>RJVU01052005.1:801684-820682 GCA_003731715.1 Anabarilius grahami
TATAATGCTATTTCATGTATTCTGACTTATTTACACTGTTAAAGAGTTGGATTCTCATGCTAAACATGGCCAAAGTTTCAAAGCATGAGTTGGACGTATGACGGAGTATTTCTGTTCCAAAAAATTATCTTCCAAATCATCACAGAGGTCGGATTTCTTTTTCAAGCCTGGTCCTGAGTGAAGTCAATGAGGGCGGAATTTCCTTGTACGGGCACTTTTCCCGGAAGGGCGCACGCGCACGCACGTCGACCAGAGCGAGAGAGCAATAGCACGGCCATCAACTCGCGTTCGGGTTTACGGAAGTCGTCGGCAGCGCTGCACAGGTCACAGGACTGCACGAAATCAACAATGTCACCAAAGAAGTGTGTTTTTGGTTGTGAGAGAAAGATAACCTTGCTTCCCAAAGAACCTAGCGTTAAGAGGGCTTTTTTCGGAAATACTCGGTACAGCGTATTTATCTTTTATAAATATGATGAAACTAAAGACTTTTTGGAGATATGAAGGATGCAATACTACTCTATAGGTACTCAAGATTGACATGAGATTGGCAGAAACTGTGCTTGATACCCCCCCCCTTTAAGATACTAAAAGAAAAACTTGTGAAGAACCAGAATATAAAAGGATATTAAGATATCTTTAATACTTCTCGAGTTACAGGCATGAAAACTTAGTGCTTAAGTGTTTTTTCCCATTTTTTAATGCAACGATTGCTAAAGTCAACAGATTGTACTAATAGACCTACCGATCTCTGTGTAAAAATAAAATAATGATGATCTTTCTAAAGTCATTTTGGCTCCAAATGGTCATTTTCTACAAAATAGTGGATTACTCAGTAAATATACAACTGTGACATTGAATATTTTGGCGTTTTTCTTCATTTATGTTTGTCAAATTTTTTTTTTACAAAAACAAAAAGTTGGAGAAGTTTCTGAAATTTGGTTCATTTTGACACATAATGACCCTATAAGTAAAATGTAACTAATGATGACAAGAGGCTGTTACACAGTCAGTCTGTTCCTGAGTTTTTGGTTTGTTTTTGGATTATTTGCCGTTCCTTGGTGCCATTCATTACTGCCTGTATCCTGCCTAACCTGGTGTTACAGAGGCAGTTTAACAGAGATTTAACTAACTTTGTCCATAGTTTCAACAAACAGTTTGCTTCAAAAATTCAGTTTAACCACTATAAGTTAAAGAGGGTAAACTTTATCAAACACGTGTGTGTGTATATATATATACGCACAAGACACTTTAAATATTCAAATAAAATGTTTCAGTAACAATAAGGTCTCATTTGTTAAACTAACATAACATAACTAACAATGAGCAATATATTTTTACAGCATTTATTAACCTTTCTTAATAAAAATGTTATGGTAGTTCACAATGCATTTACTAATGTTATTGTTACTTTTAGGAAGAACAAAGTGTGAAAATTCCACCTGAAATTTTTTTGCACCATGACACAAGTATTAATCTTTCTCTACATGCGTAAGTTTTACAGATCATATGAGAAAGACAGTGTTAAACTCATCTTGTACGTGATCAGGTACAGGTACAGTCAGGTACAGTCCAGTGAAGTTTCACACTCTTTGCACTCTAATACTAAACTTGTTTTTCTCTTTCTCGACAGTGACGGCCCTTTTTATTTCCCAAAAAGTGAAAGAGGAATGTTGTCTGTCCAAGGTCACCAGCAAGCCGCACACTCGTGAGAAGGAAGTTAAGAGAATGAAAGTAAGAAATCGTTTCCTATAACCTCATTCACTGTTCCCTACATTAGTCCACTTGAAGGAATGAATGAACGTGAGTGAACAATACGGACTCTGAGTGTTCTTGCAGTTTAATAATCATCTAAAACTTAGCAAACTGGCAGCTTCAGTAGTATTTTGAACTCTGTCATGGAAACTAACATGTATAAACCATAATTAAACAATTTAATAATTAATTAAAAAGGAATTTATACCTGAATGATATGCTATTTTGCGTTTATGACGAGATACTGGGATACTCCACAGCGGTTAAGGTCTAAAATAGTCTGATTTTGAACGCTTTGAAGACATACCAGAGTGACAAAAACCCGGTTCGGAAGATGGATTGATGATGTAGTCTAATCATCCCCATTTAGACCAATTTTGTATTTGCATTTGCATTTTGGTTTTTTTTGTGGGCGGAGCCTACCTGGTGGCAGAAAATGACAGTTCTGCAGTATCAGTCTGTGGAAGCCAAGCCGTGGAATAAAAAAGTTAATATTTATTGTTTATATTTTACAATTCTGACTTTTTTTTTCTCTCTCGCAAATCCAAGATTATATCTCACATTTCTTAGAGGGAAAAACAGCTTTGTGCGATATACTCGTTATTCTGTCTTTTTTCATCAGAATTGCAAGTTTATATCCTGTAAATCTGGCTTTTTTGCCCTCACAATTGTGAGTATATAAAGTCCGAACTGGGAGATATAGACTCACAAATGCAAGAAGAATCAGTCAGAATTGTGAGATTAAAATTTTATAGGCTATGCTAAATTATCCATTGTAAAATGTTATAGGTTCAATATTTCATGCTGTAACTGCTATAAACTTCATATGCAAATATTATGTAGACTTACTGTTTACATCAAATTCATGCTTTAAAGGTGCAGTATGTAAGAATTCTGTCCGCTAGAGGCCTATTCCAAACAAAGGCGTAGCTTGATGCGACCAAGTTTGAGCACGGGTTTATGTGCAACATAAACGTCTGCGTTGAGCTTCAAAGGGTGTCTTCAGTGACGGTAAAATTATTAATTACTTGCTTATTATATGAAAAAAAGTTACATAGTGTACCTTATCTTATTATGTATATTATATTTTATATTATTATGTATAGTATATTATTATGAAGCTGCTTTTCAGCATCATTACTCCAGTCTTCAGTGTCACATGATCCATCAGAAATCATACTATTATGATGACTGAGCACCAATCATTAAATGCCTAATGGTTCTTATTACTTTTAATGTTGGAACCAGATTTTGCCGTTTAATTTTTTTGTGGAAAATGTTAAAAATGTTATTAGGATTTTTTGCTGAATAGAAAGCTCAAAAGAACAGCATTTATTTAAAACTGAAATCTTTTGTAACATTATTCAGAGAGTTGTCATGATAGAAATAGTATGTTAATATGCATGTAAAACATTATATTACAGTTTGCATGCTAATAGTGTGAGGTAAACGATTTCCTAACCTGGAAATGGTGTAAAAATCATGAAAATGGAACATTAATTTATATTGAACTAAAAAAAAACTTTTAGTTTATAGAAACAAACGGGATATGGGGAAAAAAGTTATCAGGAACTAAGGCTCAGGGAAACAGGCACAACTAAAAGTCCATGAAAATGAACATTACAAAAGTACCATATTTTGTAAAATGTAACAAAAGTTTAAGGTAAAGGGAAAAAAAATAAACAGCAAGAATAAACAATTAACATGATGATTTTGGTGCTGAAGACAGAGGAGATTTGCTATTTCACAAGTGAGAATAAATTGTACTTGTACATAACAATACTAGTTCAATTAACATTGGTCTTGGTCTCTCTAACATACATGACTGACAGTGACATCTTCTTTAAGTGGCTTGTACATTTGAAGGTCCTCCACAGACTGCAAAACCAAAAAGAAACATTAGTACACTGATCAGCTTTCTGAAATCACCTTGATCACTGTATAGTTGGTCTGTTTTAATTGTAGTGATAATATTGCACCTTTGTACTTACATTTGTTTCAAACAATTTCACAGTCAAGACAGCGAAACTGAGGGTCAGACAAATCTGAAGAGCTGAACAGATCATCATAGTGACATCCAGTGCTTCACGGATCATCTAGAGATGGAAAAGATCAATGTGTCATGGAATAAAANAATTACTCTTAAAGATCCCTAGAACCCGTCTAAAGACAAGGGGAGATCGAGCTTTTGAAGTGGCTGGCCCCACACTCTGGAACAATCTTCCAAACTCTGTCAGAATGGCTTCCAGTTTATCTGAGTTTAAATCATGCCTTAAAACTCATCTTTTTTCTCTCGCATTTGGTATATAATATGTAGGTAGTTGAGTGTATTTATGTAAGTGTATATGTTTATGCATGTATGTGTACGTATGTGTATGTCTATATATGTGTATATAATGTGTATTTATGCATGTGTAGGTATGCGTATGTATATATCATGTATGTCATATGTATGTACATGTGTGTACGTGCATATATCTATATATGTATATGTAGGTGTGTATATGTGTGTATATATATGGATGTATATATATATATGTGGATATGTGGATATATGTGTATATAGTGTCTATATTTCTCTGCCTTCTGTTTCTTTGTTTTTTAACTGTTTCTTTCATACTTTATGTACACTCCTCCTCTAATTGTTGTACAGCACTTTGGTCGGCCTCTGGAAATAAACCGAACTTGAACTTGAACTTGAATTTTGTATTTGCATTTGCATTTTGGTTTTTTTTGTGGGCGGAGCCTACCTGGTTGCAGAAAATGACAGTTCTGCAGTATCAGTCTGTGGAAGCCAAGCCATGAAATAAAAAAGTTAATATTTATTGTTTATATTTTGCAATTCTGACTTTTTTTTTTCTCGCAAATCCAAGATTATATCTCACATTTCTTAGAAGGTAAAACATAATTGTGCGATATACTCGTTATTCTGTCTTTTTTCATCAGAATTGCAAGTTTATATCCTGTAAATCTGGCTTTTTTGCCCTCACAATTGTGAGTATATAAAGTCCGAACTGGGAGATATAGACTCACAAATGCAAGAAAAAAGTCAGAATTGTGAGATTAAAATTTTATAGGCTATGCTAAGTTATCCATGTAAAATGTTATAGGTTCAATATTTCATGCTGTAACTGCTATGAACTTCATATGCGAATATTATGTAGACTTACTGTTTACATCAAATTCCTGCTTTAAAGGTGCAGTATGTAAGAATTCTGTCCGCTAGAGGTCGCTAGAGGCCTATTCCAAACAAAGGCGTAGCTTGATGACGGCAAGTTTTAGCACGGGTTTATGTGCAACATAAACGTCTGCGTTGAGCTTCAAAGGGTGTCTTCAGTGACGGTATGCTATAAAAATGAAGACTATATTTTTTGCATTTCAATTCTGACATCCAGAGGCACAACAAAACATTTGTTTCGTGGATTTTGCCCATTTTTCTCCACTTGTTACCGCTATTTTTCTGCCACCACTATGCGCACGCAGCTGCAAGTGATGTAACTGTGACGTCTGCTGCAAATTGCTCTATACTGATTGGCTTCATCCCTCCGCCTCCTCTCCACCAATAAGCTGGTGTGTGGTGGCCGTTCTGGCGCAATATGGCTGCCGCTGCACCATCCAGGTGGAGATTCCCCCTTCCATATGTAAAGAGCTTTGAGTACCCAGAAAAAAAAGCACTATATAAATGTTACAAATTATTATTATAAACAATTATAAAATTATTAATTACTTGCTTATTATATGAAATAAAGTTACATAGTGTACCTTATCTTATTATGTATATTATACCATATATTATTATGTATAGTATATTATTATGAAGCTGCTTTTCAGCATCATTACTCCAGTCTTCAGTGTCACATGATCCATCAGAAATCATACTATTATGATGACTGAGCACCAATCATTAAATGCCTAATGGTTCTTATTACTTTTAATGTTGGAACCAGATTTTGCCGTTTAATTTTTTTGTGGAAAATGTTAAAAATGTTATTAGGATTTTTTGCTGAATAGAAAGCTCAAAAGAACAGCATTTATTTAAAACAGAAATCTTTTGTAACATTATTCAGAGAGTTGTCATGATAGAAATAGTATGTTAATATGCATGTAAAACATTATATTACAGTTTGCATGCTAATAGTGTGAGGTAAACGATTTCCTAACCTGGAAATGGTGTAAAAATCATGAAAATGGAACATTAATTTATATTGAACTAAAAAAAAACTTTTAGTTTATAGAATCAAACGGGATATGGGGAAAAAAGTTAACAGGAACTAAGGCTCAGGGAAACAGGCACAACTAAAAGTCCATGAAAATGAACATTACAAAAGTACCATATTTTGTCAAATGTAACAAAAGTTAAAAAAACAGCAAAAATAAACAATTAACATGATGATTTTGGTGCTGAAGACAGAGGAGATTTGCTATTTCACAAGTGAGAATAAATTGTATTTGTACATAACAATACTAGTTCAATTAACATTGGTCTTGGTCTCTCTAACATACATGACTGACAGTGACATCTTCTTTAAGTGGCTTGTACATTTGAAGGTCCTCCACAGACTGCAAAACCAAAAAGAAACATTAGTACACTGATCAGCTTTCTGAAATCACCTTGATCACTGTATAGTTGGTCTGTTTTAATTGTAGTGATAATATTGCACCTTTGTACTTACATTTGTTTCAAACAATTTCACAGTCAAGACAGCGAAACTGAGGGTCAGACAAATCTGAAGAGCTGAACAGATCATCATAGTGACATCCAGTGCTTCACGGATCATCTAGAGATGGAAAAGATCAATGTGTCATGGAATAAAAGCAATTTGACAGCAAATTATATAGTGTTGTCATGGTACCAAAATTCCAGTAGTCTGTACCAATACCAGTCAAATTTTATGGTTCTCGGTAGCAATTTCAGTACCACAGGAAAATCTGTTGCAACTATTTTACTATTTTATTTAACTAGCTTATTTTTTTTAAATATATTAAATATGATGGTAATCATACATATAAATATTTGGAGCGTGTGTGTATGTTTGTGTGTATATACCTCAATTAAATACATTTTGAAATATAAAAAAATAAATAAACAAATGCTCAAACATCCATTTCGAAACAGATGCACGTGTTTATTTTAGCTATTCCTTCAGAGAAACATCAAACTACAGCCTGTAAAACTATGAAATAAATATCAGTAAATAATACCAACCTGAATAATAAGAAAGCTAAGTATTAGTGTAAAAAATATTTGTTTTTTATTTCATGTTCATGTCGAACCTGAGCCTTCTATATGGGATCCGACAGGAAAGGCGCAACACACTTATGTGAGTAAAAAAGTCACTCTTCTTTGTTACAGATCATTTGATATGTACGGATGTCTAACCAAAATCACCAGTGATTTCTGATATGATTCATGTACAGTCAGATTTTCTTTGTCTCAAAATCTTTTATTGTCAGTAAATCAAACCAGTGACTAAACGGTCAACTTCACGTTGTTTCTCTTAGTAGGATGAAAATAATCTGTTTTTTAAACAGTGATGAAATTATAGAAAGCGATCAAAGAACGCTCCCTTTACAATCGCTGGAGCTGTCAATCAAACAATGTGAGTTTAACAGTGACTCACACCAAGTGTCAGATTTTCGCGGGTTATTACACATTAACGTTCAAATACACACACAGTTATGTCAAAATGCCCGTCTTGGCGTATATTCGCTTTGGTTATGTGAATGTGAACAGTATGTGTAACATACACGGAACAACAGTATTGTGAGACAGGTCTGAATAGGGTGAGCCTCAAACTCTGATTATTGTAATATTATTCTAAGTGCACGGGGTTCATAACAGCGAACAAATGAATATAATGCAAATGAATGGTAACAATGGTGACATTTAACAGTTGGTGTTTTTGTCACATTGTTTTAACCACTTGAGGAACTACTAATGTTACCATTCTCTCAGCCTTGAACATATTGTTCTCTACTAATGCAGCATCTACTCAACAAACGAATTACTTTATAATGATATGAATACACGTACTGTAGTGTACACTGTATAACATACCGTTTTGTTGTCCGTTTTAAATCCGTTTTTGAAGTGTCCCGCTCTGTGCAGCGCGCAGCCTAACATCACGTGTCAAAACAAACTCTACGAGGCATCAGTGATAGTTTTTATTTCGCCTCTAGAGGTCGCTCTCGTACTGTATAATGACAGCACACTCTTCTCAGCCGCTCCAGCAACGGACGCAACCCGGAAAATGAAATCAATGCGGTTGTGCGAGCACTTGTTTGCACATGCTTGCTTGCAGTCTGTGTTCTTCCGAATTTATTTTGTAGTAAGTGATGAAAATGCTTTGGGAAAATGTTTCGGAGTAAAACATTTCATTTAGGAAATGTAGTGGAGTAAAAGTAAAAGTTGACAGAAATATAAAAACTCAAGTAAAGTACAGATTCTCCCAAAAAATACTTAAGTACTGTAACAAAGTATTATTACTTTGTTGCATTACACCACTGGACAGTTCCAGATGTAATACTCAGGTAATAGCTATTTAATTCACACTTTAGTTTAGGATCCAATTCTCACTATTAACTATGACTTTTGCCTCAATAAACTCCTAATTACTGCTTAAGTTGTTAAAGGTGCCCTAGAATCTCCTTTTCAGAAGATGTAATATAAGTCTCTGGTGTCCCCAGAATGTGTCTGTGAAGTTTCAGCTCAAAATACCCCACAGATAATTTATTATACCATGTTTTAACTGTCTATTTTGGAGTGGGATTAAAAATGCTCTGATTTGTGTGTGTACACCTTTAAATGCTCGTGCTCCCACCCCCAAGCTCGCGACACCATAATACATTGCATAAACAATACAAGTTCACACAGCAAATATGACTCTCAAAATGGTGTAATAATAATAGCACTGAGAGATAATGTTTGAGACTCACTGTATGTCATTTCCATGTACAGAACACTTATTCAACTATGCCAAGGTAAATTAAATTTTCAATTCTATGGCACCTTTAAGTTAAGGTATTGAGTAGGATTAAGGGATGTAGAATATGTTAATGCAGAATTAGGCATTCATATGTGCTTTTAACCCGTGTGCAACCTTATGGACATTTTTGTCCATTTCAGTTTTGTTTTTTGTTATAAGTGTGCCTTTGTTAATGCCAACTACATGAATTTTGGCTCAGGTGTTTATTTTTAGTGGAATTTTAATATATTACCCTCATTTCCTTCGAAAAATCAATTTTACCCTCTGTACAAAAAATACTCTCACTCAGGACCTTAAGGACAAAAATGTCCACATTGAAACCCATTAAAACTGCTATTTTTTAACCCAGGGCCATTTGATTATAAAATGATACAATATTTGCAAATAGGCATTCATTCTATCGGCAAGGCTTCAAATTTTACATTTTTACCATTTTTTACTAGATTGTGCCATATTTTCAAGATTTGGCATATAAAAGAAATACTCGCTTTATTAGTGTTTTCTGCTTATGCATATTATAGTCTATTATAGAGTCAATTGGAAAAATAATGCAGCTATAATTGTGTGGGTATGTTGGTAAGGATGTCAGAGTGTAGTCTGCATGTGTTTACTGAAAATTTTATGTGTGTAATTAGTTTGAAAGAAATGATATTGTACTGGCAATCAAAAATCCCACTCCATGTATGAGTCACACCCTTGGCAGGGTCATAGGGCCATGTGAAAACTATGAAAAAGGTCAAAGAAGGTTAATGAGCTTTGAGGTTTTTATTTTTCACCCAAACACGCATCTTAACCCTTGATTGCACTTTTTCACTTGTTATTGTTTTTGTACGGAGATAAAAGGTGCGCTTGAATTTGAAGTAGAAGTTCAGAAGCCCCTAAACACATTGTTTTAGTTTTCACCACAAGAAAATGCTGATTGTTTAGTCTGGTAGATTTTATACAAAGTTTGAGTTCACACAGGTGTTCTCACAGCCAAACCTATAAATATGTGGTGCTTGAGGGGTTGATCATTTCATTGTTTGCAAGATGAAGAGACGTTACTCAGCAAAGGGAGCTCTGAAGCTAGTGTTGCCCACTGACAGTAAGCACACAGGTGCATTAGAAGCTGAGGATGTAAAGAAACCGATTTGTAAATTTGAATGTTTGGTAATTATGAATAGAAGAGATGCTGATAAAAAAAACAGTCAGTGAAAGTGGAAAAAAAATTAATATATAATATTTCTATGACGGTTTTTTGGCATGGACATTTTTGTCCATTATGGACCTAAGTGTTCGTTTTTTTTAAAAATCTGACACTACATAAAAAATATAAATGCTTCAAAATTAATGTTGTTGTTCTTCATTGACACACCCAAGAATCTAATAAGCAAAGAAAAAAAATTCTGCTTAGCATTTAGTTTATGAAAATAAACTACTATTTTAAATTTTTTCATAAAAAAACACCTATGGCATTATGTAAACAAACCAGCATTTAAAGGGTTACAGTTCTTAAAATTAATGAATGTTTGGTATCTATGGATAGAACAGATCCTGGTTAAAAAATTGACATCAATGAAAGTGGAAAAAAATATTAATAAATCATATTTTTATGACAGTTTTTGGACATGGACATTTTTGTCCATTTTGCACCTATGTGTAACTTTTTTTTTTTGATGCACAAGGGTTAAGTTCTAATAAACAGCCAATATACTAGTAATATGCATGATAATAAGCAACTAGTTTATAGTGAGAATTGGACCCTAAACTAAAGTGTTACCACTATTTTCATATGCAAAGATGTTAGCCAATTACAGAAGACACACCCCTTAAAACAGAGCNGAATTTTCATATATATATATATATATATATAAAGCAGCTCTAACAAGCCAATGTTCAGCATGAAGAGAAAAAAAAAATTATTTGTGGGCCACATTTATGAATAATCTATTAAAACTTGAGGGTCTATGTGTGACTTGAAATTATTGTTGAAAAATAAATTGAAATTATTTGAAAAGTGCCTCATTGGTCGTTAATTTGAGATCCTTGTCCTGAACCTTTTAAAGAAAAAAAAAAGAATAAAGAATAATTACCTCCTTCCTGTACAGAACTACACTCAAGTCACATGAATGCAGTGCAAGTCCTATCACAGCCAGAACAGTGCTGAATATGTTCAACACCACAGTGCCGAGCAGCTGGAACACAGAAAACACGAGATAACATCTTAAACTCAGAAACTGAGCTGCAGCACCAGACACGATTCCAACCACAACGAACTATAAGGACAAGCAAAAGAATGCTTCAAATTTGTCAATTTAAACAGACAAAGTTTAATTAAGGTTTACTGAAAACCAACCAACTTTCCATCATTCTAAAAAAATCATCAAAAATATGAACTTTGTGTCATCAATACTATGATTATTAGTTCAGATTAACGTTTTTTTTTTACAACAATTTAGAAACACAAGAATATATTCAGAATGAGGTATTTTTCTTACCACACCACGGAACCAAAATGGAGCATCAAATATCACATTGTTGGATGTAAATCTTACAAATAAACTCTCTGCCACGATATAGAGGATTCCTACTACAATCTGCGCAATCTATAGAACAAGAGAACATATCATTTATACAGCACTTTGTTTTGTGAATGATTAATCTCAAAATGTACAACATTCCATTTTATTGCATTTCATTGAACAATAGTTCAACCACATTATATCCCCTTCATTGCAATATCTGTCAAGTTTGCCCTCCAGCTCAATTCACTCATGAGAAGAAGAAACAGAAGTCATTCGCCTTATTAGAAGTCAGTGTACCATATACTATACATGAAACTGATATTTACACAAACTTGCTTTGAAGCCAATTGTAATGTCTGTTTCAACATCTATCTCACCCCAAGTGCGGTATAGACGCCCGTCATCTTGGCTTTCATATGCTGTGTTACTGCACACACTGGACTGTTACACAGAGTGCCCAGGATCTGACACAGTATCGGCCATTTGCTGTTGGGATTTGAGCTGATGGTGATCACTGTCACCCCCTCGCCCTGAGACATTTTCAGAGACATCTTACAGTTCTGAGTAGAGAGAAAAGAGAGAGTTTAAACTATCACAGGTGTGTACTGCTTGAAATAATAACATTTTAAAAGAATAAATCATCACTGGTTTTAGAGAAGAAACAAACAAGGTTCCAAAAGAGCACAAGGCACACTTTAAAAATAGGCACACCTTTAAATAAAATGGTTCTTATTCATAATATTTATGATGGAAATATATTTAGTTCCTCCTGACGCAACAAGTTATAATGTTTGTGAACGGCTTTCTGTCTCAACTGCATGAAAGGTTCTTTCACAAGAACAGTGTGAAAAATCTACCTGCTCTTTGTTTGCTAAAATAAAGTTGAGTTGAGATTATACAATTATATTCTTTACCTATACATTTACATAGCAATCATATGAGAGAGAGAGTTAAACTCACCTTGTACATGACTGAGTCACAATCCAGTAAAGTTTCACGCCCTTTGTGTCTGTCAAATAAATAACTTCTTTCTCGACAATGACGCCCTCAAGAGAGAAGGCACTTATAAACATGAAACTATGACTGCATGGCTTTGTGGACTTCTGCCAATAAAGAAAATATTGAGGCTTTTACATATAAATTAAGCAGCCTAGTTCACTTTGAGGAGAATATAGAGGAAACAGATGACTTTTAGTAAAATAAAAAATAAATATACATAATAAAGAGCAAGAGAGAACAACAACAAAAAAAAACCCCACATCAATTTTCGACTGGTTTTGCAGGTTTTACGTTGAACATCGAGTTTTCTTTAAAATCAACCATTAAAATACTAATATATTAATTCATCGTACATGACCAACAGTATAAACAGTACCAAAAATACACTGAACAAAATTATAAACACAACACTTTTGTTTTTGCCCCCATTTTTCATGAGCTGAACTCAAAAATCTAAGACTTTTTCTATGCACACAAAAGGCCTATTTCTCTCAATTATTGTTCACAAATCTGTCTAAATCTGTGTTAGTGAGCACTTCTCCTTTGCCGAGACAAAGGCCCAATCCCAATTCTACCCCTTACCAGGTAGCCCTTCAAACGAAGATTTTTCGGGACCACACTTCAGACAAAGGGGTATGATAAATTTCCAACATGGCCGACCGAGCGAGCAGAGAGACCCATAAATGTAAGTATTTTTTTACAGTAAACAGTATTTTAGTAATAAATAATCACTTGTTTTATGTTGCCTTTAATCTTGTGTTCATGTATACGGTTATGTTCTCCGAAAAAAGATTTGTTAAAATCGCTATGAAAAAAGTTTGCTAATGTTTTTTACTTTATGATAGTTCCACAACATATTTTTTTATATTTTATTGAAACCCGCGTTGATTTGACAACATAAATTCAAATCCGGTGGCAGCTAACTTGTCTTTTTGCCGCATGCCTGATTAATGTATTGTTTTGTTGTGGTTACGTCCATAAATACGTGTACGTTACATGATATAAACAAAAAGTGCATTCAGTTTGCGTGCTTATTCATCAGTATTGTATGTTCTGTATCAACCAGGGACTCCTGAGGAAACACGCAGGCTCATACGTTTTCGTGTGACGGTCTAGTAGTGGTGTCCCATTTCTTAGGGGAATATTTTCAGCTCTACCCCTTGACACTCTGTTTCAAGGGGCAAGGGGAAGGGGTAGGCATAGGGGTAAGGGGAAGGAGAAGGGGTATAAAATAGAATTGGGATTGGGCCAAAGTGTTTAGAACCCAAGAGGCGACACTTTGATACTTTTGGTGTAACAGCCACTAGATGGCGCTCCGGTAGCGCGGCCGCCATTATGGGGTGAAAATACTAACTGGACCATAGAATCCTTCAGATCTTACGCACCCAAAATCTGTGAATTTCACTGCCAAATCAGAAGCGCAAAAGAACAGTTTTTTAAATTAAGTCACCAGTAAATTGCATGGCTCCCACAGTAAATGTTGTATTGTCTTATATATGAAAAAGGCCCAGCAGAGGTTGTACTTCCTTCGCCAGCTGAGGAAGTTCAACCTGCCACAGGAGCTGCTGAAACAGTTCTACTCTGCCATCATTGAATCCATCCTCTGCACTTCGATTACCGTCTGGTTCAGCTCAGCTACCAAATCTGACCTCAGAAGACTACAGAGGGTAGTCCGGTCTGCTGAGCGAATCATTGGCACAACCCTCCCCACTCTCCAAGAACTGTACTTATCCAGAGTGAAAAAAAGGGCAAAGAAGATCACTCTGGACCCCTCACATCCAGCACACTCCCTCTTTGAACTGTTGCCATCTGGTCGACGCTACAGAGCCCTGAGCACCAGAACGACCAGACACAGGAACAGTTTCTTCCCTCAGGCAATCCATCTCATGAACACTTGACAAACATGGAATACACAACACTATTACACATTATTTACTTAAAACACTTACTTATACTTCAAATGTGCACACATAACTGTACATACAATTGTCTATATTATATATTGTTTTTTGCTTTTTTTGCACTTTGTCTATCTTGTTAATTCGTATATTATTATTTTATTCCTTTTATTATGTGTCTTGTCTTGTCGCTGTCACTCTGTTGCACTGTGGAGCTTCTGTCACTAAAACAAATTCCTAGTATGTGTAAACAACATACCTGGCAATAAAGCTCTTTCTGATTCTGATTCTGATTCTATATGTTTTGTTTTACCATTTGTGGAATCCAACCAATCCTCCATCTGAGGTAACGTAGTTAGCCTACTTTATTGAGTATTTCTATTTTTATGCAACTTTACACATTTATTAATAGTAAATTAATAATTAATACATTTAAGATCATCATGTTTGCAGCGAACAATATATTTTAGACCTAGTGGAGTAATAATAATAATATCTAGGTCTGAATTGAAAAAGGCTATATTGTACGTTTTAATGGATCACGCTACAAACATGATCTTATAACACATGATGCATTGCTGTGTCCGTTATCGCATAATTCCCACTTTTGGACACTTTTGCTTTAACGGACATTAGACAACACTGCTAAATCAAGCTGTTATATTCATATATTTATTGTCCAACATTCCCAATTTTTCTGATGCATGTCCTTCATTTAATTTCATATGTTGGTAATAATTCAGTGTTTATAAGCCTTTTAAAGAATTTTAACCCAAACTGACTGGGTTTCTAGAGAGCAAAGGTTTTGTGAAAAAAGTTAAAAAGACTTAAACACAAAGTGTGTAAAATAAACTGTAAAAAGAATTTGATGATCACTAGTGATAGTATTTTATTCTGTGTTATCATCATTCAGGTTGGATTTCAGCTTTAATGTACTTTTTTTTTAACAAAGCAGCTGATATTGCCATAGAAACTAGTGGACTGCCGACTCGCTTTCACCACAAAATGGCGGAAATGCAGGGCCACTGCTGGGCGCCGGTGTTGCAATGGAACGTTCTGTTAAGTGTCGCTTCTTGTTAGTGTATATTCTTTGGCTGAGGTAATCCATCCACCTCACTGGTCAAGATGCTGATTAGACAGCATGATTATTGCACAGGTGTGCCTTAGGCTGGCCACAATGTGCAGAAGGGTCAACTGACATGGCCAATGAAATGTGCTTGGTGAGACTACGTCTTTTAAAAAATTTTAACTATTCCAAACTTTTGACCGGTAGTGTGAATAAAAAGAGAAAAAATGTATCAGTGGCATCATTTGACATCTTTTATTTCTGAAAACTGATCAAATTTCAGGTAAACATCCCCTCAACATCTTTAACCTTGTTCTTTCACTTGAGATCAGTGTCTCCCTGGACCTGCGGTCATTCCTTTGACCCTGCAGCTCTGAAGCGTGTGTCAAGATCAGCTCTCTTCAGGCCAGTCGACTCTCAAAAATTAGTAAGTATTGAAGAAGGGCCTCTAACTACATGTTGATGGCTCTGTTATCCTGATCTTATCTCTCTATGCAGCTGTCACTCTCACTTCCTTTCTTGTATAAGTTCTCTGCTTTTGATGAGTCTCATTAACTTGACACACCATAAACCAGCATTTCCAGAGCCACATGAATCAAGACAGATGGTTGATTAAGCCATATTGTGTTCATGACTAAATCTTAAAGTCACATAGGGAAGATAATAAATCATTTAGGACGTGGAAAATTCTGTTAAATTGCATCCAGTTTACTCTTTATGTAACATAGAATACCATGTAATTACAAAAATCAGAGATTGCTACAGACAACAATTAATGTTTTACAAAACTCATTCGCATCAGCATTGGTGCTGCCTGGCAGTGTAATTTATTAAGTGTTATTTAGTTCCTCTTTGTTCAACGGTTATGATGAAGTATGTCTTTCTTGTGACATTCAGAGTTGGCTTGAAGAATCACATTGTCATTTTAGTGGAACAAATACACAAAACAGATTTGGCCTTACATAATAAGCCTGGAGAGCTGACTTGATAGCGTTTTTACCCCCCTCTGTGAAAGCAGGAAGTATTAGCTGGCCTGGGGTATCTCTATTTATTGCATGTTACAGTGGAGGATAATAGGATTTGACAGATTATGTGAAAAGTTATAAACTTTATGTATGGTTTTTGACACCCATCTTTGGGCATTTTGACTTCAGCAGGATCTAATTGTTCTGTTATGTGTGAACGATCATAAAATCATGCTGGGCATCTAAAAGTCTGTAGAAACAGCAAACCTTGGCAGGCAGTTCTCTGCACTGCTATAGAAATCATTTTGAATGCAACAGACAGAGAATGACAGATATTTTTGACAGATTTTTGACGCATTACAACTAACTTGAGTTACATAATCAGATTACTTTATCAAGTAACTAGTCAAATAACGCATTACTTTTTCCATTTAAAACAAAACATCTAAGTTACTTTTTCAAATAAATAAGGCAAGTTACTTTTTCACATTTATTCACTGACAGCTTTTCTGTCCCCATGTTGAGAGAAACAAAGTGCAGAGGTGTTGTGTGCGCTGTGTGAACATGATGGTTATTGTAGTTCTAGACTAGATGTGAACATGCATTTACTCATCTCACTTGCACGAAAAAAGTGTTCCTCAAAATGAATATAAACAGTGAAATGCAATCTCGTTTTTAATCCAGAATTCGGTTTGTTCGAGCTGTGCCCTCTGCTGTATAGGCGTAAATATGCATTTCCTTCAGCCTGAAGCTTATTCATTTCACTTTTGGTGTAAAAGGGACTTAACGTGCCAAAAAAATTTTTTTGTTGTTGTTCTTAATAAAAAACAAACAAGTGAGCCAAGCCCAGCCCAGGTGAGAAAAAGTAATCTAACGCATTACTTTTCATAAAAAGTATTGCAATTAGTTATTTTTTTAGGGAGTAACACAATATTGTAATGCATAACTTTCCCCAACACTGCTCATTGCAACCCGGATGCATCACAGATGCATCATTTTATGATAAGTTAGAACAGCCTGAACTGCAACCAACAATAACAGTACAATGAAATAATCAACTAACTATGAGCAATTATCTACACTCTAAAAAATGCTGGGTTAAAAACAACCCAAGTTGGGTTGAAAATGGACAAACCCAGCGATTGGGTTGTTTTGACCCAGCAGTTGGGTTAAATGTTTGCCCAACCTGCTGGGTAGTTTTATTTAACCCAACAATTGTTTACAAATTACTATATGTCTGGCTTAAAATGAACCCAAAATAGGTTGGAAATTAAAAATCAGACTCATAATTACTAGAGGCAACAATAATAATCAAAAAGATGAGCATTTATTAATAAGCAATTTAATAAATGTTTATTGTTTAAATATTATTCAAAGAAAGTATTAATAAATGTTTGTTTATTAAACATATTAATAAATGTTAATTTCCAACATATTTTGGGTTCATTTTAAGCAAGAAATACAGTAATTTTTAAACAATATTTAGGTTAAATAAAACTACCCAGCAGGTTGGGCAAACATTTAACCCAGCCGCTGGGTTAAAACAACCCAATCGCTGGGTTTGTCCATTTTCAACCCAACTTGGGTTGTTTTTAACCCAGCATTTTTTAGAGTGTAGTCCTCTGTTACATCCCCCTATATACTTGGTGTCTAGGGGTTGAAGGATTTAACACACAAAAAAATTGAACAAATAGAATGTTGTTAAAAGTAAGATACTTTACTCTATTAAGGAGATGTGATGTGTGAAATTAAGAAACAGGCAGAGACCAAAAACTGAATTTGTACTTGATTTTAGTAAGAAAAATAATTCAAAACACCCAATAATATAATAAACAGTGAACCAAATATACATCCAAAACAAATAAATATATATTTACAAATTATATACAAATGTAAAGGATTAATGATAACAAAGTTAGGGACAAGTGCGGTGCTCAAGAAAAGAAATCAATAAAACAAGCACGTTAACTAAACCCCAACACAAACGCTAAGCTAAACAAAAGAAAACAAGAAAAATAATTTCATAAATACATAAATACATGGATTGGCACCCGCTCGTAACCTAGTGTGTTTAAATAACTTTATGTGCTGTGAGATATAGGTCACGTGACATACTAACCTGGCCCCATCACTATGTTTTGGAGAAGGACTTGAATAAACTCTGGTAAACCGAGAGTCGAGTCACAGCATAAACTCGATAAAACGGCGTAATGAGGAGTAAAGTTCCAACAGAAGAAAACTCTAACATACAATAACTCTAAATCAAAAAGAAAGAGCAAGAGCAAACAAGAGCAAACGCAGGTGAGCAAACAAAGGAAAAGCAAACGCTCCTCCCGCGCTTGTGTCATATCCGGGTCTTTATACGCACCTGATTGGTTCTCGGGGTGGCGCATGGACCCGATGACTGGCAGGAACATCATCCAATCACAGGACCTGTGAGATGAGATAGTGAAGGGACGTAACATCCACTAAACCTGAAAAAAAAAAATTTAAATTCATTATACCTTTAACCTACTCAGTAGAGTTGCATTCTTTGTGGCGCGAGAAGTTGTTGGTTAGAGTGTCAAATGTGCCAATCAAAATGTGACTTTGCGAAACAGACTGTCCTTAACCAAAATGTTGCAAAAGGAACCTAATATTAATACTAGAAAGCCTATGCACTTAGTCTATTTTATCATTAAAATTAATTTTCATAATTATCTTGACTGAGGGGGGACATGGTATTGAAATATTTAGGGCCCAAGCCACTAAAGGCCCTATATACTTCAAACGAAATCGAAGAACGAACTGATGTGACGTCATTTCGAACAAAGGGAAAAGGAAAAGTT
>RJVU01052005.1:822604-874186 GCA_003731715.1 Anabarilius grahami
GGTAGTTTAACCTACAGTCACCAAACTCGGTACACATATTGTTCTCATTAAGCTGGACAACTTTCTATGTGGATATTTCACTCTCTCTCTGTCTGTGTGTTTTCTAGACATGGGCATTACAGAAAGTCATGTGCTGTGTTTGCGGTCATCATGTAAGACGCATATGTCTTTAAATTAGTTATTTATTGATATAATAAATAACTAATTTAAATAACTGTACAGCATGTATTTGCATATTGAATATGCGTAGCTTTCCTGTAGCTCAGTGGTTAGAGCATGGCACTAGCAATGCCAGGGTCATGGGTTCGATCCCAGGGATTGCACATACTCAGATACAAATGTATAGTATAATGCAATGTAAGTCGCTTTGGATAAAAGTGTCTGCCAAATGCATAAATGCAAATGTAAATGTAAATATAATTCAAATTTATTAAAAACCCATATTTAAGTAAATTTCACATGATTTTATAAAAGTGGCTGTTTAAAATAAACTTGCATAAGTGAGCAGAAAAATCTAGACATGTACCTTACTATTACCTTAGACTGACATTAAAATAGTCTTTGCAGGTTCTGTGATTTGGCTCTATTTATTAATTTTATAATTAAATTTTTTCATCGTATACCACACATATTGAAATTAAATGAAAGCATGCTTTTGGTGCATAAGATTGGTGCACAAACGATAGCTCAGGGAGGTCAAAAAACACATGAAGAGAAGTGTTAGGATTATACAACATCAGCAATCATAGACATTTGCATTAAGACTGGATTACATTTCTCAGAGTACTATTGAATTTGCGCAAATAACAGTATATAATTTGCTCCGGAATTTTTATAGATTTTTATAAATTTTTATTTTATAGGTTGTCTGAGAAAAACACAGACATGGCAGATTAGGATGATATTTGCACTCATTTGAAATTGACCTATGACATTCTATGACATGAAAATCATCTAAATTTTAACGATCTCATGGATGTGGCTGTTGTTGTTTGTGATCATATGGGCACCAACTGGTGCAGTAAATGTGGTGTATTCAAAAGACTTTGACATAGTCCTTTTATGTTTACCTGTTTTAAATGCCCATTGCCCGCCGTGCACATTTGCCCTGAAGCCACCGGGCTTGGGCCCGTCATCGCTGCTTGCAGCTATATTTTATTATTTGCTCATGGCAGATGTTATATTGTAACAACTGACATGGTTTTTAACAAAACATTACTTGTTGAAATGAACTTGTTTTTGTCTTGTTGTACAAATCTAAACTAATTGCAAAAGTTTTCCTTAATTTAAGTTTAACAAACCTTTTTCTCTGTTTACTGCTCAAAAGATATTTAAAAAATGTCTTTTGGCAGTATATCCAGATATTATCACAGTTCTTCAGGAAGTAATTAATCTCTGACCTCAGTGGATGATGGTAGCCTTTCAGTTGAAGTGTTAGTCCCACTACTAATACTAGATGATGCAAATCTGCCAATGTCATCTTTCCCCAGCAACTGCACATAAAGTGCCATCTGCTCTGAAGAGTATCAGATTGGAAGAACGTCTCTCTGATACTTCTGCTTGGTCATGAAATAAGAACTTACTATCTTCTCTGCAGTGACTCACTCTTCCTCCTCGGCACAATATGTTATTGCGTTAACCTTCCTGTCAGGCTATCACTCTAAACAACCGTTTGCTCTGGCAATCCACAGACTTACAAGTGCTCTTAGAAATACATTGAGGAGGCACATATAAATCGAATAAGGCTGAAAACACATAGCCAGTCCATCATAATTAACTCAGTACAAGAAGTTATTTAAAAATCTTGCAGTCTTTGCCATCTTTCCCCTTTCATACGCTCAGTATGCTAGAATATTGGGATAGTGATGGTTTATATAATGAGTGAGCCAGCAGCAAATGAAAAAGCACAGCATTTTAACAGATGAATCATCTGCTGCAATTAGGATAAAGAATTAGAATGTAAGAGGTGGAAATGAAAATGTTATGCCTCACAGGGTCTGTTCATTTTCCCTGTACAAGGGACAAAACCCTAACATAGGCTAAAAATCTTTGGTGGTCTTTTAATAATGAGACCTGAGAGTCTTGAAAAGAGCTGTACTGTCTATTATTACCAAGACATAAATTAAGGAAAGAAAGAGAGAATTACAGACAATAGAGACAGAATTATTCATTAGGATTCATGAAGAGGTGGAGCAGTTATTACATCAGAGAATTTTCCAGCTCTTTCTTCTTTTCTGGTTTTAGGATTTAATTTACCTTTCTCTGACAAAGATTAGGTTTGAAATGTACTGTACGCAAATGACTACAGATATTAAACTGTACCATTATATAAACATTTATTCAATTGATGTATTTATTTATGTTCAATATGTACATATATGATGATTCATGATTCTGTAATAATAGGAAGGGAAAGATGTGGGCATTTACTGCTTAATTATTTTTAGTTGAGTTTAGAATGAACACAATGATGATGCATAATTCAGTCTATAATAGGGGAACTAAATGAGAACTTGGAAACAGTTTAGTATAGGGAACACATATTCACCATTAACTATGACTTTTCCCTCAATAAACTCCTAATTTACTGCTTATTTATAGTTAGTAAGGTAGTTGTTAAATTCAGGTATTGAGGATTAAGGGATGTAGAATATGGTCATGCAGAATAAGGCATTAATATGTGCTTTATAAGTACTAATAAACAACCAATATTCTAGTAATATACATGCTAATAAGCAACTAGTTAAAAGACCCTAAAATAAAATGTTACAGATAACTTTTTATGATTACATTGTATTGCAAATAATAATAATAATAAAAACATTTAGAAAAAGGGCCATTTTGTCAGCTAAAATAACCTTGTTTCCTGATCTATCTTTCTAATAAATGGCATTGTATAATATAATATAACATTTAAAAAAAAAAGTAAAATGTAACTGAATTAAATTAAAATCAAATGCCAGAATCCCAGTCAAAGAGATCTCAATCACATTATATAATTCCTATAATTCCAACTATATATACTGTAAAAATTATTTTCATGATTTATCACACTTTTTATTTTGTCAAATCAACTTAGATAATTAATGTGGTTCAGATAACATAATATTTTGACTTTATGTTGATTAAACCAGTCACCTTCATTGTATTAACCCACAATTTTTATTTCAATGAACTCAAAATGTTAAGGTAACTTACCTTTAACTTACTTTTTAAGTTAAACCAACAATTTTTTTTTTACAGTGTGCAGGCTCATATTTGTAATGCTACTGCATAATAGCAATATGAATTATGAACTAACTATGATTGCAACTATGAATTCACACTGAATTCCCACATTGTTTCCACTCAAATGGTCGTGATGAATAATGATGTTTGAAATGCACATGCAATTATAAAATAACTCCATGTATTATAATAATTATTAATTTAAATAATAAGGAACAACATGCCACTGGCAGACTTTTGCCCCAATTCTGAGGGGGTTGTCATCTTACCTCAGCATTCTCATTTTTCACTTTAAAGTAAAAAAAAAAGAAGAAGAAAAATAAATTTTTTTAATGCGTCCACTAATATCCGATTAAGATATAACTTTTAAAATCCAACAAAAACAATTCTCAGATGACTATAATCCATTGATAAAATATTAGTTAATTCAAAAGTAAAACTGGTTCATCCCAAGGTGCTTAGGGTCTCAACATGTCCCACAAGATGGCCCATACATAGGAACAAATTGTTTAGTTGAGTTCTATATAACCCTAGGGTTCTTGACCCAGTTTAAAAAATTTGAAATGTTCTATATATGAAGAACCTGACAGAACATATACAGAACCTTTTCTTCTAAGAGTGTAGTAAATGAGCAGATCATTACTGAGATCTTTTTATGACAATTTTTATATCAGTAGGGGACATTTGTATGATCTCGTCTCTCGTCCACAAATCTACAGATGCCCCAATAGCCTACAACTCTGAATCAGTGCAGTCAAGAGAGGAGCTGCTGAGCTTCCACTTCACCACCTACAGTGAAACACACTTAAACCAAATGGGACTGTCAGTGCAGTAAGAGTAGCATACTACAAGTGGCTTTGGATGAAAAACCTTTGCTAAGTACCTAAATATGTAGGTCAGATTGTTTTCACACTTGAGTCCTCTTTAAAAGAACTAAACTCTGGGTGTTTTCACACTTTTTTAGGGGTCTGAGCGGTGAGAACCGAACCGAGACCATCTCGAGACCATTTCAATTTCTTCCAAACTGTGTAATCGCGTCCAAGCTGCGCGTCACAGCGCATGAACTAAACTGAAATATCGTAGCGTCTTATTGCGTTTAAAGTGTCAAAAACACGTAAGGTTCACATAAACAGTTAGTTTGTATATTTTATCCCTGCATTACTGTAGATCTTAAAGTGACAGCAGCCTAATATAAGAATCAGTAGTAGAATAAAATACATTTTATTCATACAGTGAAACGTATGCAGTTTTTTTTTTTTTCATTTGATTATTCCATTTCTTACTTGAATGCTGTTTTTAGGTATACCTACAGTACTGTACCTGGAAAATTTAAAGCAGTTTATTTCATTTGCTTCTTTCTTTTATTGTATTGTTTTTCGTCTATGCTATCATTGCCTTTTGCAATAAAAAACATGATTCAAGGAAAAAAATTCAAAATAAATGTTATTTACAAAGGTGAATATGTGATATAATGCAAGAATATGGATGTAGTATTGCAACAAAATTTCTATTTTTGTGCAAAAGATCAACAACTTAGAGTTAAGCTCATTCAACAGCATTTGTAGCAGTGTTGTTTTACAAAATAATAATAGCCTAATAATTAATAATAATAATCAGTAACACTTTAGTGTAGGGAACACATATAAACTATTAACTACGACTTTTCCCTCAATAAACTCCTAATTTACTGCTTATTAATAGTTAGTAAGGTAGTTGTTAAGTTTAGGTATTGGGTAGGATTAAGAATGTAGAATAAGTTCATGCAGAATAAGACATTAATATGTGCTTAATAAGTACTAATAAACAGCCAATATTCTGTTAATATGAATGCTTATAAGAAACTAGTTAAAAAAACCTAAAATAAAGTGTTACCTAATAATCTTTACAAACAAATATCTTGGTTAGTGAGACACATACAATGTAAGTGAATGGTATTCAATTTGGAAGGCCATAGGGTCAGACATCAAACACTGAACTGGACTAGATCCAAACAATACAAACACAAAGAGATCTGAGACCACATTCCCACTTAAGTGGACCAAAAATAGATCTGAGTCCTCTTTCAGGGACAGTCAACGTAAAGAGAACTGGGTCCTTTTTCACTTGGTTCACCTCTTGGTCCACTTAAAGGGGTCTGAGTTTAGTTCTTTTAAAGAGGGCTCAAGTGTGAAAACACCCTCACAGGGTTCCCGCGGATCCTTAAAAAGTCTTAAATTAGAGTTTTTAAAAATTAAGGACATAAAAAGTCTCAATAGGAAGTCTTATTTTTACTTATGAGAGGTCTTACATTTTAGATGACAATTTGACTTAGACATATCTAAATCATTTACCAAATTAAAACTATCTAATTAGTGTACATATTATTTTTATTTTGTGGATTTGCTTGTTCATGTGACAATTCGCGGGCCTCGCGGCATTTAAGACAACGTATAATGTAGGCTACTGTCTCCCTCATGCGAAAGGAAGAGAAAGCAAAAGAAAATGGGTAAATGTCAGTTCAGTAACCGTTGTAAGTGCATTCTGTGCATTGGGGTGTGTGATAAGTATAGTCTATGATGATATCGTAATTATTGTTTTAATGATGTGCGAGCTGACATTGAGTTTGTCAGTTATTGCAGTTATTCTATGCCCTCAAAATTCAAGATACATGGGCATTTTTGCCCCAATGAGTTTGTCTTATAATTATATCATATGATATGATGTAGTTATACAATATCACACGAGCAAGAGTGCTGTTTTCCTCAAATCAGAACGATTGCAAATGTGATATTTATTTTATACAACTTAAATGGACAATAAGTTAACATTTTGAGTTACATTTTAGACACAATATTGTCAATTTTGTTTGTTTTTTCATTTTGCCAACAAAAATTTCTAAATGAAGAACAGCAGAGCAATCTCCGTGCAACAGACAGAAATGTTTTTTTTTTACATACTGACTGAATCCGCGTTTTGATAAAGATGGTCACTTGCTTCGAATCAAATCGGTTGAATGAATGACTCACTCATTAAGACAGTGACTTGCTGCCCCCTACTGCAATTTAGTTTCATATTTAAAGTACATTTTAATTAAAATAATTTCATATTTAAATATTGAATTAAATTTATGTGGACAAATTGTAAATGCTAATGCTTCTTCTGATGCCACTTCTGTCACCTCTGCATTGCAAAGATGGATTTTGTTGATAATGATTTCATTTGATTGGTAAGAACAGCCCTAAACTGTGCTATTATTCTAAAAGAATTTAATTTGAATGTTAGAATTTGACCTGAAAGGTGATGCTTACATCTAATAAGTTTAGAAAAATGCACTTATGTAGGTAAAAATGCTCCTGGAAATCAATTTAAGGTGGTAAATATTGCTTTTGAAACAACTTTAAAAATGTTGAGATAAATTTTTTTTGTCAATATTGCACACCCCTAATGTATAGCCTAGTATTAATTTTTATTTCTTCAGGTCTTAAAAAGGTCTTAAAAAGACTTAAATTTGACTTTAAAAAATGTGCAGCAACCCTGCCTCAGACTCCTTTAAGTGGACCAAGAGGTGAACCAAGTGAAAACAGACCCAGTTCTCTTTATGTTCACACTGTCCCTTTCATGGCCCCCAGAATATACCTGAACGTGCAATATATCAAAAGAAAGAAAGAAAATTAATTTACATTAATGTGGGTATTTTGACCAAAAAGCTGAGAAAATCACGTTTTTTCCAAAGACTACAATGTGCATAAGCAATGCTTTAATTGCTTTTTTCTGCTCCCTTTTCGTCTGTTTTGATCTGGAGATTCTGTATTCTTTCAGTAAAAAACATGAAAAGCCGGAAAATTCTGTCAATGGCGGGGAAAGAGTTACCATGCAGGAGGAGCGTGTTCTACAATGATGGATAATTAAAACATTATGCAATTTCAGATGTTTTTCTGCCAAACGTAGCCAATGAATTTAGACTCTATTCCTTCAACCTGATGCCTATTAAAGCATATTGAGAGGGAGGAAAGAAATCTTTGGAAAACAGGCAGTGGCCTTTCTACACAATGTTTCATTCAAAAATACAAAACAAGTTTTATAGAGAAAAGAAATGTGACCTCCTCAATTATTTAGAGTCACTTTAACCCAGAAAAACACATTTTAAGGTTTATGAACTGAAGTAAAAATAAACATCTCAGTCGACATTTAAACTATCATATTTCAGCAATGCAGCAGAAATATAATCACTAGAAACCTGAGCGGAGGTTTTTCTTTCTTTTTTTCTTGAAACTCAAAATGTGTTTTTTGGACTATAGGTGACTCAACATTATCATCACAAAATGAAGTCACAGAAGTTATATTTTAAAGTCAGTATAATCACATTTCTAAAAGACAAGATAAAATTTCATAAATAAATAAAAAAATATGTTTTGAATAATGTTAGGGCTTTATTCAATTCTGAAAAAAATTAACTGAATCTTACGTGGATACATGGTTGTGTGGATTTATTCCCTTTCAAAAAGATAACTATATTATACTATAATAACTATATAACAGATATTAAAGCCCAGATAACTTTGAAAGAACGTTATATTAATATTAGTGGAAGAACTTTTGCATAGCTAACCAGCCAACAATCACATGCAAAGATACAACATTCATATTTTAGTCTGTTTATAAGATTTACACATTTCAGTTGTTTTGACAATTGACACATAAGTAATCTTTAAACATTATAAATTCAGAATAAAGGTGCAGAATTCATTTAAAATTAAAAGTGTGAACTTATAGAACACAGAATCAAAACTCAAAAGTTTTAATCCGTATAGTCAACTAATTTAGGCATGTTGTTTAAATAATATTTTTGTCAGGGAAATTATTTGTTTTATGAGTGAAAGAATGCATTTGTTGGACATCAACTAAAGACAGACTCTAGTGAAACATTTAAAAAGGAAAGCAGTCTTTTGAGTTTGTAGGATTCGACAGTTTTTTGATCTAGAGGACACCGTTTTTTCCCTCTTCAGTTCATTTTTAGGTCATCGACACAGTATGGTTTCATAATGAAAACTAGATAAAAGTACAGTTCCAAGACTCACACGTTATACTAAGTCAGCAAACATCCTCATTAAGAAACATGTCTGCACGCTGTGGAAAGCAGAAAGAATTAGTAAAAAGATGCTGTATCTATTCTTCATTTAGACTCTTTCAAGGTAATTCTAGGTAATAATAACCAAATAAGATTTTTTTTTTTTTTACTGCTCATGTCATGTCAGTGTAATGTCCTCTCATACTCCAGCTCATGTCTTGTCACTATAACACCCATCATCAAAGTCATCTACAAAAATGGATGGAAAATCACCCAAAGACATCCAAACACACATTTCATCTCATCAAGTGTGTGAAGTCAGGCCGTAATCAACCTGTCATGTCTTTTCAAGTGGTCATATGCTCCCATGTCACGTTTTCATTGAGCATGCATTGCACTGAAATAACTTTTTTGATGACAATGACCCACGGTGGCCCACACTGAAACCTCAGTCTAGTTTTGGGTAATGAGCAGCTCTCTGTCCTTTATAATCTTCCACTTATTTATTCCTAACACTGCACTTAATCCACCAGGACGTCAATGACGCTCTTCAGTGAGGTCAACAATGGATCGGCATGAGCGCTCCAGCAAGGACAGTCAGTCGGCCCTGTCCCACTTAATGTGCTCTTGCGGTCTACCGTACACGTGTGTCCGTTACATCCACAAGACCATAGGGTGTCCCATTTGTCATTTTAGGTTTCAGAAGGATGCTTGTGAGTTGATACGATCCCTCGATGTCCACTTTTGCCAAGTCCTCACTGTAGCGAGCTCCACAGCAGACTTCTACACGACATTATGCATTACGTCGCGAAAGTACAAACTTGGAGGAAGATTGCGAGGGCTTAGGGTTCAATTTAGGACCAATGTCACATTGCCAGGAGTGCACTGACTTTAAATTACTGTAAAAGTACAGATTTTTTATTATTATTGTAGAATGGAATGCACGCCCTGATTTTGCAGGGTCAACACAACCCTCTATACTCACATCTTGGCAATAGAATCGCCACTGGTTAGTACATTTTTTAGTTTACTCATATGTTTCCACCAAGCTTATCTTTGTAAAATGGTACAGATTTTTAAATATCTGAACATACACTATTAACATCAGTCAACCAAGCATTATGAAATTATGATAATCAAGCACTATTTAAAGGAACACTCCACTTTTTTTGAAAATAGTCTCATTTTCCAACTCCCCTAGAGTTAAACAGTTGAGTTTTACCGTTTTCGAATCCATTCAGCCGATCTCCGGGTCTGGCGATACCACTTTTAGCATAGCTTAGCATAGTTCATTGAATTTGATTAGACCGTTAGCATCTGGCTTAAAAATGACCAAAGAGTTTCAATATTTTTCCTATTTAAAACTTGACTCTTCTGTAGTTACATCGTGTACTAAGACCGAAGGAAAATGAAAAGTTGTGATTTTCTAGGCTGATATGGCTAGGAACTATACTCTCATTCCGGCGTAATAATCAAGGAACTTTGCTGCCGTACCATGAGTGCAGCAGGCGCAATGATATTACGCAGCGCCTTTTACAAACGTCTCCATGGTTACAAGGCACGCTCCCTGTGCAAGCAGGCGGTCACAGACGGTGCGTAATATCATTGCGCCTGCTGCACTCATGGTACGGCAGCAAAGTTCCTTGATTATTACGCTGAAATGAGAGTATAGTTCCCAGCCATATCAGCCTAGAAAATCACAACTTTTCATTTTCCTTCGGTCTTAGTACACGATGTAACTACAGAAGAGTCAAGTTTTAAATAGGAAAAATATTGAAACTCTTTGGTCATTTTTAAGCCAGATGCTAACGGTCTAATCAGATTCAATGAACTATGCTAAGCTATGCTAAAAGTGGTACCGCCAGACCCGGAGATCGGCTGAATGGATTCGAAAACGGTAAAACTCAACTGTTTAACTCTAGAGGAGTTGGAAAATAAGCCTATTTTCAAAAAAAGTGGAGTGTTCCTTTAATGATAGAACTTTATAGAATTAAAACTTAGTAACCATGTATGAATGCATATTTGTCATTTTAACCTAACTTAGGACTGGTGGTGGTGCTTAAGATATTGTTGGTCATTCAGTGTTTCTGTAAAAAAAAAAGAGATAATAGTAATTATTATTAAAAGATAAAAATACTACAACTAATAACAATATACAACACGCTAAGGATTGATGCTGGGTCAATGAATATTAATCACGTTGTCAGCGTTCGCTCGAACTGATTTGCTGAAATCAAAACAGCGACCGTAAAGCCAGCCAATGAGATTGCTGTTTGCGCATTAGCTCCGCCCACTACCTGAGACACCGGCATCTCTTCTGCTTGTTCTTAAAAGCTGAAGAATTCAAAATAAATCTCTCAAGCGCTCAGAGTGTTCAGCGAGTAGAAATATATCTATGCAAAATCTATACTAATAAAATCTAAGAATTTATCAGCCAATGGCTAATGATAGACATTATTTAGTCGCCAAGAGTGAAGATTTAGTCAAATATGCGAGTGTTTCCGTAGAGGGTTGAATGAATGAAGCATTTATACAGTGCTTTATTATACACTATTATACACCCAAAGAGCTTTACAATCATATCAGGGTCTCTCCTCACCCACCACCAATGTGGAGCATCCACCTGGATGCAACGGCAGCCAAAGTACAGCGCTCACCACAGACCAGATATATGTGGAGAGGAGAGAGAGTGATAGAGCCAATTCAGTAGATGGGGATTATTAGGAGGCCATGATTGTTAAGGGCCAATGGAGAGAATCTGGCCAGGACACCAGGATTACACCCCTACTCTTTATGAGAAGTGCCATGGGATTTTTAATGACAGAATAAGTCAAGACCTCGATTTAACGTCTCATCTGAAGGACGGTGCTTGTTACAGTATAGCGTCCCCGTCATTACACTGGGGCGTTAGGACCCACACAGACCACAGGGTGAGCACCTCCTGCTGGCCTCACTAACACCTCTTCCAGCAGCAACCTAGTTTTCCCAGGAGGTCTCTAATTCAGGTACTGACCAGGCTCAACCCTGCTTAGCTTCAGTGGGACAACCAGTCTTGGGCTACATGGTGATGTGGCTATTTATCCCACCGGAGATGAGGACCTTTCTTCAGCAAGCAGTGAAACACAGAGTTCAGCATTGTGTCCTGGGGCTCAACACATTGTCATCTTCATTAAAAGTGGTGGATGCTAAATTCTCTTACAAATGCTGATGATGCTCTCTCTCCTATTGCAATCTTTAATCTGATGATAAATAAAATGCAGGGCATATCTCTTGCTTTTGGTGTCATGAACTCCATTAAATTTGCATATAGTGCAAGAATCGAAGATTTATATTCAGTTTGCGGAGACACATTAATGTGGCCAAGTGTAAATGGAACAGTTTTAACGAAACGGATGGCTATCTAATAACAAAAAACGCAATAAGTGACAAATCTAAATAAGCCCCAAGAGTCTTTAAATATGCACAAACCGATAAGCTTCACTTTGTAGTATGTGCTTGGCATAAGCATGACTCCTGGTAAGAGATCAAAATATGGCCTAAAGCAAAGATTCCCAAGCTTTTGTTCAGTCAAACCCCTCTGACCTAAAGTATTTACTTGAAGTACCTGAGATTTTAAGTTTATTTTGACAATTTAATAACACGCTTGCATGTTCACAGTTTTCTGATGCTGGTTAATGGTCACATGCCATGCGGGTAAACAACTAAAATATTTCATCTTTTTTTGGCAAGTTTTTTCTTTTGTTTTTATTTATTTAATTTTACATTTTTATGATTAATAGCCTTTCAAACACATTACGGTAATCTCCAAAATCATAGCAAGGAGAAAAACAAACAAACAAAAAAAAACATTTGAAATGCAGCCTATTAAAATCAGTGGAATACATGCTTTCTGAAACCACAGTGAAAATTGGCCAGTCTAGTCAAGCGAAAAATGGCAGCACACATTGCTTGCTATTCAAATGTTTTGACCCAGGATCATTTAGGAGAACTTGTCGGTGAAATAGCCGAGAAGGATATATGACTGCACCGGATGTTCTGCCCTCATTAGGCAGGTAATTGGGCCACGCATGCAACAGGAACAACTAAAGGATATAAAGGATGAAATATACTTAGCACTGATGCACAAACTAGAAAACATTTACTTGGTTTTCACACAGTACCCTACGTCAGCAACTATGCAGCGATTAATGCTGGAGAAGCACCATTAAAATCCTCCAACTTTCAGACACGAGATGGTTAGCTGTCAGTGCATGTCTCAATAGTGTGCTCGAGTAATATGAAGAGATGAGATTACACTTCCAGCTAAGGGGTAGGGATTGAAACTACAGCATGGAGATCCTATTTCAAATGTACTCAGATCCAATCAACAAGCTGCTGCCCATTGTTCAAGTGGCAAATAGAATAAACTAGATGGAAAAAACAAACCCATGCAAGCTTTTCCGTGAACTGAGCCAATTACAAAGAACTGAAAAAAAGCAACCTATAGTAATGATTGCCACAGATTAATGACATTGCCACCTATGGCATCCAGTTCTAGCCAGAGATGCAAATCTCCATGTATCAGCTGCAGAAAATGTCAAACCTGCTTGAATTCGTTATGCAAATAACGAGCGTCGTCCCACCAGTATGCAGCGACTATATTCTCAGCCCACGCTGAGCCTATGTGTGGTGCTCAAGTATGAAGAAGAAAAAAATTACTTAGCTAGCATCATATATACACAGAAGACATTGGAAAGCTTGATCAAGGGTAGAGATCCCTGCATGGCTCAAGAATAAGAATGGCCAAAGACCGGGCAAGCAGAAAAAATCCTTATTGTTGAGCCTTGTCCTGGACACACTTCCATGGGAAAACACAGCTAAGCAGTTCTGGACTGAAGTGAAGCAAATCAGATTTTTATTATGATCTTATATTCTCCTCTTTCACTCTTGGCACTGCCATTCAGCAAAGCAGTGGTTGAATGCACTTTCTTGAGATGAATTTGATAAAAATCTATCTGTGCAGAAGGGTGAAAGACATTCTTCTCGACAATATCCTGTGGATTTGAGCCACACAAAGGCATAAAATATGCTGTCGTCATTTTGACCATCCAAAGAGAACTTGGCCTTGTTCAATACTTGTACAGACCTTGAAAATATAAATGGCTCCATTAAAAGGATTACTGCCCTGTGGAAAGCTGATCAGCCAATCAAATTAGAGGACCACAACTATCTGTTATAAAGCATTTTATATAATATCCCGTCCAATGTAATGTGTCATTTTTGCAATGGAGACATCCATGGCATCCATATCCAGACCTGCAAACTCACAAGAGGTGAAAAAAGTGACATATTTACGTATTAAATCCCTGTAGGGGATCTGGGGTCATCGTCCCCCAGAAGAACTTTTTTTGTGAATTTAACATGCAAATAAAACATTCTGGTTCACTCTGACAAGAAATGAACCATTTCACACATAGAGGTCACTAAAGTGGACAGCTATTCAAAAAGCATTTTCTTGCATACGCATAGGTTATAATGGCACAGCTGAACATCAACCTCTACAGTGGACCCTAGTGCATCATCCTATACGTTGCCACCAAGTAGCAAGCCGTTGCATGTGGATTTCCCCCCCCCCTCCAAACCACCAATGGCTAGTCAGAAATGCCAAGTTGCTCCAGGATATCAATCCATTCCTTTTATCCTAGGAGACTCTTGCAGGTAAAAAAAAATAAAAATGTTGTAGCATCAAGTAAAATCTAAGGAGTCAATTTTAAAAGTAGTGATTTTAGATTGGGAGGAAATTCTGATTAATCATCTATCCATCATGCATCACTAGCATTATTTCAGCTACAGGTGGCAGTCGTGGCGGGGGCAGTCGTGGCCTAATGGATAGAGAGTCGGACTTGTAACCCAAAGGTCATGGGTTCGAGTCTCAGGTCCGGCAGGGATTGTCGGTGAGGGGAGTGAATGTCCAGCGCTCTCCCCACCCTCAATACCACGACTGAGGTGAGACCCTTGAGCAAGGCACCGTACCCCCAACTGCTCCCCGGGCGCCGCAGCAATGGCTGCCCACTGCTCCGGGTGTGTGTTCACGGTGTGTGTGTTCACTGCTGTGTGTGTGCACTTGGATGGGTTAAATGCAGAGCACAAATTCCGAGTATGGGTCACCATACTTGGCCAACATGTCACTTCACCATCACATGTCACTTCACTTCACAATTCATACTATTACTGTGACTGTTGTTCTTGAAAATTCATATACAGTATGTAAATAAAAAAAATTTATTTGTGTTATTAGAATGTAATTTGCAATTACATGAAAAAAGTAATGTGATTACATAATGTACGTTACTTGTAATGCATCACTTTACTCGTTACATCAGAAAAGTAATCTGATTACATAATGCGCGTTACATCTGAGTTACATCACTTGTTACATCAAAAAGTAATCTGATTATGTTATGCATGTTACTTGTAATGCTTTACTCCCAACACTGCTCATTTCAGATGAGATTGAAAACACCTGATTGCTAGTGGCATACTGTTTACTCAAGTGGACATCTGAAAATCTCTTTGAAAAATAATGTTTCTCAAATCTTGTTTTTCATGCCCTAAGAGCAATAAAAATATAAGAAAAAAAAGTGAAAAAAAAAGACGTTGACTATTAGTGAGGATGACACCATGTGGTTAAGAAGCAGAATCACTGAAGATAAGAGGAACAACAAGAATAGAAAAAAGAGAAGAGACAACGAAACATAATTCTACACACTGTCAGTGTAACTGACACAATTACTTTGAGCAGCTGTTATGCATTTGATTTAATTAGTATCAAGAAATGCAGGGGTTATTTTGTGATCTAAGTCTTAAAATAAATATTTGAGAGTATCACAGCAACTTTCATATATATTTATATCATATATTCACTGAAAAGAGTTTAAGATTTGAAATTCCTTCAAGCCCTTTTACTCCTGTCACATGGAACAGTAATTGATCCTGACTCTGGTGGCACCCTGAGCAATATCAGCACCTCTGTCCTTTCTGAACGCCTCTGATAATATCATAAAACTGCCCACAAACTCATTTAATGCTTGGGTGTTATATTTTATGACTTGTTTGAATAGCTTTATGTAAGCAATAAAACATTTTGTTCTGAGTTCAAATATGAAATGGTAGAATGGAATTCATGACCCTAGCTATGAAAGTCAATGTGAAATGCTGTTTGGAATAATTTTTTACCAATGACGTATATCCAATATTATTGCAAAGAAAAAACTGTAGGGCAAAAATTGATTTCATCTATTGGGAATTGACTGGATTGAAGAATCTTCATGCTTCTAAATGAACCTGGTACTGGTGAATCATATATTGAAATGAAACATATATGTTTCTTGCAAAACAATACATTTTGTCAGAATACACAGCTAATTTCTAATGTCTGTCAACGGAGAAAAAAGCATTTATAACCAGATGTATTTGCACTGTTTGAATATTGGTTTTGTTTCTTGCTTTATTATTTTATATATATATATATATATATATATATATATGGAAAGGGAAATGGACTTTAATCCCACTATAAAGAACATTACTATATGAAAGTACATTAAGATAAGTAATATTTCACCACAAAATGAACATTCTGTCATTACTTTCTCATCCCCTTGCTTCAAACATACATCATTTTCCTTTCTCTGCTTAGTGCTTTACATATAGGCACTTCATGGCTTTGAGAATGACTCAACACTGGCTTGATGTCACCAGCCTGCCTAATGGAAGGTCTATTAAACCAAATAGATCCATGATGATTGCTAGACAGTGGTTATACAACAGGAAGCAGTGAATATGTCTGCCAAGAATCACATTAGTAAATAAGGTTGCAACAACAATGTAATACACTATTTGTTCTTTCTTTTTAATTGTGGCAAAATCAGTGCCAATTCATCAGCCCCCATAATTTCAATAAATAACCTGCAAATTAGTTTAATTAAGTCAATAATACTTAAGTTAAATCTTACTGACCTTGAATAACTACCACTTATTCCTTTCATTCCAATGTCAAAGGAATCTTAGACCCATAAAGCCTGCACTGAGAGCTGTGGAAATACCATTCGGCACCTCCATTTTCCCAGATGTAACATCCCGTCTTGTGTAATGAGTCTTGAGTCTCCACTTTGGCATGCCATTAACTCTGTAATCAGACCACATATTGAGCTGGAGAGAGGGCAGAGATTGACAGTCTAGTCCTTACTGAACACGCTCACTCTGGAAAGCTCTGCAGTAGTTGGAATCTTTTGTATCCTTTAGCACAATATGCTTGTCTGCATCTGATTGCACACCACAAAACCATCTTTAAAAGCTATTTGCAAACAGTAGTTGTAGTAGCATCAGCATAACTATTCTACTGCAGAATATCACAGCTGTGCTGATATTCAGAACTTGTACAACTGTGAGTGTGGTATTCAATAGACAGAGTAGAGGTGTTTCATTCTTGATTTAATCAGTTTTTCTGAATGAACTGAGTGAATGTTTCAATGATTGACTCACAAAAGATAGTCTTGTCACCACCTAATGGCGTATTGAAAGTATACTTCATAATTTTAACGTATGCACACAGTTGAACACATAGACTTGCTCGACACATGTACACTAGAACGATTCCTCCCTGTCCAGTGTCTGTGCTATTTCTCTCCAAATGTAATGAGCAATTAAAAAAGTATTTGTTTTGTACTGTACACTAGCAAACTGTTCATTTCATGAGCTCAAATCAGTTGCACACGTGCTGTTGAATGTGTCTGTGCTATAAACCCATCTAGCTTGCAAGCGCACCGCAAAACCGGTGGAAATGGATAAAATACTTACAAAGTAAAAACTCACCCACCCACTTTTTGATTCGTCCGAATATAAATGAACTGGAAATGAAGATTGAGGCGGTTTTTAGTGAGCACTTAGCTTGGCGAGATAAAGCTCACATTCATGCTGAGACCATCCTGACATCTTCAGTGTTTACCAAGAACTAGATGAATAATGATCGGAAAAGGAAAAGGCAATTATTTAAAATAATATATCTGCACAGTAAACTAAATTTGCTTGTTACTATTGTAGTTATATATAAAAAAGTGATGCCATAGAAGAACCATTTTGAATTCCTCACAGAATCTTTCAGTGAACAGTTTTTAAAATAAAAAATTTTTTGTGTGAAGAACATTTTAATAATCTAAAGATCATTTTTCCACTATAAAAAGAACCTTTTGTGGAATGGAAAGGTTCCGTGGATGTTAAATATTCTTCATGGAACCATTGATGCCAATAAAGAACTTTTATTTTTAAGAGTATATATACAAAATTATTGTAGTCTCTCAAAATACTTACTTTGCCTCCTCATTTCAGAAGACCATATAAACCTTTTGAGTGTTCATATTGCAAAGCCAAAGACATCGACAGAGAAGGCCGGTTTTCACACAAGTGCTGATTTTACATTCAAGATCTGAATATCGATTCTGGCTGCTGCCTCTGGTATAATCAATCATTGACCATTGGCAGTGTGAGCTCAGGTTAATGATGCCTTCCTCAAGCTGTCTTGTATAGCCCAGTGGTTAAAAAGCTCTAAACGAAGGTGCAGACAGAAATATCTGCTGTAACAAATGAGAAAACGCATTAAAAAGTGAGTTTCGTTTTATAAAAGCAGAAGTTCAACTCTTCAACAACTTACATACAAGTTTTTACACTTTATCATTAGATTATTTCAGTCATGACAACTCTCAACGTAGTTTTGGCATGTTAATGAATATGACAATGTTATTCTGCTGCTGCAGAGAAAGTATGGACTTGCAACTGTCAACAGATACACAGACACACTGATGGGAGCATGTAAGACATGCTGCTGCTGCATGAACAGATATACATAAATCCCATATTAGATGTAGGCAGGTGGAGCTGGGGGAGGTGGAGGGTTTCAGAGGAACTCTGATAGCACGCTGCAGGTGTAACCGATGTGAGAGCTGTGCATGTAAACCTCACTCCCCTGATCTCAAGAGATGTTCTAGCAACTGACGCTAGAGGTTGCAGCCTTTAGCCTCCTTGTTAGAGCATCTGACTCCCATGCGGATGGGCATGGGTTCGTGTCCCGCTTGGATTGGGCAGGTGCGAACTGGAGGGGCTACACAGGACCAGCGAACACCGAACAATGAAAGACTATTGAAATGGTGAGCAATCAATCACATTGGCTGCAGAATCAGCAATGGCAATGATGATGATGTGCTTGCAGACTGCATGTAAAGGACCTATCAGCCTGCACCATCTAGAGCTTCATGACTTAACTAGATTCATGACTGCCTTTAAGTTGAATACGGAAGGCAGTCTGGGAGAAGCATAACTTGTTAAATATGGATATCTTTTTTTTACACAAATGCATCGCTTCGCTTCAGAAGGTCTTTATTAACCTCCCGGAGCCATGTGGAGTATGTTTTTGATGGATGGATGTGGATGAAAGCACTTTCTTCAGCTCATACTCATTGGTATCGCTCACTGCCATTATAAAGCTTGGATGCATCAGGATATTATTAATATATCTCCGATTGTGTTCATCAGAAAGAATAAAGTCATATACAGCTAGGATGGCTTGAGGGTGAGTAAATCATGGGGTAATTTTCATTTGAAAGTGAACAAATCCTTTAAATTCTGTCATCATTTACTGACACTTATGTTGTTCTAAACCTGCATGACTTTTCTGTCTTCTTTGGAACACAACATCAAATATTTTAAAGAATGTTGGGGTTTCATTATATGGACAAAAAAATATCAATTTTTAATTTCAAATCATATTATAAAATATGTGTAGATGCATTTTTTTTTTCAGAGGTTGAAAGATAGACAAGGTACACAGCAGTAGGCCCCAACCCACTGAACAGACTGTATGTCTGTCCCTCAGCCTTGTTTTCATTCATGTCAAACTGAATATTCCATCTACCCTAAGGTCTCTTGCAGATCATGAGATCCAGTTCCTGTTCTGACAGTGCCCTGACCCTGGACTGACCTCTACTCTGAAGCTCACTGGACACTTCAGCTTATCGGTTTTGTCAGCTCAGTCAGAGATCTGCTCTGTAAAACTCTTCAAGAGTCCAGTTTAGCCTGAAGCTCCGTGTCTCTCAGCAGGTGTGGACTCTGACAGCAACATGAGGCATGTCACACTGCTCTCGGCTGGTCTGGATAGATGACTGTATTGACCTCAGATCGTCTCCAGAGGGCTGCTGTGTGACAGGTCAAACTAAAATCCTTCACAGCGATACTGAATCTGTACAATTTATCCACTGATTGTCAGGTACAATTTGTAGAAATATAAGGAACTGATTTAATAAGGTGAAAACTACTCTCATATTGATGCTGCAAACATTTTTAATTTTCTTTTAAAAAAGGCAGATATAATAATAATAATGAAAAAAAAAAAAATCAACAAGAGGAAGGGGTTCTCTAGACTTTCAATGAATATTCTGTGGAAATTTGCAGGCTTTATTTATTCTGTAAATAAATACATTTAAAGTCCCCTTGTGGTGAAAATCAAGTTTTTAATGTTGTTTATATGTCTATGTGGTGTTTTTAATATGCTTTAAGACAAACACTGCAAATTAATAAGACAACACCATTGCTGAGTAGTTTGTCTTTAAAACTGCAGTGATCTAAAGACAGTTTCAACAACGCGGTTTGAAATCGCTGGTGTTTATGACGTCACAAACTACCTTGTAACCAATCACGTCAATGTGGCGGTGGGCTTTAGCATATCATTAACTATGACCGCTCTGAAACAAGGGAGTTGTGTAACATTAGCAGCACATTATTAGCTGTTTGATAACGTAATCAAGCAAAGGCTAAACATATTAATTACTGTTCTGTTTCAGACATTGTAAAGAGCGATACCATAGTGCAGCATTTAGCACAGTAATTTGATCTCCAAGCTCATGCGCGTGAGTGGAGGCGGAGCTAATTAGCATATTAATTAGCGGAGCTAATTCCATGTATACTAAATGAAGCAAGGGTGTAGAGTTACATTCAAGCTATTTTAAGGCATGAATATTTTTTTTTCACAGGAATTTTTTTTTAAATATATCATTTTGGTGATTAAAGATTAGTTTTAAATGATAAAATTATTGACTACAGGGGGACTTTAAAGAAGATAAATTAAATTTAATGATCCAGATACATACAGTGGGTACGGAAAGTGTTCAGACCCCCTTAAATTTTTCACTCTTTGTTATATTGCAGCCATTTGCTAAAATCATTTAAGTTCATTTTTTTTTCCTCATTAATGTACACACAGCACCCCATATTGACAGAAAAACACAGAATTGTTGACATTTTTGCAGATTTATTAAAAAAGAAAAACTGAAATATCACATGGTCCTAAGTATTCAGACCCTTTGCTCAGTATTTAGTAGAAGCACCCTTTTGATCTAATACAGCCATGAGTCTTTTTGGGAAAGATGCAACAAGTTTTTCACACCTGGATTTGGGGATCCTCTGCCATTCCTCCTTGCAGATCCTCTCCAGTTCTGTCAGGTTGGATGGTAAACGTTGGTGGACAGCCATTTTTAGGTCTCTCCAGAGATGCTCAATTGGGTTTAAGTCAGGGCTCTGGCTGGGCCATTCAAGAACAGTCACGGAGTTGTTGTGAAGCCACTCCTTCGTTATTTTAGCTGTGTGCTTAGGGTCATTGTCTTGTTGGAAGGTAAACCTTCGGCCCAGTCTGAGGTCCTGAGCACTCTGGAGAAGGTTTTCGTCCAGGATATCCCTGTACTTGGCCGCATTCATCTTTCCCTCGATTGCAACCAGTCGTCCTGTCCCTGCAGCTGAAAAACACCCCCACAGCATGATGCTGCCACCACCATGCTTCACTGTTGGGACTGTATTGGACAGGTGATGAGCAGTGCCTGGTTTTCTCCACACATACCGCTTAGAATTAAGGCCAAAAAGTTCTATCTTGGTCTCATCAGACCAGAGAATCTTATTTCTCACCATCTTGGAGTCCTTCAGGTGTTTTTTAGCAAACTCCATGCGGGCTTTCATGTGTCTTGAACTGAGGAGAGGCTTCCGTCGGGCCACTCTGCCATAAAGACCCGACTGGTGGAGGGCTGCAGTGATGGTTGACTGCATCTCTGGAGCTCAGCCACAGTGATCTTTGGGTTCTTCTTCACCTCTCTCACCAAGGCTCTTCTCTCATGATCAGAAGAAATGGACAGCACCTGAGTTAAATATATGAGTGTCACAGCAAAGGGTCTGAATACTTAGAACCATGTGATATTTCAGTTTTTCTTTTTTAATAAATCTGCAAAAATGTCAACAATTCTGTGTTTTTCTGTCAATATGGGGTGCTGTGTGTACATTAAAAAAATTAACTTAAATGATTTTAGCAAATGGCTGCAATATAACAAAGAGTAAAAATTTAAGGGGGTCTGAATACTTTTCGTACTCACTGTATATTCTAAAACCGCAAAACATGTTGAACATGTTCTGCATAACATGATTGACTAATCACATGCATTTGAAAGTAAAAACGTGTCTTCTGCGTTATTGTCTCCACTTTGTGATTTCAAATTAGTCACGTAGAACCCTGTTGCCATGATGGTTCCAGAAGGGAATTAAATCTACTGCTGACCATCCGCCTCACAGAGGCGTCTGCAGCCAGCAGCATAGAGAGAGCCAGTGACCATGAAATGGTCACACGGTAACAGCCTGACCCCAATTTAAGCTGTAAAAATACTAAATTGGAGAGAGCACTTGGAGGGTTTTAATTGGTCTATTACATGAGCAGAGGAATAGTGCAAGATAATGAACAGAGCTGCACTTTCAAACCTTTTCATTACAGAGAAAAATGAGGTTCTGGATTATTACTTGAGTAGCAGGGAAGGCACTAAAATTATAAAAACTAAGCCTCAGACTGACGCACTTAAACCCATGGCAGATCCAAAACAGACAATCATTCAGAACTGAATAATCAATAATTTAATTTAATTATGTCATTCATGATTTCACCAGTCTCAGCTTCAGATGCCCATGATGGACCATCCACAGTCTGTTGATGCTTAATGCATCTGTTGATGCTTGTTGCACAAAAAAAAAAAAAAACTTATAATACTTAAATAAAGTAGGGACTCTGTTCTGAGATGGTGTGGTTCACCGTACATGGTCGGTGAGGTTAATTTTGCCAATACCAACACCACTCTGTCACAGCCATCCCAGCCCACTTCAGCTCTATCGGTACCTACTATATTCATCTCTAAATCCATTCCGGTGTGTGAAGACTCTGAGTCCGTTCCAGGTATTGACATTTCTGAAACCGCTCCAGTGAGAGACATTCCAGAGTCTCATCTCGTCATGGCCGCCCTTCCAGTGTCTCATCCTGAGATGGCCGCCATTCCCAAACCTCTTCCCGTCATGGCCGCCATTCAAGAGCCTCGTCCCATCATGGCCACCATTCCAGTGCGTCGTCCCAAGATGGCCACCATTCCAGAGCCTCGTTCCGTCATGGCCGCCATTCCAGAGCCTCGTTTCATCATGGTCGTAATTCCAGAGTCTCGTCCCATCATGGCCGCCACGCATGTGCCCCTAGGAGTATTGGTGGAGTATGAGGGGATGTCTTGGAGCCCAGATACGGCTCCAGCCCCTGACCAGAGTCCATTTATGGCTCCACACCTTGAGCATGGTACAGAGTCCGCTCCAGAAAGTTCTCCAGTGTCCACTCCAGAAAGTTCTCCAGAGTCCACTCCAGAGAGTTCTCCAGTGTCCACTCCAGAAAGTTCTCCAGAGTCCACTCCAGAAAGTTCTCCAGTGTCCGCTCCAGAAAGTTCTCCAGAGTCCACTCCAGAAAGTTCTCCAGTGTCCACTCCAGAAAGTTCTCCAGAGTCCACTCCAGAAAGTTCTCCAGAGTCCACTCCAGAAAGTTCTCCAGAGGCCTATCTCTCCCCAAGAATTTTTTTTTTTGGCATATGCCCTTGGCCATAGTGGCTGAACCTGTGACCCTGGACGAGGCCACAAAGGCCCATCCGCCCTGGTCGCTTGAATTGCCAGCTCCGCCCTGGTTGCCTGAGTTGCCGTCTCCACCCTGGCCTCATGAGCTCCCGGCTCCACCCTAGAGGCTTCATACCTGCCTGCATACGCGCCTACCGGGAGGGGGGAGTACTGTCATGGTTTCCAGTTAAGTCACCGCATTCGTACTACATTTCAAATCATCCCTCCTTCTACTCACCTGTACTCTGTCAGCAATCACCCAGTCATGATCACCATCTAACCACTGATCACCACCAGCTGTCACTCATCACCTGCACCAGTTAAAAGGACTCTCACACACACACTCTTTGTCTAGTCTTGTCAAAGACCCTCCTGTTGTTCTCCCTGGTTTGTTACTCACCTAAAGACTCCTTACCTGCTGTTCATCTCTTATCTCAAGCTCCTCGTCTCCTGTCTCCAGCTCTGTGTTCACGTCCTGCAAACAAGGAAAGGAATGTGTTAACTTTACATTCATTAGTGACTTCTAAAAGTGTGTGTGGCCACTTACCTGTCCGTGTTCATACTGCTGCATCTAAATTCCATATTCACCATTGGAATTAACGCTGTGTTCAATAAAGCCTGTCTTTATTTATACTTGCCATGTTTCCTGACAGTAGCCTACACTTTTGCATAGTTTTAAAAAACAGAACTTATTTACAGAAACAATATAGAATACTTGAGTGCAAACTGGACGTTATGTTTTTGGACACTTAACTACATGTTATTTACAATTAAATGAAAGTGTATTACAATTTGTCTGTGAAACCAGGCCTACATGGGTTAAGATTAGGTTTAGGGGTAGTTTCAGGTCTATTATCTAGTTATTACTCAGTTATTGTAATTACTTCAAGTATATAGTATGTACATGAGAAACAGGATTGTAAAATAAAGTGCTACAATTTAAATATATTTGTAATTACACACTTGTAATGAGGAAGTTGCAATCTAGTATCAAATAACACACTAAAGTTACAATTATAATTAAGTACCTACTTTACATTTGCTTTATTAGAACTGTTAGTCAACACATCAAAATAAGTGTTCATGACAAAATAGTAGTAAAATAATGATTTTAAATGTACTTTTAAAAACTGTACTTACTTGTACTTATTTAATTCATTTATAATTATATTATCTGCAAGAGATTTGTAGTCCATTTCCAATAGGCTACAGTTAAGCTCACTCTTTTTCAATGTGGTCAGTCCGATTGATCAACTTCCAGCGAGTCGGCACTGGAACTTTGAGCACCTGCGAGGAAGAACTAATCACTGGATTAGTCTAAATTTGTCAGGTTAGTGGCTTCTTTAGATAATTGAACTATGGCCTAATCCTGGCTTAATCTAAGCCCTGTCTGTGAAACCAGGCCTATAAGTCATTCAGAGTTTAGTTTGAGAGAGCTGTTGTTCCGAATATGATTCAGCTGCAGGTAACCTAATCACAGCTGTGTTGATATTCGGAAACACCACGATAGCCAGTGTAAGGCTGCTGTTAAACAGCTCAATAAACAAGAAATTAATATTGAGTAATTTATATTGTAAGCACAATACTGTTGGGTGGTAGTCTGTTATTGCTCTGCCAACGAAAAGAGCCAACAGTAATCGTTGCTTGGTTAGGTTCTGTATGATTTGTTTTTGAACGAATCGGTTGAGGGATTGATTCAGTGACATAAACGGTCATTTGCCGCCACCGACTGGCTTGTTTAGTAAACTTAATGCCAGTTGAAGTCATGTTGAGGAAATAATTTCACTGCTGGAGCCAAAATGTGGCACTAGACCACTGAAGACACAAATATCCATCTTGAGCCTTGATATACAAATCACGTAATTTCTTTGGTCCCTGTGGACCTTGAGCGTGTTCACATGGTTGTACGTGTGATAATCACCCTGGGTGCTATTTCTTGACTTGGTTGCTTGCCTGATCTTGGTCTTGGGAGGGTGGGGTTTTAAATGAGGTGTCTAAGTTGTTTTACCCAGCCTGCAAATGTCACAGGAAAATGGAAAAGACAGATCTGCTCTTGGCTTGAGGGCTTAAGCTGCGGCTGACAGATGAGACTGACTGCTTGCTGAGTCATTGGTTAATGGTGTTTCTTTTAGGTCCAGCCAAGAAGCACGAATGACGAACTTGGTTCGTAATGCTGGAAAGCAGTGACTTCATTTGGTATTCTGTTAACATTATGTTCCTTGATGAAGCGTGGCTTTCGGAAAGAGAGTTATTAACCTGTCTGAACACCATTCATTGTGTGACAATCCCCAAACAACATGCGTTACATCGATCCAGACCTTTAATGGCTCAGAACTCATATTATTTTGATAAATTGAAGACATCCGTTTCAGTGAACAAACAACAGGGAGGTGGTTGTGCACCCTCATCCCTGAAGACACAACAGTATTGTACAGCAAGCACAACTGATTGGTTCTGTAAGAACAAAAATATTTTTAATGCACCTGTCAGAATTTCCAAATCCCCAGAACTCTCACACAAGGGAGTGATTATTCTTGTAAAGGAGTTCACCAAAACATGAATATTCTGTCATTTGTTTTTTACTCATCTTCATGTTGACTTTCTTTCTTCCTGTGGAACACAATGAATTTCTGAAGGATATTACGAGACATTCTTTTCCTGCAAAGGGACTGAGGATTTCAAGCTTCAAATAAGGTGCAAAAGCACCAAAAAAAAAAAAAAAAAATGGTGGTGGTTAATATGACTCGTGCACTATATTTCAAGTCTTCTGAAACCATATGAAAGCTTTAAGAAACAAACTGAGGAGAAGTTTTCCACTAAAAATCTTGACATTTGCCCTTGCTCTGCATGGCATGTTCATCTGAAGAGTAGCAATTAGTGAATGAATCATTCTTTACGTTGAATCTTTGCAATGAGTCGCACAATCCAGTTCACAAAGATTCATTCAAAAATCTGAATGATCTGGTTCTTGAGTTCAACTCAGTGATTTAAGCACTAAGTAGAATGTAACAAAGTCTACTCAAGGTTTCCAAAAAGCTTTATCTAGTACGCAAAAAGTTAATAAACTAATACAAGCTTGAAGATGCCCAATACATGCAAATTAAATGAATCTTTATGCTTGCATTCATGATTTAACTGAGACAAACGACAAATTACGTCAATACATTTTGAATATTGTGAAGTCATTGTACACTGAAGTAAATTAAAAAATGTAAAGGTGTTGTTAAAGGGTTAGTTCACCCAAAAATGAAAATAATGTAATTTATTACTCGCCCTCATGCCGTTCCACACCCGTAAGTCCTTCGTTAATCTTCGGAACACAAATTAAGATATTTTTGTTGAAATCCGATGGCTCAGTGAGGCCTGCATAGCCAGCAATGACATTTCCTCTCTCAAGATCCATAAATGTACTAAAAACATATTAAAATCAGTTCATATGAGTACAGTGGTTCAATATTAATATTATAAAGCGACAAGAATATTTTTGGTGCACCAAAAAAACAAAATAACGACTTATATATTGATGGCCAATTTCAAAACACTGCTTCATGAAACTTCGGAGTATTATGATTCTTCTGTGTCGAATCATGATTCGGATCACGTGTCAAACCGCCAAACTGCTGAAATCACGTGACTTTGGCGCTCTGAACCGCTGATTCGACACACTGATTCATAACGCTCCGAAGCTTCCTGAAGCAGTGTTTTGAAATCACCCATCACTATATAAGTCTTTTTTTTTTTTTTTTTTCTGCCGCACCAAAAATATTCTAGTCACTTTATAATATTAATATTGAACCACTGTACTCACATGAACTGATTTAAATATGTTTTTAGTACCTTTATGGATCTTGAGAGAGGAAATGTCATTGCTCCCTATGCAGGCCTCAAGGAGCCATCGGATTTCAACAAAAATATCTTAATTTGCATTCCGAAGATTAATGAAGGTCTTACAGGTGTGGAACGGCATGAGGGTGAGTAAAAAATGACAGAATGTTCATTTTTGGGTGAACTAAGCCTTTAATGTAAAAAACCTTAGAATTCACAATAACTCATAAAATAATAGAAACATAAAATATGAAACACAATGACAGTTTTTTTACCTAAATAATTAAATTAGTGTTAACATGAGACTTAACTGACTGTGTGCTGATAGCTCCTATAAAGAAGTACCTAAAAGCCATTTGTCAGTGTGCTGGTTTGGAAAACAGGCTTTGCTTTGAAATGTTAAAATCAAGATGTGATTGAAAGATGTTTTTTCTTCCCTATTATAATGTATATTAGAGTGAAGGGGCTTCTTAAATAATAATAATAATTTTACAAAAGTAGGGTGGGACTTAATTTTGTCCATGGGGAATTGATTGGATCGTTGTGGTACAGAGTGCAACTGTGCCCACTCCCCTTTTTCATCTTCATTGTTTCCGGAAGTATTTTTTTCCATTCATTTTTCCCAAAGGGATTTCAAAAAAGTGTTTTATTCAGCTCTTACTGTAGTTTTCTGGAGTGAAACAGATGCTTTATCTTTTGTGTGTGTACAATAAACTTCATAAAAACTCATCAGTAAAGTTTTTGCCATAATTTGGACGGGGTCCGCTACAACAGGCTTGTACTAGTAGTGGATAAAAGCAAGACGACAACATAAGTTATAACCGTAATTAAACTAAACTATACCTGTTCTATCTCCATGCAGCATATAGTCTCTGGCTCTGTAGGCATCATTGTCCGACTCCGGTTCAAACTAAACACCGCTGCTGACAGTTTCTGACATTTTCAGTGCGTGAGATTGTCCTGCTTTGTTGTTGCATGAGCTCTTGAAGCCCCGCCCTCTTCTTGAAAGGGGGCCGGGAGCAGCAGCTCATTTGCATTTAAAGGGACACACAAAAACAACGTGTTTTTGCTCACCACTCAAAAACTGGCAATTTTAACTTGCTATAAAAAATGATCTGTGGGGTATTTTGAGCTAAAACTTCACATACACTCTAGGGACATTAGAGACTTATTTTACATCTTGCAAAAAGAGGCAAAATAGGTGCCCTTTAAAGGGGACATCGGATGGCAATTTTCCACAAGTTAGTATGATTCTTTAGGGTCTTCATGAAAAGTCTATAACATACTTTGATTAAAAATTTTTAATGGTTGTGTAAAAAAACACCCTATTTACCTTGTCAAAAACTGCTCTGTTCACAGCGAGCCATTTCGGTGCATGTTCCTTTAAATGATAATAAGCTATTGTTCACCCCACCCCTATCTTCCGTGGGCTGCTGTAAACACTATTTGGCAGGTATTGCATTGAACTCACCATTGTTATTTATGCAGTTATAAATGCTCAAAAATGATTAAAATACATTTGAAAATTACTTGTTAGTCATCAACTAACACCTTTATAAACCTTATTGTAGTGTTACCATGTTATCTTTACATAAAATATACACAGTTTGTAATAAGACAATCACCTCAATAAGACAAGGGGCAGTCGTGGCCTAATGGATAGAGAGTCGGACTTGTAACCCAAAGGTCATGGGTTCGAGTCTCAGGTCCGGCAGGGATTGTTGGTGAGGGGAGTGAATGTCCAGCGCTCTCCCCACCCTCAATACCACGACTGAGGTGAGACCCTTGAGCAAGGCACCGTACCCCCAACTGCTCCGGGTGTGTGTTCACGGTGTGTGTGATCACTGCTGTGTGTGTGCACTTGGATGGGTTAAATGCAGAGCACAAATTCCGAGTATGGGTTACCATACTTGGCCACATGTCACTTCACCTTAATGCATTGTTCATTATAAACGTGCAGTTATAAATTACAGTGAGAAGGTTCTTAATAGAAATGATGACATATATGTTTGTTCGACTGTATTTAATTTGAACAAGCTGCGATGTCACGTTTGCAGTGCTTTGTTGTGTGTGCATGAGGCGCAGGCGCGATCAAACAGCAGACTTTGCAAGAGACTTGCCTCATCATCATTGCAACGGTTCGTGGCCAGGTCAGATTACGTCAGAGTTTGTTGTCGTTTGTTCATACCACACTGCTCAGACATTCCCCGACCCAACAAACGGCGATTAAACATGTTCAGTCAGGTGAAACAAACTCCAACCAACGGCAACAGACGGCTCAGATGTCGAGAGTAAGGATGACTGCTATGTTCGTTCTTATATCCAATAAAAAAAAACGCCTCAGTTGCTTTGGAGACATTCTTGTCTACACCTGCGTGCCGTCGAAACAATGGTGGACTGTTTAGAGTTCACTCAGGGCGTGTCTATGCTAAAACGGCAGTGTCTGTCAAGAGTTGTGGGAGGGGCCTGTGCAAATTTACGCCATTTTGCCAAGAATCTGTGAACGGCTTGATCTGAGAAAGTGCTTATGATTTGTAGGGATTCAAAAAAAAACACTTGGTGGATTTTTATTATTAAAGGGTGGTTGTGTAGACACACTGCCGACACACATTTATGTCCAAACACCATGTAAAAGTGAATTTTGCATCCAATGTCCCCTTTAAGAGTGTGGTTTGTAATGTTATCAGGAAACCTGGCCAAAATCTATTGGAAAGAGCTTCTGCTGGTAGATGTTGAGAATAGTTGTCTTTGAGTGTAGATTGCTGCATTGAACCACGCAGAGAGGTGCACAAGCTCATCAAAGTATCGCCGCAATCCTTAATGAGTGACGCGCAAGACGCCAAACCGCATATGCCTCTTTGCTCAAGGGAGCCGTGATTGCATGGAAAAAGGCCTTTCATTCCAATTGATTTCCCTTTTCTTCTGATTTAATTAAATAAGATCCCAGTCTGGGAGGTTCTCTGTCTCCTTCTCTCATTTTCTTTCCCTGGTGCTTTGAAGTGCAAATCACATCTTGGTGAAGAGAATCTCTCAGATCAGGGACCTTTAAAGCACAAAGGGCACTCACAAGGTTGGCGTAGTCAGGTGATGCTGTATTTTCTAACTCAGCGGTCTGAAGGACCAAAATAAGGCCAGAGGAAATTGACAACAGATACTTTGACATGTTGTATGTGAAATACTGTACTGTTGATTTATATTTACCATAAACATATTTAATTTACTCAAATGCCTTATTTTATGTCAATATATATTTCTGACAATATATACTCTACCGGTCAAAAATTTTGAATAATTATGTTTAAAAAAAANAAAAAAAAAAAAAAAAGAAGTCTCTTATGCTCACAAAGGCTGCATTTATTTGAACAAAAATATAATAAGACAGTAATATTGTGAAATATTATTACACTTTGGAATAACTGTTTTTTATTTGAATATATTTATAAATGTAATATACAGTATTCCTGTGATCAAAGCTGAATTTTCATCATCATTACTCCAGTCTTCAGTGTCACATGATCCTTCAGAAATCATTTTAATATGCTGATTTGCTGCTTTAAGAAACATTTCTGATTATTATTGTAGCGTCTGGACTAATCAGACGCACAATTATTCATTAATTTTAATGAATAATCCAGAAAACTCTCCCTCACAAGTTCTGGGAACACATCCCCCAAAACTGCAACACACAGGCAGAACCAGGTGTCCTGTTGCAGGAAACAGGAACACTGATAAGAACCTTTTAATGATCAGAAAGAATTTGCAGAGGCTTGAGACTCTGACTCAATTATTTCTGAGAAGGACAAATAAACCCTTTTAATCCTATATATTCTATATATAACCACTTGAGAAATGTATAAACATGTATACAATTTTCCAATCTCCTTTTATAGGGTTTGGCCTATGTATTAATTCTCTCTTATAAACTCTTTTGGTATTATTGTTTCAGAGTTGCATACTATGGTTAACTAAAATCACATGGGTAGCATGTTTGGTATCGATGGACTCAAACTTTTCTTTCCTATTTGTTAATTAATGTTACATGTTGCTAACTCTGTGACACAATAGTATTATAAAAATCTAGAAGGTTCTTCTCTCATACATCCAATCCAATGTCTTACGCTAATAACTTACTAGAGAACAAAGACTCGTAAAAAAGTTCCCTCCGAAGGAACAACTCCTTATTGGCTCAGACACCTCAAGAGGGTGTGACATCTTCACTTTATTTAAATTACTGATCACAGGATCACAGCCCCCTCCCCTGAAAATGCAGATGTTAAGATGATGCTGTAAGAAGCTAGAAGCTTCTAAAGGAACCCCAAGCTTGTGCCAGGCTTCGGCCTTGTCCTTCCAATCACCAAAGTTCCTCTGAATCCAACTGGTTCTCTTTCATCAAGACAACATCAGCAAAGATCAACTGGAGCCTCAACAAATTTCATCAGGACAGTTTGATTTAAATGGGTGAGACAAGCAAGTATCAAACTTTGTCTCATTATTTGATACATTAAGTTACTCCCCTTTAAAAAAGGGTTTGTTAGAACTAAACTGATGGTTTGCACAAGGCTGTTGATCTACTGAATTTCGAACAATGCAATAACTTTTTGCTTTCCTGTATTCTGCTTCAGCTCTCTCTTTCCCTTGGTAAACTGTATGCATGTATGTGTGTGAATGTTAGAGTAGTTAAGTGTTTAGTCTAGTTAATAAAGTCTTGTTCATGTCACACGTAAAGTCATGTTCGTGTTTTGTGCTCATATACTGGAGTCCCTAATCATGCAGATCTTGACCATGCTCTGAGTACTGTACAACCTGGACATTTTTTTTTTTAATTAATAAACAATTAACACTGAGTGTTCATTGGCCAAACAGGTTAATTGAAGGTAATATTAATTTTATTACATTAAGTTAATTTTATTAACTGATACAAATATTTATAATTAATTATAACTAGTTATGATTAATTATTCATATTTCTTTTGAGCTAATTTGCAACATTATCAGAGTTTTTGGTGTTTAATATTTTTGTGGTAAACCGTGATACACTGCATTCAAAGGTTTGGGGTATGTTTTTTTTTTTTTTTTTACAAATTAATACTTTAATTCATCAAGGATGCATTAAATTCCATTAATAAAGACATAATGTTACTAAAGATCTATTTTTCAAATAAATGCTGTTCTTTTGAAATTCAAAGAATCCTGAAAAAAATGAATGATTTTTCAGGTTTTCAACATTCATATTAGGAAGAACAATTATTAATAATTTAGCACCAATAATAATTCATAATAATTAAGCAGCAGATCATCAAATCAGAATGATTTCTGAAGGATCATGTGACACTGAAAACTGGAGTAATGATGCTGAAAATTCAGCTTTGATCACAGGAATACATTACATTTCAAAATAGAAAACAGTTGTTTTAAATTGTAATAATATTTCACAATATTACAGTTTTTATTGTATTTTTGATCAAATAAATGCAGCCTTGGTGAGAATAAGAGACTTCACTCTAAAAAATGTTTTGTTTCAACCCAAATTTGGGTCAAATATGGACAACCCCAGCCATTTGAGTTACATTTTTTTATTAAATTTTTAACCCAGCTGTTGGGTTTGTCCATATTTGACCATAACTTCACCATTACTCAAGAAAAAACTTTTTTTTTTTTGACGGCTATTCAAAAGTAGTTGTGTACTCTGAAAAAAAAAAAAAATAATAATTAATAAAGGGAGAATCCACATTGTGTACTTCCAGGGCTGTATGCTTTCTCCAGGTATATGAGATCTTCTGGATCCCAGCAGCCTCCACAACATTTACATTTACATTTATTCACTTTGCAGACGCTTTTATTCAAAGCGACTTACAAGTGAGGAATACAATAAGCAAGTCATCGTGAAGAGGCAAAATAGACACAAGAAGTGCTCACAATACAAGTTCCAGACATTGCTTAGAGTAGCTTAAACTAGAATAGAGTGGGATTAAAGGAAAGTGAAAGCATAGATTTTTTTCCCCCAACCATTTCTGTCTTAAACAAATTACATCTTAGCCTTGTGGATATAGTTTAATCCAGTGTTTTTAATGTAAAAAGATTTAAAGTATAGAAGTATAATTTACAGCTTTGTTCCCAGTATAGTGCATTAGCTGAAATCACATTTGTTTTGCTAACGGACGGTGACAAAGCAGATCATACTCTACAAGCATTAAGAGACGTGACTTCACTTCCTATCTCCAGCACATTTGGACAGACTGAAACACATTAATAATTCACTGTCACTTAACCTTTTCTAAAGACAGATGCACTCAAGCTTTGACTGGCAGATCTCACTGTTTGACTGACAGCAGAAACATGAAGACTTCAGTGTCACAAATCAGTCAAACATCAAGCAGGGGGAATGATTTTATTCACTTTTTTATTAGGACGACATGCCAGCACTCTTAAAATGTCATAACAATTTCCAATAAAACACACTCCTGCTGCTTTCCATCATTCACGGATTTATTCCAGCCTTAAAGTTAGCCGGTTAGTCTATTCTAGTCACAGTAAGTGTTGATGATTTCCAGACCCGCTATAAGAACTAAAATATCAAACTCGGGGGCTCCAATTATGTTCATTCTGTCGAATTATTACCCTAAAAGGATTTTTCTTTTATCCAGCTTTTCATAATTAGTGATTTCTGTCTGAGTAATCTGTTAATTTATGATCGTTCTTACACTTAAATTACAGTAATTATCTCAGAGTTGACCTTTGTGCTGAACATTCACATTTGCAATATACTAGCAGGTATTTATGTAACATAATTAGGTTCAAGTGATAATGTCACAGAAAATGTCGAGTTCATCACAGCTTTGAGGTGAAGTCAGTGAAATCACTAAAAAAAATTAAATTAAATCCAATTCCTTTAAATACATCCACTGACATAAAGTTGCAATTTTTCTTACACAAATCGACAAATGTATCCTTTTTTAATAATTCAAAACACCAAGTGGATTAAACCCTGGTCATTTCGCATAGTAGTTCTCAGCTGGTTTTGTTCCAGGATCCAGAAGTGACAAAATACCAAAATGATTTGATGTGTAAATGTCCAGAAAATGGATTCCAGTCAATTTTAAATTAGTGTGTTAGAGTGACTCTGTTCACCCATTTCATCCTAACTGCCTCTTTGACATCTCTTTGTGACACCACAAGTGCCATAAAGACGTCTTCTCCATTTAGGACTCAATTTCCTCTCCCCCAGGAGGATCATGACTTTCTTCTGAGCTTTATTGTTTGGTGACCTCAGATTGCACTGCTTATGTCAGATGTGCTCTCATCCTTTCATCACTGCTGCGGGTTTTTGACTTGGAGCCCAAATTAAACTGAACGATGCGAGGCAATCTGTTTGCTTGTATATCTATGAAATGATGATTTCTGATTACCCGATCAAATGTTCTGTACATTGTTTGACTAGTTTGTCATGCTGATAAAATGCAAAAAAAAAAAAATTATTATAATTTTACATATCTTTCTTATTTGACATGCAATAACTCAGGAAGGAATTGAGGTAAGAGGACAATTATTTGTTGGTGAAGTTACCTACATGTGAGCTGTATATGGATTCATTTTGTAGTGATACAGCATTTGGAACCAAGGTAGCCTTTTTGTTTAGCCCTTGACACCCCCATAATGAGCATTTTTAAAATCGTTCCTCCATGAGGAATGCACGATCTATGCATGTTGAATGCGGAAACACCACGTGAAAGCTACATTTGATTTTAGTTAGCGCCTGTGGAGTTTTATGTTTCGTAACTTGATTGATGCAATGGATTATGTTGATTTTTATTTTTTTTATCGTGAGAATCTGCTGAAGGCAATGATGGGCCATTTTCCACAGTCGGAGCATGTTTCATGAAGTTACGAGTGAAAATGTGACATGCCGCATCCGTATATTATTTACATGTGTGTCTTGCGGGGCATCATGTAAAAAACTCGCAAAACAATTGTACAAAAACAAGCTTGTTGTATTCTACTCTGTGAGACATTTCAAATGACATAATGAAGCAGGACTATCTGAGCTGTATGATGTTTTTGACACTTTATAGTACATAGTACAAAAAAGTATTTTATAAATTATAAAAGCATTATAATTTTTTTTAATTATCAGCAAATAATTCAGCACTACTTAGGAGTTAAAGGATTATTTCACTTTCAAATAAAATTTTCCTGATAATTTACTCACCCCCATGTCATCCAAGATGTTCATGTCTTTCTTTCTTCAGTCGTTTTTGATGAAAACATTCCAGGATTATTCTCCTTATAGTGGACTTCAATGGCCTCCAAACGGTTGAAGGTCAAAATTACAGTTTCAGTGCAGCTTCAAAGGGCTTTAAACGATACCAGACGAGTAAATAAGGGTCTTATCTAGCGAAACGATCGGTCATTTTCTAAAAAAATGTAAATGTATATTCTTTATATAAACAGATGATCGCCTTCCAAGTGGTTCCGCCAAAACCGCACTTTCGTAAAAAGCTTACAGTGTATGTCCTACGCCTTCCCTATTCTACTTACGGAACCAACGCAGCGCCAGTTTCATTTTTTCCGTAAGTAGAGTAGTCTAGAATAGTAGTTTTCGACTGAAGAAAGAAGGACATGGACATCTTGGATGACATGGGGGTGAGTAAATTCTCAGGAAAATTTTATTTGAAAGTGGACTAATCCTTTAATAAAATTGGCTACGTTCATTGTAAAGTTCAGACTTTATCAAATGATAGTCAAATGACACCTATTTTGTATTAATCAAAGCAGTAGTTTTGAAAAATATGATTATTAATATTTTCATATCTAGGTGGCGCCCGTGGAGGGTACACTCCGGTTTAGAGGGACTATTTAGCACTCATTAAGAGTTGATCAAAATGGTTAAAAAACTGAGTTTCTAAGTTTTAAAATGATACTTATTTTGTGTTATTCCTGTCAGTGGTTGCTTAGTGTTTTGATTATGAATTGTTTGGCGGGTGGTGGTGTACCATCGGCGGTACACTTCAGGTTTAAAGGGTTAACTACCATAGCATGATGTATCGTTGAAGAAATCAACTAGCTAGTTTCCAGAAACCGTACTGTCGCAAATTTGTCATTCAACCATGTTGGGTAATAATGTCACACAGATGGTGGAGACTTAGTCTGTTTGAGATCGAATTAATGGCAGATTTTTGCTATAAATTACGGACATTACATCTGAGGACTATTTTTACATACATTTTTCTTTATTTCCAATCCAGATTCAGTCATAGGCTCATGGCACATGGTACATGCGCTCCCTTCAAAAATGACACTTTACATCTCCTGACAAACTAAAAGAGGTAAATGAAACTTGTATATTCGAAATAAAAGATATAGATTGTACTGAATGTCAGCATGCTTATTTTGCTCAAGATTAGGATTTATTAAGTCCACATATCATGCAAACATGAAACTATGCATCTAGCCTCAGGTCGAGAGCTGTCGTTCCAACCACACAGCTTTACGATGCGGTTTGCGTATGTTCATTGGAATCATGGTTTCGGGGAACACCGACTCGTTAAACTATTCAACTTGTGCATAATAAAATCCCATAAAATAACACTGGAGGAAGGCCAAAGCCTTATCTTGAAAACAAGATATTAAAGTAAGGTTCCTTTTTGACTTGGGCCAGTAAGCAACCACCCAGAAATCATCTACCAATGTACTAGAAAATCTGGTCACACTCTATTTCGATTTAGACATTCTACTAACTACAAGTAAGCAACTAACTCTGATTAGAGAATTAGTAGACTGTTAGGTTTGGGTTAGGTCAGTGTTAGGGTTCCCAAACCTGTCCTGAAGGACCCCCAGCACTCCACACTTCTGGGCTGCGTCCGAAAACCTAGGTAGCTGTCTTGCTGCCTCGCTGTCTTATAAGAGAATGACTTGTACGGCTGCCTTTGTGCATGAAGGTACCTCACGAAATTGATTTCGGACAGACTTCTGAGGCAGCGTAACAGTTTAATGATCTACAGCAATATAGCGCGAGATTTGGTGAGAACTAAACAAATATTTAATTACTACAGTAGTCATTTCTCGATAGAAATGATATCAAAATTGAATTATGTTGGTCAAAATCGTACATTTATTCACAAACTGAGCAGCAAACGCAACTTTCGGACGCCATCTTTATTTTTCTAGCTCAACTGTCACAGAATGGAAAGCACAGGATTGTGGGATACCAAAGATAGCTAAGGATACATCTATGCTTCCTTCAAAACTCGATCAGATGAAGGTATCTCATGAAACAGGAAGTGAAGCTAACATTGGATTCGGACGTGCCTTGATGCCTTCCTACCTTGAAATGTGTCCTCAGAAGGCAGCATTTTCCAGTTTTCGGACGCAGCCCTGGTCTTGCAGTCTCTACTAATGAGCTGATGAGTTGAATCAGGTGTGTTAGATGAGAGATACATCCAAAATGTGCAGTGCTGGGGGCCCTCCAGGACAGGTTTGAGAACCACTGGGTTAGTAGAATAAGTTGACATGTATTTTACTTATAGTCAGTAGAAGGTCTGTTGGAGGAGCATCAAAATAAAGTGTTAGTAGATGTTAAGCAGACAGTCTACAAATACTTTAATTAGATTTAGTGTTATTGCAAAGTTAGGCTATACTTATAGTTAGTAGAATATCTAAAGTGGACCAGTGAAATAAAATGTTACTGAAAATCTTCTCACAAAAAACTGTCCTAGAAACCACCCATGTTCACACACCTCAGGAGATTTACAAATGTAGTATTATGTGCCTGGAAATATTCCTAGTGCATTTGGGAACATTATATTTAAACTATAGCTAGTGATGGCAATACTTTTGGTCACACGGCAAAGTGAAAACAATATTCAAGCCTTTGGAAGGTCATTCTTCGGATCTTAATAATTCAGGGTGTCCAAGAGTAGGACTGCATTATTAAAGCATAGAGAGTCTGAACTCTAGTACCTGCCACTTGATTTTCTTTTCTGTAACCCACTACTGCTACTCTTGGGCTTTGCTACTCAGATCCTATTAAATTATCTTAGAGCATCACGGTGTACTGTTCCATCCAACTTAAGGAAGTCATTATTAAGTCATTAAGTCATTATTTGATAGCCTTTGCCTTTAATTTGATTCACCTTAGCCTGCTAAAGCTAAATAGAGAACTGTTGTCTTTTTATTATTGGGTCGGGGAAGGATCCAGTTACAAAGACACATTAGTCAGCATGAACAGAAAGATCATTTACAGGTCAAAGTTATCAAATGAGATACAGTATATGGAACTGAGAGACTCAGGACTTCACTTCATCATAGCAATAGTTCACACAAAATTTCTGTCATTATTTACTCACCCTCCAAAACTTGAATGACTGTCTCTCTGTCAGCTGGTGGTGACTGCATGCTTTCATTATGGAATAAAACTGTGTCAGCGTCCTTCAAAATGGCTCCTTTTGGCATCATAGAGTGCAATAGTCTTCCAGAAGGAAAAATGCCATTCATTTTCCCCATAGAATAACTGATTTTGAACGATAACTTATAAACCTTTAAGACAGACCTATTGCGAGCTACAAAACTTTTAAAATAATCATGCATAACAGGAATCCTGGTGAGAAGCTACATTACTCATGACTCAACCAATCTCAATCAGAGAATCTCATCAAGGAAATCCAACCAAAGGAACAATTTAGTGCCCACACACAATGTGAATTATGTAATCGAGTCAGTCTCCCTATTCCCTCAAACTGCTCAAGTATATGCATATTTTGCTATAAACATTAGGCTGACGCAGGGGCCGGCCAATACTGAGACAGCATTCACACGTAAACACGGAAGCTCTGCAATGAAAATAACGTAGCAGAATGAAAGGGGAGAGATGATTTTGTTGAATAAAGTCTATATTTTTGTTTTGTTTTTGCGGACAAAAAGTATTTTCATCACTTTATAACATTAAAGGAACACTCCACTTTTTTTGAAAATAGGCTAATTTTCCAACTCCCCTAGAGTTAAACAGTCCAGTTTTACCGTTTTCGAATCCATTCAGCCGATCTCTGGGTCTGGCGGTACCACTTTTAGCATAGCTTAGCATAGTTCATTGAATCTGATTAGACTGTTAGCATCTCGCTATGGCTAGGAACTATACTCTGCGTAATATCATTGCGCCTGCTGCACTCATGGTACGGCAGCAAAGTTCCTTGATTATTACGCTGTAATGAGAGTATAGTTCCTAGCCATATCGGCCTAGAAAATCGCAACTTTTCATTTTCCGTCGGTCTTAGTACACGATGTAACTACAGAAGAGTCAAGTTTTAAATAGGAAAAATATATCGAAACTCTTTGGTCATTTTTGAGCGAGATGCTAACGGTCTAATCAGATTCAATGAACTATGCTAAGCTATGCTAAAAGTGGTACCGCCAGAACCAAAGATCGGCTGAATGGATTCGAAAACTGTAAAACTGGACTGTTTAACTCTAAGGGAGTTGGAAAATGAGCCTATTTTCAAAAAAAGTGGAGTGTTCCTTTAAGGTTGAACCACTACAGTCACGTTGACTATTTTAACAATGTTTTACTTTTCTGGACCTTGAATGTGGCAATTTCGTTGCTTTCAATGGAGGATAAAAAAAAAACCTCTCGGATTCCATCAAAATATCTTAATTTGTGTTCCCAAGATGAACGAAGGTCTTACGGGTGTGGAAAGACATGAGGGTGAGTAATAAATGACAGAAATTTCATTTTTGAGTGAACTAACCCTTTAATACAGTATATACTTTTTTCTTCATTTACTCCGAAAGAATGGAAGTGAAATGTGACAACATGCCCCATAGGTGGGACACAATTATATGACACAACCATATGACAGCTTAAAATGTTATCTGATCTAATAATAATAATAATAATAAAACATATATATATATATATATACACACGAGACAAACTAAAATATGTTGTCAATAAAATACAATTATTAACTTTTTCATATAAAATAATGGCATTTTTTAATAATTAAAAATAAACTATTTTTTACACAGTTACTGTCATAACTTGTTTCATGACAAATTTATTTAAACATATATTACATAATTAAGACATTACTAACAGGTAAAACTAAATATAATGAATATATAAACTAATATAGTGCATATATTTATTGAAATGCTCTCTCTAGAGTTCATTTCTCCCGCAGTACCGCACGCAACTTTGTGTTCAAAATAAATAGAAAACATTATTGTTATACAAATATCATATAATACTAAATAAAAACAATTATACAACCATGATGCTTTAGTAATTTTTGTAAGTGGAACAAAGTCCTGCCAATCATGTATCTGTAATATTGATTGAAAATGAGTTTGAAACTGACAGTTATATGCATGCATTAATATTGGTTTTATCAAAGCATATTTGGTGTGATTTATGATGTCTTTAATAAGACTAAATCCAGACAGATCCAAGCTATGATTGCCACATCCATCATAATTGACATACAGTGACCCTTTATGAAAAACTGCAAAGTATAAGCTAATATAAAAAGACCAGCGTTCATAAAAATATATATTTTTTATATTCGTTCATCTAAAATATTTTGTCAATAAAATACAAGTATTAACTTTTTCATATAAAATAATGGCATTTTTTTAAATAATTAAAAATAAACAAATTTTTGAGTTTGACAACAAACAAAACACAAGCTATACAGCACAGTTCGAAACATAATAACAATGAATAATTTCTGAACATTGTCTCTTAGTCTTAAGTCACCTCTTTCTCATGGTTTCTCAATAGAATTCATAAAAGTTGTTAATGTGAATTGTATCGCTAACATCATAGAATAGCACAGTTGTAATAGGGACACATTGTAACGCAGTGTTACTACATGCCCCATCTGCACAACTGGGATTCAAACCCGGCTAGTATCTTCTGCTGGTTAGATGAGCATTAAAGAACTATCTAAGCTGCTAAATAACAGATTGGAGATTAAAATATAGCAAATAATAAAAGAAATTTACTTTTGCTATGGTTAAATAAATGTTCAGTGATATCTTCCAAAGATTTTTGAATCGCAATTTTTATTTCTATATAGTGTTGATATGGCATCTAGTAAAGTTTTGTCATGCTGGCATGTGTGGAAACTTTTTAAAACATGTGTGTTACAACTAGCCCTGCGTTAGGTTGTGCCCCGCTCACCCCTACATAGTAAATGTTGACTGAATTTTGACACATTTTCACATTCCACATGTCACAGTGGAATCTAGTGTGCTCTTGAGACCAGTTCTCACAGAAAGCCATAATCTGAAGACAGATGAACGCTTGAACACATTTACTCTGGACTGTTTACATCTGTGAGTATCAAAACACATCCATAACTTGCCATTAGAGAAGCCTTACGTCTTCACCTAAGCAGTATATTTGTCACAGGTTCCTTGTTTTGTCTGTGTTCCATGTGCTTTTGTTTTGTGATTTTTAGGGGGCATTTACACAACACCGTTTTCAACTAACAACTGAAAACTTGTGTATGTGTTTTGGCCGTTCATTTACACGACAACAGTGTTTTGGGGACCTGAAAACACAAACTTTTGAAAACGGGTTTCAAAGTGCAAGTTTTCGAAAAATTATACTATTATGGTCTCTGATGTGTAAACTACAAAAACGTCAATTTGTGAAAATGGTCACATATTTTTGCCTATACAGGTCCTTCTCAAAAAATTAGCATATTGTGATAAAGTTCATTATTTTCCATAATGCAATGATAAAAATTAAACTTTCATATATTTTAGATTCATTGCACACCAACTGAAATATTTCAGGTCTTTTATTGTTTTAATACTGATGATTTTGGCATACAGCTCATGAAAACCCAAAATTCCTATCTCAAAAAATTAGCATATCATGAAAAGGTTCTCTAAACGAGCTATTAACCTAATCATCTGAATCAACTAATTAACTCTAAACACCTGCAAAAGATTCCTGAGGCTTTTAAAAACTCCCAGCCTGGTTCATTACTCAAAACCGCAATCATGGGTAAGACTGCCGACCTGACTGCTGTCCAGAAGGCCATCATTGACACCCTCAAGCGAGAGGGTAAGACACAGAAAGAAATTTCTGAACGAATAGGCTGTTCCCAGAGTGCTGTATCAAGGCACCTCAGTGGGAAGTCTGTGGGAAGGAAAAAGTGTGGCAAAAAACGCTGCACAACGAGAAGAGGAGACCTTGGGGGACCTGCGGAAGCAGTGGACTGAGTCTGGACTAGAAACATCCAGAGCCACCGTGCACAGGCGTGTGCAGGAAATGGGCTACAGGTTCCGCATTCCCCAGGTCAAGCCACTTTTGAACCAGAAACAGCGGCAGAAGCGCCTGACCTGGGCTACAGAGAAGCAGCACTGGACTGTTGCTCAGTGGTCCAAAGTCATTCGGAAATCAAGGTGCCAGAGTCTGGAGGAAGACTGGGGAGAAGGAAATGCCAAAATGCCTGAAGTCCAGTGTCAAGTTCCCACAGTCAGTGATGGTCTGGGGTGCCATGTCAGCTGCTGGTGTTGGTCCACTGTGTTTTATCAAGGGCAGGGTCAATGCAGCTAGCTATCAGGAGATTTTGGAGCACTTCATGCTTCCATCTGCTGAAAAGCTTTATGGAGATGAAGATTTCGTTTTTCAGCACGACCTGGCACCTGCTCACAGTGCCAAAACCACTGGTAAATGGTTTACTGACCATGGTATTACTGTGCTCAATTGGCCTGCCAACTCTCCTGACCTGAACCCCATAGAGAATCTGTGGGATATTGTGAAGAGAAAGTTGAGAGACGCAAGACCCAACACTCTGGATGAGCTTAAGGCCGCTATCGAAGCATCCTGGGCCTCCATAACACCTCAGCAGTGCCACAGGCTGATTGCCTCCATGCCACGCCGCATTGAAGCAGTCATTTCTGCAAAAGGATTCCCGACCAAGTATTGAGTGCATAACTGAACATAATTATTTGAAGGTTGACTTTTTTTGTATTAAAAACACTTTTCTTTTATTGGTCGGATGAAATATGCTAATTTTTTGAGATAGGAATTTTGGGTTTTCATGAGCTGTATGCCAAAATCATCAGTATTAAAACAATAAAAGACCTGAAATATTTCAGTTGGTGTGCAATGAATCTAAAATATATGAAAGTTTAATTTTTATCATTACATTATGGAAAATAATGAACTTTATCACAATATGCTAATTTTTTGAGAAGGACCTGTAGGCGTAAAGTGCTTCGTTACAAAGTGACATCGCCAGCTAATGGCTTGGCAGCAGAATACAGTGTTTTTAGTCGTGATATTATCGTGATATGTGTGAACGGGTATTGTTTTGATAAAGTCGTCATCGGTATGTGAAAAAACACAAAGGAAGAACTTTTCCGTTTTTGGTACATTGTTGTCATGTAAATGCACCCTAAGTTTGACTTTTGGTTTCCTATTTCCTGTGCCGTATTTTGTAGTCCCATTGTAGTTTTCCTATTGATTCGTTCCCTGATTGTTTCCAGATGTCCCTTGTTAGTCTCATTAATTAACCTGTGCATATATAAACCCCTCTATTTCCAGCATTCATTGTCAGGTCTTGGATGTGTTTCACTGAACGTGTGCGCTATCACGGTTATTTACCGCTGTCTCGTTGCCGTGCTCAGTTCTGCTTCTCAAGTTCCTTGTGTTCCTTATTTCTATAGTGTTTTGCTCATATGCTGCATATAGATCCTACTCTCCCTCATCCTCTGAGTTCACATAACGTTACAATATTGATTTAGGTGGTTGTTGTCTCATGAAATATTAGAATCTTTAAAAGGTGAATTTGAGCACAAACCCTCAGTGACTCAGCACGGAAGTTTATTAATTCGTCCTAAAGAATAGCCAAGACTACTGACTAAGCCTTTCATATCTAGAAGTTCGTGGTGGGCTTTCAATCTCAAGGGAATTTAATTGAGCTGCACAAGTCTCCTCTTTTTGACTGTCACTTCCTCTTTCAAGCAGTCTTATAGGTGATAAGCATTACCGTGTATCTATTCTTTGAAAAACTGTTTCTGTCACATGGGCAGGTGCCATTGAATTTCATTCACTATAAGTATTCATACTTTTCCTTTTATGTCATGACTGAAATATACAGCCTTTTCGCATCCTCGTCTTCATAGGAATAATATTAATCAGAGTCTGTATCAAACAGTATGAAAGCAACACTGAATATTGAAGAGTTGTCATAAATTAATAAATATATATAGCATTTCACAATGATGATTTAAGGAAATTTCGGTAAACCTTTACTTAAAGCCTGCATATAATGCATTATAAAAGTATGTTTAATACATTAATTATGCCTTGTAATGCACATTGCAATGCATTGTATGGTCTCATGAATAATTGTAATCACATTATAATACTTATCTATTCATTGTTATACCTTTAGAAAGTATGATGCATTAAAACACATGACAAACAACCAATTTCAGATGTAACAAGGAATCTGCAAATATTACAATAGTGACTCGACATGCTTCAGGGGAAGCATTTACACACTGAAATATAATTTAGTAATCAGTCACAATTGCATTTAGTCTTATGAATAAGTGGCAACTTAGACTGCAAATAAACCAGAATAAATAATCATTTCCCTTGAGCACATCGTTGTCTGTCTCTAGAGCTCCTACATCACAATAAAGGCAACACTTCTACCACCAGAACCTCATTAATCCTGTTACATACCAAATTTCCTGTGACATCCCAGATCGTTCTGCTCAAATATTCATGTCGATACATCAAAACCATTAAGTTATTTCATACGGATCGGCCTTCCGGCATAATTTATTGTAAATCCTTGCAATCAACACATCTGTATGTTTGTGATCTCCCAAGAAGTGTAACATGAGGACACTAATGTACGACTCACTGATTTTCTCATAAGATAATGTCTGGGTTTCCACAGAAACAGAGGTTACAGAGCAGTTTGACAGGTGCGCTGATTATTAAGGGGGCTCACAGCAAAATCCTTCTTATCCATCATAATATGTAAATGCCTACGTAAATGCCAGAAAACAGGCACGTTTTTAGACTGGGATTAAACATGCATGACTCTGTAAATATAGCTCATTTTAAATTGTATGAACAGTTTTATATGGTAAATCTTTTTTTGTATTTAATATGCATTTCAGACATTTTCTTATTTTATGTTGTATATTTTATTTGTAGTAATTTATACATTATTTAAGATTCAAACAAATCCTTTATGGACAGCAGAATATCAATTAATATATAATCTGCCGGTTCTCAAAGGTTTGCATCTATGCTATTATAATTAAGTTTAATATTATGTTTTATTATGCACTTGCCTTGTTCACATATTCATATAATCCCTCAGTGAGATGAAGGTAAACAGATCTGGGTTGCTCTTCGTGATGGAGGGCTTCAGCACGAGATTCGGCTCAAGCTTTAAATCCCCCACCCCAGACTACTTAATTAATAAAGTTAATAATATGTAATAAGATGCCAGAGGAATTGTCACACTAGTGAGATGAGCGGCCTTTATATTTCCTTGAACTGTGGTACAATTAGATGAGCATGCTACCTACTCCCAATTCCTATTTTTTCTTTAAAGGTGCCCTCGAATGAAAAATTGAATTTATCTTGGCATAGTTAAATAACAAGAGTTCAGTACATGGAAATGACATACAGTGAGTCTCAAACTCCATTGTTTCTTCCTTCTTATATAAATCTCATTTGTTTAAAAGACCTCCGAAGAACAGGCGAATCTCAACATAACACCAACAGTTACGTAACAGTCGGGGTGTACGCCCCCAATATTTGCATATGCCAGCCCATGTTCCCAACATTATGAAAGGCATTACACAAGGGCAGCCAGTAACGTCTGGATCTGCACAGCCGAATCAACAGACTAGGTAAGCAAGCAAGGACAACAGCGAAAAATGGCAGATGGAGCAATAATAACTGACATGATCCATGATATCATGATATTTTTAGTGATATTTGTAAACTGTCTTTCTAAATGTTTCGTTAGCATGTTGCTAATGTACTGTTAAATGTGGTTAAAGTTACCATCGTTTCTTACTGTATTCACGGAGACAAGAGCCGTCGCTATTTTCATTTTTAAACACTTGCAGTCTGGATAATTCAAAAACACAACTTCATTCTTTATAAATCTCTCCAACAGTGTAGCATTAGCCGTTAGCCACGGAGCACAGCCTCAAATTCACTCAGAATCAGATGTAAACAATATAACAGTATACAATACTCACATAATCCGACGCATGCATGCCGCATGCATGACGAACACTTTGTAAAGATCCATTTGAGGGTTATATTAGCTGTGTAAACTTTGTTAAGGCACTGTTTAAGGCAAGCGCAAGCTCTGTGGGCGGAGAGCACGAGAATTTAAAGGGGCCGCAGCATAAATCGGCGCGTTTATAATGATGCCCCAAAATAGGCAGTTAAAAAAATTTATTAAAAAAAATCTATGGGTTATTTTGAGCTTAAACTTCACAGACACATTCAGGGGACACCTTAGACATATTCCATCTTTTAAAAACATTTTCTAGGGCACCTTTAAAATATTTAAAATTATATATTTTTATTTATAAAGAATGTCAGTGGATAAAGAAGCTTTTGGCTGCTAGATTGTGTGGATACAACATCTACCAGCAGGGGCTAACAGAGCCATGCTAAGCAGTTAAGTCCTGATTCTTTGAGCAAGCACTGTTGAGAAACACTGCCCTGGGTTTTCAAAATCAAATTTCAAATCAAGTTTGAACCAAAAAAAGACATTTTAATGGTCAGAACACAGAGAAATATCTCCTTCTGCACAGTTTCCCCAGCTAACAAAAACACATTAAGTGAAACCCCTCCAGTTCCACTCGCACCGCTCTGAGCAGGATTCAAACCTGTGTTTCCAGCATGGGAGGGCGGGTGCGTTTACAAAGATGCTAAAGACCGCAGCCTCTAGTGCGCCTCTAGGCCAGGGGAGTAAGCTTTACTCGCACAGCTCTTACTAGCTGACCTTCAGTACACTTACCCCCTAAACCTCACTTCAGTCGGGGTCATGGCACCAATATAATCCCTCCGGTACTACTTGCACTCCAAATGGGATTCGAACTGTAGTTTCGGGCACGGGAGGAGGGCGCGCTAACAAGGTCGCTAAAGACCAGAACCTTTTGTGTCAGTTTACTCACACAGCTCTTATACTGACCCCCCTAAACCTCACTTCAATCCGGGTCACGGCACCAATATAATCCCTCCGGTTCTACTTGCCCCGCTCCGACTGGTATTCAAAATGCTGTTTCTGGCATGGGAGTATGGCGTGCTAACAAGGACACTAAAGACCGCAACCTTAAGTGTTAGTTTACTCACACAGCTCTTACACTCTGCCCCCTAAACCTCACTTCAATCCAATTCACGGCACTAATGTAACCCCTCCGGTTCTTCTCGCCCCTCTCTGAATGGGATTCGAGCCGGTGTTTCTGGCATGGGAGGCGGATGCACTAACAAGGACATTAAAGACCGCAACCTTTAGTGTCAGCTTACTCACACAGCTTTTACACTCACCCCCTAAACCTCACTTCAATCCGGATCACGGCATTAATGTAAACCCTCCGGTTTTACTCGCCTCGCACCGAACGGGATTCAAACTGGTGTTTCTGGCATGGGAGGCGGGCACGCTAACAAGGACGCTAAATACCGCAACCTTTAGTGTCAGTTCACTCACACAGCTCTTACACTCACCCCCTAAACCTCACTTCAATCTGAGTCACGGCACCAATGTAAACCCTCCGGTTCTACTCGACCCACTCCGAACGGGTGTTTCTGGCATGTGGGAGGGCACACTAACAAGGGCGCTTAAGACCGCAACCTTTAGTGTCAGTTTACTCACACAGCTCTTACACTCAACCCCCTAAACCTCACTTCAATCCGAGTCACGGCAATAATGTAACCCCTTCGGTTCTAATCGCCCCTCTCCGAACGGGATTCGAACCGGTGTTTCTGGCATGGGAGCCGCGCGCAAACAAGGACGCTAAAGACCACAACCTTTAGTGTCAGTTTACTCACACAGTTCTTACACCACCCCCCTAAACCTCACTTAAATCCGGGTCACGGCACCAATATAACCCCTCTGGTTCTACTCGCCCCGCTCCGACTGGGATTCTGGCATGGGAGGAGGGTGTGCTAACAAGGACACTAAAGACTGCAACCTTTAGTGTCAATTTACCAACACAGCTATTACACTCACCCCCCTAAATCTGACTTCAATCAGGGTCATGGCACCAATGTAACCCCTGCAGTTCTACTCGCCCTGCTCCAAGCAGGATTTGAACTAGTGATTCTTGCATGTGACGAGAGCATGCTAACAAGGACGCTAAAGACAGCAACCTTTAGTGTAAGTTTACTCACACAGCTCTTACACTCACCCGCCCAAACCTCAATTCAATCCGGGTCACTGCACCAATGTAACCCCTCCGGTTGTACTCGCCCTGCTCTGAACAGGAGTTGAACCGGTGTTTCTGACATGGGAGGCAGGAGTGCTAATAAGGACATTAAAGACTGCAACATTTAGTGTCGTTTACTCACACAGCTCTTACACTCATCTCATAAACCTCACTTCAAACCGGGTCACGGCATGAATGTAAACCCTCCGGTACTACTCGCCCCGCTAACAAGGACACTAAAGACTGCAACCTTTAGTGTCAGTTAACTCACTTCAATACTGGTCACGGCACCAATGTAACCCCTCCGGTTCTACTCACCCCACTCCAAATGGGATTCGAACTGATGTTTCTGGCATGGGAGGTGGGCTTGCTAACAAGGACGCAAAAGACCGCAACCTTAGTTTTTTTTTTTTATCATTTTTTAATCATTGTGCAAACATTATGGGAATGTTTTAGAATGTTTAGAGAACATTCAAAATAACAAATATATAATTAAAAAAAAACTTTAGATGAACATCTAATTTAAATGTTTCAGGAAAAAACGTTTCATGAATGATGTATAAATAATGCTTTTGTGCTAATGATTTGAGAAAAGACCACATAACTTTAAAATAATGTTACTGGGAAAAAACGCTGGCTCATAACTTTGAGAGAACCTTGCCAGTTTTCTAACCAAAGCTCTGAGGACATTCCCTGTTTGATGGGTCAACAGAACTGCACAGTTTCAGCTTTTTACAATGTATCTGTGTGTCCTCCAAAGGCCAACACTAAACACTCATGAAGCTTCTTAGCCCTTACGGCTGCCTCACAAATCTCTTTAAAGGTGTTAGGGAGGATTTGAAATGAATTAGTAACGTCTGCCTCATGCCTGTTCTGTAATCCCACAACATACAGTCAGAGTAGACACAGCATCTGTTTCTGGTCTTCTAAGATCCTCTAGACAGTGATCCTCCACGATGCCATTAGCATGAAATGTTTATCACGACCTCTGATGGCTCCCGTGAGGATTTCCTATAATGCGCACAAGGCTCATACAAGGATTGATCTTGTCACGTTTATATACTTCCTATACTATTAGGTGTGACATCTAGGAATATTTTTAAGTCTATGTACTTGTTTACCGAGGAGACAACAATGTCAGTGAAGAGCATGCTTGAGATGTACTGTGTGTCAAATAAAGACAAATGAAGGTAACAGAATGTTATATATACATTCCTGTTGCACATGCTGCTCAATATATTGATATTATACATTTCAGTATCCATCCAAATATATAATACCGTATATGTACAATTTACATAACTCAGACTATGAATGAGATCACTGTGATGGATGAGATAAGCAATGCTGTCCGCACTCGCTCTTCCATCCTATCAGTGAATATTTAAGCATCAGACAAATTCAATGAGGGGGGAGGAAAAGCAAACTGTTTCCTGTAATACATCCTTCACTGTGGTGCGGCCCATCCCATCACCATGTTTATTCTGATGGGTCCACGGAAACTTGGAGTACGGCCATAAAAATATCAGTGTTACAGGCATACTTAGGATATCCCAGCTGAGAGGGAGACAGCGGCCAGATCAAAAAGCCATTCTCACTAGACAAGAGAGGACATGCATTCTGTGTAATGTTTATCAACTCATGAATTCAAAAATGAGGCCCTATTTTCATAGTTCTTTCATTAAATCATAACTTAACTTGTGTCTAAAAGTTGTACACATTTTCTAATATAGGCCATGCATTTTTTTTTTTTTGATTAATACTACAGGCAGTAAAATACCTTCTCCTATCCCTCATAAAACTCTGCAATTAATGTAGGTGCATGTCAAATTGTAAGCAATATTCAAACTTGTGATCATATTTAAGGCAAGAAATATTCCCTCAGATTTTGAGCCAATTTACAAAAAGATATTTTTACATTTTTGATAATTAAAGGGATAGTTCACCAAAAACTGAAAATTCTGTCATCATTTACTCACCCTCAAGTTGTCCCAAACCTGTATGAATTTCTTTCTTCTGCTGAACACAAAAGACGATATTTTGAAGAAAATGGGTAACCAAACAGTTGATGGACCCCGTTGACTTCCATAGTTTTTCCATACAATGAATGAACCTACTAGTTGTATTGTATGGTTATTGTAGAAGTAAACGTGTTCGCTGTGGCAAACATCACTACATGTCTGAATTTGGTCAGTCCAAACAAATTGTACCTTCCGCAGATCACTTTTTCCCAATGGAACAAAGTGTCAAAGACTGAACATACTCCACACATTATATATACTGTAGCATAGATCTTATGTTTTTCCTGTTGTGGCGGTTAGCAAAGAGCGTTATATGACCGTATGCTCCCCCTTCTGAATTGAAGCGTGGATCGCCTGGGATCGCCTGTGTATGCACCGAACCGTGACATCCGTATCGTGGCGATTCGGGGGGATGAATACATGTACCATTACACCCCTATGTGTATATATATATATATACAGTACAGTCCAAAAGTTTGGAACCACTAAGATTTTTAATGTTTTTAAAAGAAGTTTCGTCTGCTCACCAAGGCTACATTTATTTAATTAAAAATACAGTAAAAACAGTAATATTGTGAAATATTATTACAATTTAAAATAACTGTTTTCTATTTGAATATATTTCACAAAGTAATTTATTCCTGTGATGGAAAAGCTGAATTTTCAGCATCATTACTCCAGTCTTCAGTGTCACATGATCCTTCAGAAATCATTCTAATATGCTGATCTGCTGCTCAAGAAACATTTAATGTGTACAATTGTACAAAATATTTGTGTACAATATTTTTTTTCAGGATTATTTGATGAATAGAAAGTTCAAAAGAACAGTGTTTATCTGAAATCTAATCTTTTGTAACATTATAAATGTCTTTACTGCCACTTTTGATTGATTTAATGCATCCTTGCTGTATAAAAGTATTAATTTCTTTAATTTCTTTTCAAAAAAATAAAAATGCAAATTCTTACTGACCCCAAACTTTTGAACGGTAGTGTATAATGCTACAGAAGCTTTGTATTTCAGATAAATGCTGTTCTTTTGAACTTTCTATTCAT
>RJVU01052005.1:874450-919902 GCA_003731715.1 Anabarilius grahami
ACAACTCTTTTTATATTGGTTTTATCAAAGTATATTTTATGTGATTTATGATGTCTTTAATCACACTAAATCCAGGCAGATCCAAGCTATGATTGCAACATCCATCATAATTGACATACAGTGACCCTTTATGAAAAACTGCAAAGTATAAGCTAATATAAAAAGACTAAACCAGCGTTCAAAACACACAACGCACTCATGAATATTGCACTGGGACCTATCAAATAACAATGATCATGTGGCACACAGGGGTTTCTGTCTTCTTTCGGCACACAACCATGAGGCATTAGAAAGTAATGGCCATCTGGCTCAGCATTTCCAGAAAAGAGAGTGACAGAGAAAGACATTGGACACAATTACAGTTTCAGCCCACAAAGGGTTTGACAGGGGCTTGTGAAGTTTTTTTTTTCTTTCTTTCTTTGAGCTGGTGTTATGTCTTGCTGATAAAGCAGTGAACTAAAAATAAACAAACCAACTAACATTTTTCTTTGAGAAAGAATTAGCTAACTTGAGGAATATATTTAATTTAAGACTCTGGATTTCATAAAGCAGTAGGATATTTTTAGCAAAGTTTTAAAATAAAGTTTTTCAAAAGATTTGGGTTTAAACTGTACTATGCATCTTAATTCCCCACGGAGAATCATAAGCCGATAGATACTAAAAATGCTTAAGGTTTTTTCTTTTTTTCCCCCTGCTGTGGTGTAAAATTTGACATTCACATATTCACTGAAGTGCACTTGAGCAAAAACCTGATTATTTTTAAATCAATCTCTGGACATGAATCATTCGGCAGACACTTGTAGCAATAATCTCTTCAAATGATTAAATTCCGTCATGACTGGCATCCCACAGATATCTTCATCAGAAAATATTAGCCTCATCCTAAGGTTGTGCAAAATTAACCAGAACAGCTTCAGATTTCATTAAATAAATGCATTAATTTAATAAAATCAGCTAATTCCCATATTCACAATAACTGTTATACATTTATCATTATATAACTCATATAATCTTTTTAAAATAAACCACTGTTTGGCATCACATCCCTACTGTGCCCCCAGCCACCACCCCCACAGTGTAAATCAGTGAGCCAGTGCGGCGGGTGAGCCATCTTGCCGCGAGGAATGGACTGACCCGGCTTGCATCGATCAACTAGTCTGAGTCATTCTCCCACACGCTGCTGAGAGAGAAATCGAGATGGACGGACTGATAAGGCCAGTAGACATTTGTCTTCCTGAAAGTGGAGGTCGTGTTGAGAGGATGGCTGGTGGACACTTTATTTCTCTTCAGACAACCATGGCCATAGATTTTCTCGTCACTCCAAGGACTGAAGTCACTAGTTCGTATATAAAGTTTCATTATTGTAGTGATTTGTTATATCCCTGTGAGTTATAATCAATAACAATACTTTAGGTTAAAATCTAAATTATAACAAAATAAAACTTATATCAATGAAAAAGTACAAACTACTGCAGTTTCAAGGCGAAGTTTCCAATCCAAACTTGAATTTTCTCAAATACAGGTGAAGCTGAATAGGATAAAAAGAACATGCATTAGCATAACCCCTAAGCCTGTCCCTACTTGTACTTTTACATCCAAAATTCAACCTCAAATGTGACTACAGCAGTGGTTCTTAAACTTCCCAAAGGGTTTCGGGATGACTTAAAAGTATTTAAATTAATAAATTAGTATTAATCTATTAAATTACTCTGACTCTAATCTAAATTAAAATGCTAAAAAAACTAAATTAATTCATATTTCTTCCTACCTTCTCGAAATTTATGGAGTTCAATGCATTTTGGTTAATAAATTTATTGTATCGACACTCCCAGTTTCAATAAATACTGTTTGAAAACCAGCAGTGTTTTATAAGTACAGCAGAAACACAAAGTTCTGTCATGAAACTGATGGAGCAGGCTGAGAGGTCCTTAACTCAATGTGCTTGCAATCACATCTTTCTTTATAGGGCACAGCTGATTGGTTCCTGCTGGATCAGTAGCCAATGAGCTCGCTGCACAAATGTCAAATACTGGTCAGTATTTTCTGCAGCAGTTGCTATAACTGCTCCACCTGTATAGATCTGTATAGATCAACTCGGGAGTTTTGTTGTTGGATGTAAGAGTGAACATAACAGTCTTCATGTACTCCTGATATCAGAGCCACTGAAGACGCAGTGGATTAATTAGATTTTTTAAAGGGAATGGACCCCCATATACCTAAATTGGTTTATGTCTGCGTGAATCATTTTACACAAGACTGCTTTGTGAACAAGGGTCAATACAAAGGGACAAAACTCATCAGTCAAATTTTGGCCATCATTCGGACAGGGTCCACTACAACAGGCTTGTACTAATAGTGGATAAAAGCAAGATGACAACATAAGTTATAACCATAATTAAACTAAACTATACCTGTTCTGTCTCCATGCAGCATATATTCTCCGGCTCTGTAGGCATCATTGTCCGACTCCGGTTTGAACTGACACCACTACTGACAGTTTCTGACATTTTTAGTGCTTGAGATCGTTCTGTTTTGTTGTTGTCGGTATGCCAGAGCATGAGCTCTTGAAGCTCCACCAGGGGGCAGGGAGAAGCAGCTCATTTGCATTTTAAAGGAGCCAGCAGCCATATCACCCTGTAGCCCAAGACTGGTTGCCCACTGAAGCAAAGCAGGGGTGAGCTTGGTTAGTACCTGGATAGGAGCCCTCTTGGGAAAACTAGGTTGCTGCTGGAAGAGGTGTTAGTGAGGCCAGCAGGGGGTGCTCACCCTGTGGTCTGTGTGGGTCCTAACACCCCAGTATAGTTATGGGGACTGTCCTTCTGATGAGACATTAAACCAAGGTTCTGATTCTCTGTGGTCATTAAAAATCCCAAGATGTCCTTCGAAAAAGATGTCCTTCGAAAAAGACATCCTGGCCGAATTTGCCCATTGGCCTCTGTCCATCATGGCCTCCTAATCATCCCTATATACTAATTGGCTTCTCCTCTCCACCAATGAGCTGGTGTGTGGTGGGCGTTCTGGTGCAATATGGCTGCCGTCGCATCATCCAGGTGGATGCTGCACATTGGTGGTGGTTGAGGAGATTCCACCTTCCATATGTAAAAGCGCTTTGAGTACCAAGAAAGGCGCTATACAAATGTAATGAATTATTATTATTATTATTGTTGTTATTAAAGGGACACACACAAAAACAGCGTGTTTTTGCTCACCCCCACCCAAAAAAGTGACCCAGATCCGAGATCTGCATTTATACCATACACTTGGTGAAACAACCCAAGGCAGATGTACTGACCCGGAAAGCAGGGTTGCCAGGTTTTCACAACAAAACCCGCCCAATTGCAACTCAAAACTATCCCAATCCAATTTCAGTAGGGGCCCCTGGTAAAAATTGCATTCCTTTGGTGTAAAATCTGCAATTTTGGTAGGGTTCCCCTGGTAAAATTTGCATTCCAGGGGCTAAATATCATTTTATTTGGGGTCGCTTCAACCCGCGGACATGAAAATCAACCCGCGACAACAGTGATAAAGTAGCCCAAAACCGCGGACTTGGCAACACTGCTGGAAAGGCTTGGGCCGAAAATGAAGTAAAAACAGCATGTTTTGCAATGGATGCAGATGAAATAATACAAGCTTTTGCTTTTAGCACCCTCTTCAGGTAAGCAAAACATTGATCTCTTAAGGTGGAGAAAAAAGAGGAGAACCCTTGTTTTAGCCTGGGCGAATTTAGCAATGTTTGCAGCTGTAATCGCTGTGGTTGGTGTCGACCTGAGCTGACATGATTCGCCACCATCACTTTTTTAATGACGTAGGACTTGCATTGACGAGAATATCTGATCTGTCTGCTTACACTGCAGATGCAAATACACATATCCAATTCATATCAGATTTATTTCCACATATAAATGAGGCTTAAAATATCAGAATATCCATTCGTGGGTTATATCCGATCTGTGCCACATGGGAGGAAAAAAAATCAGAATAGTGTCACTTGAGCCATGTTATGTTAATGCAGCCTTTATCGTCCTTTATTTATTATAATTAAATGGAAAAGTCAAAAAGAACTTTTCTCATGTGAGTTTGGAACAACATGAGGATGAGTAAATAGTGGCATAATTCGCATGTTTAGGTGGACTATCCCTTTAATTCATTGAGGTTGGTACGTTGAGGGATTGTGGGCACACTGGAGAGAAAGATGGTAAGAGGCCAGTCATGCTATAAATACATATGCTCATAATTCTTAAGCACAGTGGCAGAGGGAAGATTTGTCATAATTAGGCTTATTTAATTCCGCACAGAGAACTTAACCAGCCTGCTGGGGCAACTCTTTCTTTTTACGTCTCTTCTTTTCCCCTCTGTAGCTCCACATTTTTCATTGTACTCTGGCATTCATCATATTTCTGGCCTCACTGCCCTTACCTTTGTGTGAGGGTTATGATGAAGAAGGGCCCATAAACCTCCCAGTGTCTCTCAAATGAGATTAGAATGGCTTGGCTCACAGGGGAAACCCTCCGCTGCACATTGTGCTCGAGTTTCAATTTCTGCCTTACAGGAGCTTGTGGTGACAGGAAGCTGGCACTGTGAAAACAGATATAATGCTTGGAGTTCAATTAAACAAAAGGAAATATAGAAGCCATCCTGTCCAACTTTAAATTAGGGTGTGGTGTAATGTTTGCTTAAATTGGCTACTCATGCTCATGTTTCAAGTGTTTGTCAGTAAGGAATAACCAATAACAAGCATTTAGAATAGCTGCTATTTGGATCTCATACTGGATAAATTTAAAGGGAATGTTCTGGGTTCAATAAAAGATATTCTTATCAATTTTTTGATTTGATGCTCAAGAAACATTCATGATTATCATTAATGTTGAAAACAGTTATTTACATTTTTACTAATAGTGTAAGTGTTTAATGTTACAAAAGATTGAGATTTCAGACAATAGCTGTTCTTTTGAACTTTCTATTCATCATAGCATCATGAAATAAAAATGTAAATAACTGTTTTCAACATTGATAACAATCATAAATGTTTCTTGAGCATCAAATCATCATATTAGAATGATTTCTGAAGGATCATGTGACACTGAAGACTGGAGTAACGATGCTGAAAATTCAGCTTTGATCACAGGAATAAATTACACTTTACTGTATATTGACATAGAAAACAGCTGTTTTAAATTGGAATAATATTTCACAATATTACTGTTTTTGTTTGTATTTTTAATCAAATAAATGCAGGCTTGGTGAGCAGAAGATACTTCTTTTAAAACATTAAAAAATATTACTGACCCCAAACTTTTGAACGGTAGTGTATATATATATGTTACAAAAATGTACTGTGAAATTCTAACACAATGTGCAAGGTATTTTTTTCCAGAAAACAAATGGCTTTCAATAAATTACATTTATTGACCATTACTGTGCGTGGTGAGTTTGTAAATAGAATTTAAATAGACAAAAAAAAAAAAAACAGTAATAAATTTACTTTTTTTTTTTTTTCAGAAAAATCCCGAATGAAATAATCTAACACTTCAAAGTTGAAAAATGAACTATAATACATATATACAAGTCTTTTTTGTGACACTGGGTTGCACAGTTTTGACTCGAGACTTTTTTTCATACACGCACACATAAACACATGCACACACCACATCCTATTCAGCTATTTGAATATGATTTCAAATGTGACAGTTTTATAATTTTTTTTAAAGGGAATGAATAACACAGAAATCAGCCAAGGGCATGATCTTCAGTAACGGTATGCTAAGCTCTTATCACAACCTGTCTGAGAAAAGTACACTAGATTATTTTACAAACTCAGCCTCATATAAATGTTTTTGGCTCATAACTAAGTGGCAGATGTACATTCCTAACTGTAAATACAGTAGCTGAACACGACCAAAATGAATGTACTGTCTAGCTTGCTTCATTTTCACACTTGAATGTTTCATACACATGAAAGAGCACAGAACTGACATGTTGAATTACCAAGCAATGTAAGTGGAGGGAGAGCTAAAGATTTTTAATAGTGTTGCACTGATGACTCTCCAACCCCCTTTTTCGGGCTTGATACTTATATTTCAGGAGTATTCTGTACATCACAGCACATTTACTGACATCAATCTATTGTGCCGCCCACTTCAAGGCTGTAGACAAGGCCTGATGCTTGTTCCCCTGCGGTGGGGAAAACGCCAACATGCATATATGCTGCTGCAGTGTCACATATCAGCTACAACACAAAGAAGGGGGAGATCAGTGTCATTCTGAATCAGACTGCAACGGTTCCGCCATAGTCAAAGTGATAAAGAGCTTTTCTGAAAACATTGTTCTCTCTGGCTTTATAAAAATGCACTTTTCATAATCATTAGTGGTGTATGCTAAGCATCGCTATTGCTCGATGTGTTACTTGTCCTGCACAGTTTGTTCTACGGATATCGTTTTTATAGGCGATAAGGCAATTTTTACTTGGCTGATGATAAAACAGGCAAATCCTGTAGGCTTACAGTGAAGGAGGAACCTTAGCCAGATCTAGAGAGCAGAATATCACATACACTTGAGGGTGGACTCTATTGACTTGCTAGGAACAGTCACCTGACACCCACCCGAACGCCCTTACAAACACCTACAATAAATGTTTAGTCAAGTAACTCAACATGTGAATGTGGAATCATCTTAACTGGTTTTATTCAGGTTAAAAAAGTATATGAATCAACCTGACAATATTGGGTAACACAAACAAAAGTATAAGGGTCACATCAGATGTAAATACTTCCTAATTGTAATAAGTGCATATTCTTACATTTAACAGCATAGCAACCACCTGAACACCCTATAACCAAACTTTTAAAAAAAAAAGGAAAAAAAAGAGTTTTTTCTTGTGCAAACACCTCTCACTTTTCTTCAAGAAATGTAAAAATGTAGTTCACTGTCATTAACATGATCTACTATATAATGACTATAATATATAACTGCATAATAACTACATTTTTAAATGTTTCCCCCCTGAAGAACCTTCTGTTATGTTGTATTTTGAAAAACATTAGACTGAAGAAATTTTTTTTTTTTCAATATTAAACATTTTTCCCCAAAATGAAACTCATCTGTGAACACCAGGGTGAAATATAAATATAGATATCCTCACTACTTTGGTTTGACCAGATGCTGCCATTTTGTAGCCATCCAAAGAAGAAGAAGAAGAAAAAAATAGCATCTTCATGTAAGGATAACCTGATCTTTAATCAAAATAACTTCACAGGACAACCTGTCACTCACATGGAATCGACCAATAGCAAACCACAACCATCCAATCAATTCCGCATGGACAAAATCAAGTCCAACCCTACATTTTAAGATAAAGCTTTACCAAAGAATATGTATGCTTCCTCAGTTTTAAAGCTTTTGGCAATTTTAAACAAAAAGTCAAATGATTTGCATAGCTCTTCCAATATACTTTCAGTATCTATATCTAAAAAAAATAAAAAAAAATCTAGGAATAACGTTTTGCTGATTGATTTATAGAGGAGAGATCCTGGGTTGCAGCAGGCCCTCTGTGAAGGACTCCATCTGTTGACTGCTGATTATAACATTGAACATTGATCATAAAAGCAACATTCTGTTTAGTGCTCTGAAGCTTGGGTAGCACCACAAATGTGGATTTGCAGTATACTATGCAACTAGAAACGTATGGCTTATACATAGAAATGTAAATCAATTCTCCATACATGCTATTTAGAGGTCAAGTAAGCCTTTCTAGGAAAATATAATTTTTCTGTTGCTTACAGTGATATTGTAAATGATGCATTGTCTATGCTTTTGGTATCTCATTCATTTAAAGCTACTCGTAGCACAGGCAAAACTATTCATGTCCCAGTAGAATCAAACATTATTTGCTCATGTGTGTAAGGGATTTATATAATGAAATAAAATCCATATTGTTTCTTTGTGAGTTTCCTGAGACTGTACCCATGGGGTGGACATAAAATACAGGCTTATGAGGGATCTTTTTTCATGTATTTCTCCTCCACATTTTTTGCTTCTGTTGATAGCTTTGGCCACACACACATGTGCATTATTATTATTTAATAGCAATTCCAACAAAACAAGATTGGAAACATGGTAATTCTCAAATCTAAATAATTTGACAAATCGTTTCTATAAATATAGGTACGATTTAAAGAAAAATCTAATCTAATGGCTTTTATACAGACAAATACGTATATTGTTGCTTACAAGTGTGCACTGTATGAACTTGAGCTTGGGTTCTTGTACAAATAATGATTTCCTCCACCCCTACGCTTCCTAAGTGCCAGAATCCTGTTTGTTATGATTGTTCCCTCTGTTGTGCAATGTTTTTTTATGTAAGTAACACTTGCGTTTTGTTTCAGTGCCTGAATTTGTGATATTGTAACGTTTAGGTCCAAATGATAAAGATGAAGAGTTCAAAAAGTTTCCACAAAACAAAAGATTTATTAAATAAAACAAACTCAAGAAATCCACATGAAGAAAGGCAATGTGAGGGTATGTAGAACACAACAATACCTGACCACTGAATGAAGCGCAAAGAGGAACTTAAATACACAGTGATGATGATAAAATAACAAACAGGTGTGATGATTGAATGAGTGCTTATGACAACAAATAACTGGCAGGAAATTAGGAACAAAGAAACCACAGGAAATAGGTACGGTAACTGAGGAATACAAACTAAAATTCAATGAAAATGAAACTAAACACAGATTGAGAAAGATATTGTATGTTTCTCAAATTATTTCTTACCCCGAAATTTGGCATGTAACCACCTTAACCTGTTTTGTCGGCTAATTAAAGTGCGACAATATGTGACAATAAAGCGTCCTTATACGGAAGATTTAAGCGCATCTAGCTACAGTGATTGTTTTGCGGTAGGAGAAGAAATATATCGCAAACTCTGACTTTTTCTTGACCCAAGAAATTAACAAAAATGTGTTCTCTCAACAGAACAAAGAAGCATACCACACAGTTACCATTAACAACGAAGAACACAAGATATATATATACACAGAGATGATCGTAACAAAACTAAGAACAGGTGTGACAACAATTAGAAACTATGGTAACAAAAGAACCAGAACTCAGACAAACAGAAACAGCACGTGATAAAGAAAATAAACAAGACATAATTGTGACAACAGACTGAAGGCTGTGTATATATATATATATATGTATTTATATATTATATATATACAGTGGTATGCGAAAATTTGGGAACCCCTTGCAGAATCTGTGAAAATGTGAATAATTTTAACAAAATAAGAGAGATCATACAAAATGCATGTTATTTTTTTATTTAGTACTGTCCTGAGTAAGATATTTTACATAAAAGATGTTTACATACACTCTAAAAAATGCTGGGTTAAAAACAACCCAAGTTGGGTTGAAAATGGACAAACCCAGCGATTGGGTTGTTTTAACCCAGCGGCTGGGTTAAATGTTTGCCCAACCTGCTGGGTAGTTTTATTTAACCCAAATATTGTTTAAAAATTACTGTATTTCTTGCTTAAAATGAACCCAAAATATGTTGGAAATTAACATTTATTAATATGTTTAATAAACAAACATTTATTAATACTTTTTTTGAATAATATTTAAACAATAAACATTTATTAAATTGCTTATTAATAAATGCTCATCTTTTTGATTATTATTGTTGCCTCTAGTAATTATGAGTCTGATTTTTAATTTCCAACCTATTTTGGGTTCATTTTAAGCCAGACATATAGTAATTTGTAAACAATTGTTGGGTTAAATAAAACTACCCAGCAGGTTGGGCAAACATTTAACCCAACTGCTGGGTCAAAACAACCCAATCGCTGGGTTTGTCCATTTTCAACCCAACTTGGGTTGTTTTTAACCCAGAATTTTTTAGAGTGTATAATCCACAAGACAAAAAAGTAGCTGAATTTATTCAAATATCTCTGTTCAAAAGTTTGTGAACCCCTGATTCTCAACACTGTGTGTGGTTACCTGGATGTCCACGACTGTTTGTGTGTTTTGTGATGTTGTTCATGAGTCTCTTGTTTGTTCTGAGCAGTTAAACTGAACTCTGTTCTTCAGAAAAATCCTCCATGTCCTGCAGATTCTTCAGTTTTCAAGGATTTTTTGCATATTTGAACCCTTTCCTGCAGTGACTGAATGATTTTGAGATCCATCTTTTCACACTGAGGACAATTGAGGGACTCAAACACAACTATTAAAAAAGGCTCAAACATTCACTGACGCTCCAGAAGGAAACAAGATGCATTAAGAGTCGGGGGGTGAAAACTTTTGAACAGGATGAAGAAGTACACATTTTTCTTATTTTGTTGAAATATTTTTTTTTTTCATTTAGTACTTCCCTTAGGAAGCAACAGAAGATTTCTTGCATGTTTCCCGGAAGACAAATTAAGTACAATTTACCTTGATCTTTAAATTCTAAAGGTTTTCACCCCCCGGCTCTTAATGCATCGTGTTTCCTTCTGGAGCGTCAGTGAATGTTTGAACCTTTTTTAATAGTTGTGTTTGAGTCCCTCAGTTGTCCTCAGTGTGAAAAGATGGATCTCAAAATCATACAGTCACTGCTGTAAAGGGTTCAAATATGCAAAAGATGCTTGAAAACTGATGAATCTGCAGGAGCTGGAGGATTTTTCTGAAGAACAGAGTTCAGTTTAACTGCTCAGAACAAACAAGAGACTCATGAACAACCATCACAAAACAAAAAAACAGTCATAGATCATCCAGGTAACCACACACAGTATTAAGAATCAAGGGTTCACAAACTTTTGAACGGAGATATTTTAATAAATTCAGCTACTTTTTTGTCTTGTGGATTATATGTAAACATCTTTTATGTAAAATATCTTACTCAGGACAGTACTAAATAAAAAATAACATGCATTTTGTATGATCTCTCTTATTTTGTTAAAATTATTCACATTTTCACAGATTCTGCAAGGGGTTCCCAAACTTTTGCATACCACGGTATATGTATATTTACATATGTGTATGTGTGTGTGTGTATGTATATATATATATATATAAAACAAATGTGACTTAAAGATTACATGACTTTAACAACCATGTACTTATTGTGTTCATTTAGTATTGTAAAACACTTTTGCTTATATTGAGGTGGGAATATTAGGGACAGGTTTGGTGATATGAGTAGGTTTAAGGGTGGGTTAAGTGGTAAGGGAAGGTTCAACAGCTTAATTATAGATGTAATTACAGAAATTAATTATAGCTATATTACATGCATGCATTTTTTTTTTGGTTAAAAATGATCCAAAATCAATTTTTGAGCAAGTACATATCCAGCCAGTGTTCTCCTTATCTTAGCTTGATTCACAACAGTAAGCTTGTAATAATGTTTCATAATAAGAGCGACCTGGTGGATTTCCGCGGGAAATTCGAGCATGCAGCAGTACGTCTTTGCCTCATTAGGTCATGTCAGTAAACAGAAAAAAGGAATCCAGGCTAGTCGGTTTTACCATGTGAGGATGCTGCTTGTATCGGATCATAGCCTGTTCTCACAGCAGCTGAAATAATTAAACGTCAATCTGACACTGACAATCATCAGTGACAACTGGAGATTCACCCGTAGTCAAAAGCAAAAGACTTCAGACGGCAGAGTGGTTACAGAAATTGAAATCTACAGGTAACGCTAATATACACTAAATACACAGTCACGCAATGCTGGTGTTGTTAACATTAACAATTTGAGAACAAAGTATAACAGAAATAACAATTTGTAGCGCAGTAATAATAATCCAGGCTAAGCGATCGTTAGATTTAATCATCATTGACAGCACGATTTATTGTAGGCCTAATGCTCAGTTGGTCACAACAAAAGTTGCAGAAATGTTACTTGTTCAGATGACATTTTCCGGCGAAAATTCTTATATTGGTCATACTTTCAAGACATAAGTTGCGTCCCAAATGACGCACTATACACTATGCACTTATACACTATGTCCTTGTGCACTATGCACTCGTCCATGTAGTGCGTGAATTGTATAAGGTTATTTCGTCATTTAACATCGGAGTTTGATACCCCCTCCCCCTCCACTACGTAATTAAAGCTGCGACAGTTGAGTGCATGAAGTTTCCAACATTCCACACTTCATTTTTCCTTTAATTTAGTGCATCAATAAAGTGCACTTTTTCTTTTTGGAATTTTCTGTGTGAAGTGAAGTGAAGTGAAGTGACATGTGGCCAAGTATGGTGACCCATACTCGGAATTTGTGGTCTACATTTAACCCATCCAAGTGCACACACACAGCAGTGAACACACACACCGTGAACACACACCCGGAGCAGTGGGCAACCATTGCTGCGGCGCCCGGGGAGCAGTTGGGGGATACGGTGCCTTGCTCAAGGGTCTCACCTCAGTCGTGGTATTGAGGGTGGGGAGAGCGCTGGATATTCACTCCCCTCACCGACAATCCCTGCCGGACCTGAGACTCGAACCCATGACATTCGGATTACAAGTCCGACTCTCTATCCATTAGGCCACGACTGCCCCTACGCACTACTCGCACTATTTATACTTAAAAACGTCATAGAATAGTGCATAAGTACGCGAATTGGGACTCACCTATAGAATCTGTGATTCCGAAGTACAGTATCCACACCGGTGTAGTGATTGACGGCAAACATTAGATTCATCCGCTGAGGAGCCGTGCCGATGCACAACGCACGTAACGATAACAATTCCGCATATGACTGCAATTGCAGGTTTCAAACAGAGATGGCGACAAAGAGGAAAAATTACAGACTGCAGCTTTAAATATAGGTACAACGTAAAAACATAAGCGCATAGGTGAAATTATTAATTTAAGTACACAGTTAATATAAAGTGGAACCATTTTTTATGAAACATTGGGAGTTTCTGTCTCCATAAAGCACCTCCTTACTGTTACTGGATCATTGTGCAGTTGGTCCTATAGATTACAGCTCGTCTCATTGGTCAACAGGCTCAGGATCAGATCACACACATACTCGCGCACCTTCACTCTCCTTCCTATACCGCTGCTTGCCGCTGCAGACGGAGAACGCGGCGAGTCGTGTTGAAACAAGACGATAGTTGCGCATTTCAAGTCTTTGGAATCTGTGGCAGAATGAAGCACGGACTGTAGTGTTTGCGTCAGGCGCGAGGACCGAACTAGCGCGTGATTCTCCACTTACATACAGAGTTGAGGACAGGCGCACTTGTCCGCTGTATCTCGCGCTCTATATGGAGGGATGTCGGGATGGCTTGCACCAGGAGAACCAAAACTTTGGTGTCTACGTGTGTGATACTAAGTGGCATGACCAATATAGTGTGTCTTTTGTACGTCGGATGGGTGACTAATTACATCGCTAATGTGTACATCAAAGTGCCGATGCCTGTCCCAGCCAAAAAGTTGGAAGGCGACAGGAAAGGAGAAACTCTGCGGATTATAGAGCGACTGGATCGACTGGAGAATGTAGTTAATCAGCATATACAAGGTAAGACGAGTGTGTGTTTAATAAGTGTGCGTACAAATGAATGTGACGTCTAAAAATGTTCACTCTATTAGAAAAACAGCTAACAACCTCGAGATCAGCAAAAATTATGTGCCATAAATAAGTTATATGCCACTTTCCACGAATAGAGGACCCTATAGAGGCTATTTTAGGGTATAAAATAGATAAAATGCATAAAATAAGCAAAGTGCAAATTTGTATATGCAACCTAAATGAATCTGTCTCACAGCAGGGACTAGCTAGTTTTGAACCAAATAATACATTTAACAACAGGTCTTTTTTTTCTCTTAACAATAACTATGGTAATAAGAGTGAATTTTTGAGCTTGATTAATGCAGTCAACACTGCATTTGTGTAAAAACTGAGAAATTATATTATGTAACTAATGATAACTAATATATATTGGTAACTAATATTTTATTGCTGATGCAGAGGAACAAACAAATCGTTGCAGAAAAAAATGAAAGAAATCTTTCGTTGTAAATGCAACTCAATTATTGCCCTTACAAAGACTTACCATGGTAACCACAGTTACCTGTGAAATGTACTTGCAATTATTGTACTAGAACAGTCTGTGAAGCTTTTTTTTTAAGCTGCATTTGCTCTTTAAAACAATTTACTTTAGTAACCATCATTTCATGAAAATTTTTTTTTTGTAATGCTGTATTAGCAGGCACTGTATATAAAAATTAATTCTACATAATGACAAATATGTATGACAAGTTTATAAACATACTATACAGTTATGGGATATACTATATTAGGGTCATTGACGAATAAGGTTTTTAAAAGTGAAAAAAAAAACATAATGGAGATATAATTAATTTTGAAGTTTTATTAAAACCATTGATGCGAAGTGTTAACAATGAGATTATGTGGTTTTTATAATCAATTAACACTGCTTTTGTCATTTTTTACAAGATGGACAAAATTTGTCAGCAAAAAAGTCATTCAGTTTGACCAAAATTTCAGTTTTACCGAATGACACTTTTGGTTATACCGAATGACGATATTTTCAAACAATGCTAACAGGCTGATATCTAGCTAGCTAGCAAAAGGACAATCAAATATTTTATATTTAGTACAAGGTTTTAAAATATTACAACATTTATTTTTTTATTCTTTTAATGCGGTTGTACCGAATGACGTGATGTTTCGGGACATGCATATGAGCAAGTGAAAACGTTAATTTTTTAAATATTTAAAAGAGAGTTAGTTACTTTGCTTCATGACCATGTGGTCCTTTGCAGGTGTCTGAATGATGACACATCCTGTCACATGATTTTGACCGCATGACTTGATCCAAAAAGGTCCCTTTATATTGGTTACTCCAAATGACATCAATGAAATTCATTTTTTCCAGACATTCTTTCTCATAACAAAGCAACGACTTCTACACATAATTTTTAATACCATTTTTGCACTATGTTGATATGATGTTATAAAATCATGCCAGAATAAAAAACATACATTTATTACATTTTAAGATATTTTAATCACAAATGAAATGGCTGTATTGGCCTTCGGACGGTTAAACCGAATGAGCTTTTGACACTTCAAAATCTTTAAAATACCTTTATATGTAGCAAAATATAATTAAAACCTTTAGGATTCAGTAAAATAGATCTAGTTGTACTACAGGTACCTTACATACTTTGGATGTCATATATATTAGGCGTTTGGACAAAAAAATGACCAGTCATGTCATTGACCCAGTAACTTTAGTATTTTGGTAGATACTGTGGTACATTTTTGTCTGTACCATGGACAGATGTGACCTGGAGAGAGGGTTGCTCTGAAATAGCAGTCCATTGTGGAGAATATGTTCCTCTCAGGTGATAAACAGAAACATCTATAGTTCATCATCATGACTTGAATAGCAATTGAACATTTGTCCTGTCTTGTTCAAATCAGGATGATTGCACCTTACCTCGTGGTTAATGGCACTTTTATGCAGGTGTGACCTCCACTTGTGATCTGGCAGCTTCACAAAGACCATTGATGATTGCGAACTCCTTCCCTTCTCTCTTCAGAGACTCTTGTTTAATGAACTTGGCACTGGCTGAACATTAATTATGAAAAGTGACTGATTGCTTCTGTCTGTACAGGTAGTTTAGATCTTTCAGCACTTCTCAGCCCACAAAAATTTCTGTTTTTTTGTTTTTCATCATCGTCAATGCATTTATTTGATACACTCGTTGATAATTTTGCATTTAGGGTTCAATGAAGAACCTTTAATCTCAGCTGAACCTATCCATTGCACTTTATACGTTCTTTATACACTGTAAAAAAAAATCCTGTTGTTTTTAACAAAAAAAAATAAAATAAAAAATTGGCAGCTGTGGTTGCCAGAATAATTCTGTAAAAAATACAGTAAAAATGTAAGCATATTTACAAAACAACATGTAAATTTTACAGCTTAAAACTGTAATTTACAAACAAGAACATTTAAATTTAAATTATGGGAATGTCAGATTACAGTTTTTGAATGTACAGTAAATATTGTAAATTATCCATTGATTTGTTCATTTTTTACTTCTAAAAACTGTGCAATTATCAGCATTTTACTGTAAAATTACACAAAATGTCCAGTTAGATCTTTTACAATTTTTCCCTTTTATATAATATGGGAACTTACTGTTAACAGCTTTTCTGTTTCATTTTTACAATATTTTACAGTAAAAATCACACTCACTTTTTTTTACAGTGTAGTGGAAAATGTTTCATATTATTTAAATATTCTTTGCACTAAGATTTTTTTTTTTTTTTTTTTTAAACTCTTGGTTCTTCTTCAGTGGCCTCCTTTTGAAACCTTTATTTTTTTAAGTGTGTAGGTTATTCAAATAAATGTTTGTGGTCAAAATTTGGTTTGTGAATATATTGCTTGAGCTCTATCATATTCATGAAAAAGCAGATGGTGGATTCTTCCCGTTGCAGTAAGCACATCCTAACCCACCTTTCTCACAAAGCATCTGCCAAACAGAATGCAACAATAAAGCGTTTGTAGTTTCTCACTGTTGCGCAAGATTTATTCCGGATTCGTTTTCAGCTACTTCGGAAAGCACTAATTTGTTGCAGATCTGAGAGAACACAAGCAATTTTCTGTTCTGTTTCTGGTTTATTAGTCTACAACAACATGCACAGCATGATTCATCTGCTTCACTGAATATCTAGGAATACAAATCTTGCACTGTTCAAGAAAGTCTGTAATATGATTTTATTAATGGCCTCCTTTTGTGTTTGTTATAAAAGACACACTTCATTGTCAGAGAGACGATTCTGTCATAGTTACTCACTGGATATATGTTGATTCGGGTTGCAGACAGCCAGTGCAGCGCTAAAACTGAATCAAGGGTGCAGACAAACCTCGCTGAGCTGAGAGGCAGCTACAGATGATTACTTGAGCAAACATTCCCGAGCTACAGCCGCAGACACGTTGTGCTGTTTGGCAACGGCTGTGGGCTTCAGGAATGGGATTCCAGGGAGCGTTTTTTGGTTTCAACGCTTGAATTTTTTTATTGCATGGCATGGATTGTTGCTGTTTAGCAATGATTTTTTATAATGGAAGTGAATGGGTCACCATGATATCAATAATTTTTTTATGGAACAATTGCAGTATTTATTATATTGATATCTAATGATTTATCCGTGCACATCATTATTATTATTTGTTATTAATATTTTTTTTATTCATGTGCCCTCATAATCTTTAGTTATGACAAAATGGACAAAATCAATTCCTGCCCTGCTTTTATTATTTGTTTGAAAAGCTGTTTCACTCGGATAATATAAGTGAATATAAGTGACAATAGGCAAGAAAAGACTTTCGCAACTTCTTTTTCATGCCGACTTTTGATGCTGAAATACTCAGTGTTTCAATAATTGATGATTTTAGTGTGAACAAATCATTTACATTTAAGCTTTTACCAGACAGTTTATCTGTTCATGCATTTCCTGGGAATCAAACCTTTATATGACCTTGCTAGCATGATGCTCTACTATTTGAGCAAATTAAAAAGTAGCTACTATTTGAGCTACTTAAACAGAGCAACTTAAACAACTTACTGATGTTTTCTATGTAAAGTCATATCCACTTTTACAACTTATCTGTTATGACAACGGAATGCCTAAACCCTTAAAAAGACTGTAAATTTGGCGAGAAAAACTTTACAGCTTAAACAATGCACATGTTTTAACAAATGAATTAAAGGGGTCATGACAAGAGAAATCATATTTGCCTTGATATTGTGACATATAAGGCCCTGTTTACACCTGGTATTAAGATGCGTTTTGATCAATCGGATCACAAGTAGACCGTTCACACCTGGTGTTTTAATCCGTCCCTTTTGTCAACTTTCAACCACTTCTGTCCTGATTTCACAGACTGTCCTCCAAAAAAAAACAAAAAAAACGACCCTGTAGATCGTTTTTCAAGCAACTTATTACGACCTATATTTACTTTTTAAAGTCATGCGCCCTCTAGCTGGCGTAAAAATAATGACAGTGTCGTGTTATGTCTGTTGTCATGAAATGACGTATGACTGTCGTTACCAATCAACATGCGTGTTCATTTAAATGCAATGTGTGGACTTTTTACACCATTTGTCCTATTTCCATTTAGCAAAACTCTTTTTTATTAACGACTACACCCACCCCACCCACCCCTAAACCTACCCTTAGTGATTTATAGTGCATATACACTTTATGAGCACATGCGTTCCCTGGGATCGAACCCACGGTCGCGTGATCACATGATCACATGATTGCATATTGTTATATATTGCAATACTCTGCCAATTGAGCGACGCGAAACCCGAAATTTGACGCAGATAAAAGGGAACAATGCATTAAAATGAAAGTGTCCTGTTGTCGATAGGGGCACAACTTTAGTTAACGCTCCTATGGGTCGTATTTCAGCGAAGTGACAAACGACCTATATAGGCGTATTGGTTGGAGAACCTGTTGTGATTTCTTCAAGGGGAGGGTCTATGGGCGGGTAAATGTATGGGTCTCTTCAATCTAATGGACGAAATAAGCTTGCGAAATTTACATATGAACACGACCAGAGACGACGGAAAAACATACGGAGAACATCAGCTTTTGTTTCTGCTCTGACAGCCGCCAGACCACGCCGAACGCTGTGAGTGTGTGTGTCAGAAATCAGGAATGTTTAGAGAACATTGTGCTTGATATGTTTTTCGTCTTCAAACTAAACTTGGGTCTTCAGCCAACAAAGTTTAAATCCCGTCTGGCTAGCGCGCTTCCCATAATGTTTACGTGTTTGGACAGTATAGGAAGAGAGTAGACAGTCTTTTGTGGCTGTTCGAACTAGGGCTGCCCTCTTATAGTCGACAAACCTTTAATCTACGAGAAGTGGCTTAGTCGACCAAAATTTTATTAGGGGAAAAAAATCCACAGGAAGTGGCGAAGGCATGGAGTGTGTGACGGACAGATCGTTAACAGCTGGTCTATGTGGCAATCACAGTACATCAGGACATCCATACGCTCGCCTATCATTCATCAACCTCAAATATAGCGTATCATCTGAAATATGTAGCAACTTTAAATGGCCGCTCACTTTAACATATTTACCTATAAAAATGTGGGCTATTCAAGTGTTTGTGTGGAGTGTGAAAGCTGAATAGTAGCAAGCGTACTGCATGACAGCTAACATGGAGGCGCCGGTGTGATCACTTGCACTTAAAATACAGCTTTTGAATCTGTGAAGAGTCTGGTTGTTATTGTGCACACAAATAAAAGTAAACGTCCTTTTGTAAAATAATGAAAGCAAACTGGGTGCATCTACTTTTAAATGAACCAATTCAAATGGAAAAGAAATATTCTCAGGCTATGTAATCCGTATGAAACATGCATATAGACGCATCCACTATTAACCCAGCATTTTATAGAGTGTATAATTTTAATTTCACTTACATTAAAGGGGTTGGGTTAAATAAAACTGCCCAACATGTTGGGCAAACATTTAACCCAGCCACTGGGTTAAAACAACCCACTTGCTGGGTTTGTCCATTTTCAACCCAACTTGGGTTGTTTTTAACCTAGCATTTTTTTTTTTGAGTGTACACATTTCTGCTTAAAAATTGGCCCCATTGACTTCCATTATAAGTGCCTCATTGTGACTAATTAAAGAAAATTAGGGATGAGTGGTAGTCAACATTATTCCACAAATGCTGTTGATTGAGCTTAACTTTATCAGAATATCGCTTTGTTGACATTTATCTTCCAAAGGGCAGAATGACTTTAGTCCACTTTTAAGCGCCAAATCTGGATCTTACAATACAGTGCCATCCACGGTTGCTCTAAACTTCATGGTCCCAGACTTTACACTGCCTCTCTCTCTGTAGCATACAAGTGTTTTCCAGAATGAATGATTTATGTGGAAGAGGTACATGCCAGCTGTGGCTCTACCACCTGGTACAAACAGCCTGGAGGATGGCCTGCCTGATCTCCCTGTCATCCTCAAGTTGATGAAAATGCAGCACGCTTCAGCACAGCAGCTCTTTAGCGCTGTAGTGGGTTTTCTGTTGAAAGCCAAAGAGAAAGAACAACAGAATCACTTAGTCCCTCTTTCAATTGTGTAGTTACATTGTGTAGAGGAGCGAAGTGAAGCGAACAGATTCTCAGCTCATAACGTTCTGTTTATCTGCTCTCACACCATTTGCATTTAGCTTTTATGCAAAGTACTGTGCTGCATTCAAAAACAAATCAAGAAAACAGCATTTCATGGGAGCTGAAGGATAAAATTCTGCAGAGGAAGAAGCAGAAATGGGAAATTATGCTGTGGAATAGGAATTGAACTTCTTGTAGAACCTGCTACTGATTATGACAAACACTCTTTGAAATAGAACATAAAAGTATTCACTTTTTAACACTGATGTTGAAGTCAACATGAAATTCCATAATGAGACATAATCAAGGAAAAACACACTTTTGGTATACTAAACTGGTATACTTAAAGTCTAATTTTGTACTTAATGCACTTTAATTGTGTGGAAGTAGTGCTGAGGTCCAACTAAACCAACTAAACTTTCTTCACACTGGGATGTAGTGGTGTAATAATAATAATAATAAAAAAACAACAACAAATCAAAACAATGTTTTATTAGTATTGTCAGGAAAACACAGACTCACAGGAAACGGTATTGACATATATCAACATATTTTTAATAGTATTTACATCAAAATATTTGATTAGCAATTATATTAAAGCTACAGTTCGTAAAATCTGCCACTTGAGGGCGCACTACCAAAACAATAACAATCGCGTGGAATGATGGGATTTGTTGTCTTCTACCCAACCGCTGACGGCCATCAATCCGACGGAAAGAGAAATCATGGATTTAACGGATGAGGTAAAGTTTTATAAATGTTGTGTTTGATGTCATAGTTTTATTATATTGAATTAGACCCGAGTAATGGAAGGTTTACATCGAAATTTTTAGTCATAGAATGTTAGAATGTTTGTCCAATTCGATGGTGTGGTACAGCACAGTTTCAAGTGTTCAAATCAATAATAATAAATGTTATTTTGAACTTACCAATATCATTTGCAATAATAATTGATTCATATTTCTGTATAACACTAACTGACTAACTGTATTTATTTACATTGTTTAACTTGTCAGGTGAAATAAGGCAGTGTAAATAAATCAGTAAATAACCAAATGCAATAACACTGCACCTGCATAAACTTTAGTCTTCAAGAAAACACATTTTTAATATATAAAATAAAGCATGATGAATTGCAACTTCATTATGACCTAAGAATATGCACTTCACATAGTTATGTAAACTATTAAAAACATTTGATATATTTTAAATTGTATATAAACGATTACCACTTGTTCAACAAATATATACACTCGTGTACATTCAAACACAATAAGTGGGCATACATAGCAAACGCGAGTTCAACGATTTGCGCGAGTAGATTACATACAAAGTCAATGCAAAGACGCGATCAGACTATGGATCAGACGCGTCCCCGCGCGGGTCTAGAGACGCGATGCCCCGCGTTTGGCGTGTATGGCTCTTGTCCCAAACTCTTCTTGGGTCGTTTGGTTGGCCCGTACGCTTACGTTTACGGGAGCTGTCCTTGTCGACAGAACCAGCGGCAGATGGTAAACAGTAATTATGTTCCATAAATAAGTAACACAATCCACCATAAAACGTGCAAGAAGTAAATAAGGAACTGCTTGAAGCAAGCTAGTGGTTTGCTGGACGCTAGACACTACTTCCGCATTTGTCCACGACACTGTTGTCATGTGGTTTCTACGTCAGTAAAGGCGGTAACAAAGGGTAACTGACGTCATTGACAGGCGACTGCACTGCCCCGTGTCACTGTTTAGAATGGGAATTTTCTCATGATTTAGAAGTAGTTGAAAACATTAGAGATATTGTTAGTAATCAGCTGGACAAAATATATAACACTAGCCTAGTGGTTTTTGGATATTTTACTGCAAAAATATTACATATTGTACCTTTAACCCCAACACCAAGACAAATTCCTTGCATATTTGTACTTGGCGATTAAACTTTAGCCCACTTGTTCAGCCAATTTGTTGGCTCTGATGAATTCTCCCCATTGTTTATTCTGTATTCATTGTTTCATATTTCCGGTTCATCTGTTCTGATTTCAAGTGCACATACTGGTGAACACAATGGACAGAATTTGTCTAGCTATTCTAGAAGTTACTGTTGGCATTACCACTGTCTCTTTATAAACACCCACATCGAAGCATAAATAGTAAGCAAATGACAAAACAAAAGCTATTATTTATTCAAGTCTTTCTTAGACTATGAATAAGTTTGTCAGCTAGGTTAGTTTGTTTGGTTATATAATTAAAAAAACGCTTTTTTAAAAAGAACTTTTTTAAATGTGTAACTTTTAAAGTACACATAGTATTATTTTTTTACATTTTGCTAATTAAGAAAGCCTTGTTACAACAGACATCAGCACCAGCAGAAAAGCTGCAGGTCTCGTTGGAACTCATTTGAGATGTTGTGATGTGATGGTAATGACAAGCAGCCTAGTGCTAGTTTTTCTCTGAATTTATTAACATTTGAAAGATGAATATTTATGCTGTCAGTATTGAGGTTAATGTAAAAGTGTGTGGACAGGTACAAATTACATTTTTCTCTGATGTTTATTATGTTTTAGTGACATAGGTGAGAAATGCTGAGGTGTATGACCTATTTACGAACGTTACCTAACTGCTATTTAGTCAGAAGGAATATATGTTATGGAATATTTAGTTTGATGGCAGCGTGATCTGTGAAGAGTCAAACGGATGACACCGTCTCCGAGGACTACGTTTGCTTCTTTGAGAAGCTGTGATTTCTCATTTCCTCTCATCCTCCGCTCCCTGTGAGTCTCCTCTAATAAGCAGCGGGTTGGGGTTAATTACCTCAACAGAAAGGCATGGAAACACAGCAGAGATGTTGTACTTGGCACGCCTCGGAAGAGACTCGAAATTTTTCAAGTTGCCCTTAACTGCCCTTTTGACTGACAGATGGCTGTGTGAGTGAGGAACCTCGGCAGGGCTGATTTATGGCCGCGCTGGAGGGTTTATCCTGTGATAATCACAATGAGCTCTGTTAAACAAAGACACGGCAAAGCCTCTGATCCAGAAAGAAAGGCTATTAATCAGGACAGCTCACAAACGTCATGAATTTATAGTGCTTTAACATTCGAAAAAACGAGTTAGGTAGTAACAAAGTTCTATTCTGTGATCTCTCAATGTGTTTTGTACAAGTCTGTAGCATGATGAAGTACCACAGGCTTATTCAATGTAATAAAGTGCTGCTGTTTCTCTGGACACTCCGTCTCCGAGACGTCTTGTCACTGTGCAATGTCAGTTTGGTGGACTCAGCAGGCATTGTGCCTCTGCAGGTAATGACTTTGGCCATTATGTCATATCTCATGCTATTTGAAAATATTTATTCAACCCTGTATGGTGCCCCACTGGATGTTGTGCCCCCCAAAATATTCTAAAACTCAATTTCTTTTCAAGGGGACCTATAATGCCCCTTTTACAAGATGTAATATAAGTCTCTGGTGTCCCCAGAATGTGTCTGTGAAGTTTCAGCTCAAAATACCCCACAGATCATTTATTATAGCTTGTCAAATTTGCCCCTATTTGGGTGTGAGCAAAAACGCACCGTTTTTGTGTGTGTCCCTTTAAATGCAAATGAGCTGCTGCTCCCGGCCTGTTTTCCAGAAGAGGGCAGAGCATTAACAGCTCACGCTTCGGTTGCTCAACAACAACAAAGCTGGAGAATCTCACGCAGACAAAATGAGGATTGTCAGTAACGGTGTTCAGCCTTACATTGTTCAAACCGGAGACGACACTGATGGAGAGACTCAGGAAGAAGTTACAACTTTTAGAATGAAACTGGACGTTTCTGAATGGATAGTAGATACATTTATGTAGTTGCTGTGGAGTTGATTCAACTCATCGACTAGCATGTGACGTCATGTTAATCTTTTGTGCAAATCCAGCGTTGAATTGACCCTCGATTGTGAAGCAGTCCGGCGTAAAATGACGGCATGGCAACACCACTCTACTACAACAACTCTTCCTCTTCTCTAAAGCAGCCCAACATGGCCTCGCCCCCTTTGTTGCGTGTTCTCGGGGGCGGGGTTTATGTAAATTTTAGGGTTAATGATGTCAACAACCCGGGAAGAAGCTCATTGTAGTCCCTACCAGTCGTTTGTTGTAGTCCTTAAACAGAGAATTCTTTAAAAGAAAATATCTGCATTGCATTGAACTTTGAGCGCTGTAACTTTGCAGATGTTGTTTATGCTCAAACAGCAGCATTGCACACTAACTAAACGAAAGAATCGATTCTGAACTACCGAAACGAGTTGTTAGTAATTTCCGCCTTGGGTCTTCATTGGCTTCCCGCAAACAACATCGAGTTTGACCCACCTGTTGTCGACATGTCGAGAAGATGCTGTTTTCAGTGCTGCAAATCCACTTTGATGAGACACTCTGGTATTGATACTTTAAAGTCGACGCCAACGTTACTTTTCCTATTACTGTGTATACAAGTGCTGAGGAAGATCTGGAGCTGAAATTCATATATGGTAATGTGTGTTTCGTTTCTGACACGTGCTATAAGCTGTAGACCAATCACAACATTGACTGGGCCATCTGACCAATCAGAGCAGGGGACGCTCTCTTATTGAGCTGTTTCAGTCACTGTGAGAAAAGAGCTGATGCTGCAATGTATATTATAAGAAAATTAAAGTGTTTTTTACGGTGGCCCAGTAGTGCACAACACAACGAAATTAAAAAAGCAAACATAAGTTCACAACACAATGGAATAAAGCCACAACACAACAAAATCAAGCCACAACACAACGGAATAAAGCCACAACACAACGGAATAAAGCCACAACACAACGGAAATGCTCCCGACCACTTGGGGGCTCTCAGAGCTCAGTAAAGTTAGTTTTCCTTGCCACTGTTCTATAGAGTCGGCTGTAATATCAATACCACGATTAGTTTTACATAAACTATTTATTTACGAACAGTATGTAACCACCATATATCGACATGAAATATTAATTCAAAATCACCTACGTGCAGAATAGCTTCATATTTATACCTGTGAATGATTTGACGCGCTACCACGGCGAATGATGAAGGGAACGTCTGCCAATTCCACCAAGTGGTTAAAACGTATAATTTGTATTCATTAAAATTACTTTTAACATTTAAAAACAGACATATTCAAATTCCAAAGCTTGTCAGTCTTACCAACAGGAAATAACAAGCTTTGGAATTTGAACATGTCTGTTTTTAAATGCTAAACAAAGTCATTGCAATGAATACAAATTATACGGAATTGGTGGATGTTCCCTTCATCATGCGCCGTGGTATCGCATCAAATCATTCACAAGTATAAATATGAAGCTATTGTGCACGTAGTTGATTTTTCATTAATATTTCATGTCGATATACAATGTTTACATACTTAAAACTAATCATGGTATTGATATCTTTGTAAGACTGTCGACTTTATAGAACAGCGGCAAGGAAAACTAACTCTACCGAGCTCTGAGAGCCCCCTAGTGGTCGGGAGCATTTCCGTTGTGGCTCGATTTCGTTTTGTTGTGGCTTTATTCCGTTGTTTTGTGGCTTGTTTCCGTTGTGTTGTGGCTTGTTTCCGTTGTGTTGTGGCTTTATTCCGTTGTGTTGTGGCTTGTTTCCGTTGTGTTGTGAACTTATGTTTGCTTTTTTAATTTTGTTGTGTTGTGCACTACTGGGCCACCGTAGTTTTTTGACCTTGGATGCATGTAAACCTATTGTAGGAGACTTTAAAACTAAATAAGGAACCTTTAAAATAGCATAATAGGGGCTGATATTATATGTCGGTGCAAAAAGAACACCTTAAGGCAAGACACCATACAAAACTTTCCAGTTTTATTCCTGTCTATATTCTGAAGGTTTTTTCAGAGGGCTTTGTACTTATATCATTCGCCATGTTTATATTTAATATTTTATTTTATTGTTCTGGCTGTTGACAGTATTTTCTGATTTATGGAGTGATAAAAAAAGATATCAAAAATCCCCTCTGTAAAAACCTCCAACTAGTAATAGGTCAACAAAATAAATAAGAACTTGGAACTTGGCTTTATCCAATGTTCAGATTTCTGTTTTGGAAATATATGCAAATGAATGCATGTTTAATTAGATAATGCACCATTTGCATATTTAAACATAACATTTCAGAAATCATGTAACAGAAAATAATTGTCTTCGTTTATTGTGATTAATGAACTGTGGGGAAGTATGGTTATATCTGTTAGTTAAAATGTTTACCTTACCTGTTGTGTCTTGCCTTCATATTTACTTCTGTATAAACTATGCATTTACTTGTTGCTTTGAAACTTAAAATAAAATGTATGAGAAAAAAACAAAACAAAACAACAATAGCCAGTACTATAGATCTAATATAATCAGAAGCCACTCTTGGCTGTAATTGGGTGTTAAAAGTGACACATTAAGACTTCAGGAATAGAATTGCTTGCTTCATTTCCTCTGCCTGTGTTGGTTGCCTTGAACTTTGCAGGGGAAAAAAAAATCAAACCAACAGTTTTATCCAGCTGATCTGTTACCCTTTTAAAACAGGTCATTCAGGGGTATAAGCCTTAAATGGGTTTTTGTATCTGCAGTCATAACTACAGCAGTAATGCTGTTTGCTTTTGATTGCATTGTGTGAGACAAATGCTTTTAGCCTGCTTGTCTTCTTGTTCTATAAAGACACTATACAGACACACTGTATTCCTGCTCTTCATGCTGAGTGCACACTCATGCACAATGGAAGGTTATGCTACAGTATCTCAAAAGCTTTCATGCTGAGATGATTTGAATAGGTTAGAATTAAAGCAGAACATGCCTGCTTGTTTTGTGCCATGCATATGATTCTCATGGAATAAACAATTTGACCTAACTTCAAAAAATAGGACAGGGTAAACATACCTTGATGTAAACAAAATAAAAATTTGCATGAATTATAGCGCTCTAGAGTCAGTGGATTTGCATGTCTGTTCAACCCAGATTTATCACAGTTGTGTGGACAAAAAAAAGTTCATTAAATATTTATCCATGTGCAAAACCTTCATAGATGTTGTGCTTGGAAAGCTTAAGGGAAGTCAAAAAATGGTATCACTCCAGTCAACCTTATTTTGCAATGTCGACTCAATCTCTAATAGAGAAAGTAACCTGCTGATATCAGGGTCTGCCACACTGCGAAAAATGCATGAGTGCAAATTTTCTTATTTAGGAATTTGTATCCGAACACCCAAAGGATCAGGAGGAACAGTTGGCACGCTGGTGCAAATTGAGGTCATGTTTCACTATATAGCAGAGTCACCGCCTGCCTGCCTTTGAGGAAAGACATCATAGCTATACATTTTTGGCTTGACAGACAACTAAAGTTGGTTTCATCAGCATCAGGCTGTCATGGTTTGGATCCACTTGTCCCTTTAAAGAGAAGGGTCACTGCAAATCAATAAAGAGTGAAATGTGATCACCCTGTTGAAAAAAAGAGCATATGCTGGTTAGGTATGTTTTGAAGCATGGCAGCTGGTTTGAGCTGGTTTATGCTGGTCTTTATTTGGTCTTGAGCTAGTTTAAGCTGGTCCTGAGCTGGAGCTAGTTGCTTAGGACCAGTTTAGGACCAGCACTTGACCAGCTAAGGACTAAATAAGGACCAGCATAAACCAGCTGCCATGCTTCAAAACCTAACCAGCATATGCTGTTTTTTAAAAGGGCATCTCAATGGAACCATAATGAAACATTGATATCCTAGGAATGTGTGTGAAATATTATTACAATGAATTAAAATGACTGTTTTCTGTTGTAACAATGTAATTCATTCCTGTGATGTCAAAGCTGAATTTTCAGCATCATTGCTGCAGTCTTCAGTAGTGTTGTAGCACTCGAGACCGGTCTTGGTCTTGAGACTCGTATTAAGCCCATTTTTTGAAGTTCTTGGTCTTGTCTTGGTCTCAACTGCATTTGGACTCGGTCTTGTCTTGCTCTCAGACTAAGAGGACTCTGGATTTTATTTCAAGACCACCATTGCAAGGATATCACTAAATTGCCAGTGCATTGTCTGATTTATTAACATCATTAATGTAATTAGATGTAAAACTTCTTGCTTCAGATGCAATCAATAACTTATTATTTCTAATTTGATTTATTTATATAAATTAATGAGGGATACCCGCTTAGGCATTTGTAATTGTAACAATTCAGATGCAACTTCTGTGCCACCTCTGCAGTGCAACGATGAATTTTGTTGCTTCATTTGTGATTTAATTTCATTGTTAACAGCTCTATATATAGTGTTTTATTATTCTAATTGTATTTATTGATTACAAATAAGACATTTCTCAGGCAGTAAAGTTGGATCTTTCATTTTAGTGCTGGTCTGGTCTTGGTCTTGGTCTTGACTCGGTCTCGCCTTGCCTTTCCTTGGTCTTGGTCTTAACCCCCCAAAGTCTTGGTCTCATCTTGGTCTCAACCTCCAAAAGTCTTGGTCTTGGTCTCAACCTCCCAAAGTCTTGGTCTTAGTCTCAACCTCCAAAAGTCTTGGTCTTGGTCTCAACCCCCCAAAGTCTTGGTCTTGGTCTCAACCTCCTAAAGTCTTGGTCTTGGTCTCAACCCCCCAAAGTCTTGGTCTTGTCTTGGTCTCAACACATACTGATCTTGGTTTCGACTTGGTCTCGGATTAGGTAGTCTTCAGTGTCACATGATCTTTACTGTTATCAATCAAAGAGTTCTTGCTGCTTAATATTTCTGTGTAAACCGTTATACTTTTTAAAAGATTTTTAAAGAAAATAATACTTTTATTCAGCAAAGAATGCATTAAATTAAAGGATGCATTAAATTAATCAAAAGCAACAATAAAGACATTTATAATGTTACAAAAGATTTCTATTTTAAAGAAATGCTTTTCTTATCAACATTCTATTCATCAAAGATTCATGAAAAAATCGTATCATGATTTCCACAAAAATATTAAGAAGCAAAAGCTGTTTTCAACATTGATAATAATAAGAACCATTATTAATAATTGAGCAGCAAATATTAGAATGATTTCTAAAGGATCATGTGACACTGAAGGCTGGAGTTGAATGATCCAAAGTCTTTTAATATATTCCTCTTGTTGCTGTTTTATAAACGCTATTAGCAACTGCGCGTAACCGTGACTTTACCAGGCTTAGGGCTGTTGTTAAGCATGACACAAAGTGCTTAAAACCATCTCAACCTAGAAAAAATGATGGTAACGCTTGGCCTTGAGTGGCTTATTCTTTTGATATCTTATTATGTTTATTTTCAATTACATTATATCCCTTTTTATAATGTCTTTCATACATTTTTAGTCCTCCTAATTTTATCTTCTGGCATTGTCAAAACAAGCAAAAAGGAGATCAGCTTGAAACACGTTTTCCTGCCCGTGTCTTATTTTAGTATGAGAAAGAAAAAGAGGAGAGGCAGATGATGCTTGTGATTCAGACTTGCTTTCTGTCCTCGGCACTCTTGAATTTGTGATTCTAATTAGAAGCAATGGGATGTAATTAGTCATTAATTAAGACAGAGCCAAGCGGAGCGCAGTATCTCTGTGTAAGCACAGCTAAAGGAAGTCAGTCGCTCTTTGAACTTAAGAGACATACGCTCGGAATGAGCTCACTGTCTGTTACACAGGCTCATGCGGCGCTATTCACCGCTGTGCAGCTGGAAGGGAAGAAATGCACTTCATACAGATATGCTTGATTATCAGATTGTCTCATCTTTTTATTTTTAGCTAGTGATTTAGATGAAATAACTGATTTTCACTGATCTGTATGCCACCCAACTGCATTTTTAACGCTTAAAGTTTTCTTATCATGTTACTAAAATGTTAGAGCTGAACTGACGAATGCAGCTTTTTTACAGTCATTTTTTGTATGCGGAAATGATCTATCTGTCTGTCTGTCTAATCTCGTGTCTGCTCTATTAAGAGTATTAAATGACATTTTGCTATCTGTCGACTCTGGGGATTCAGTCATTTTAGTGCTTTTAGATTTGAGTGCAGCATTCAACACCGTTGACCATGGCATTCTTATTTCGCGCCTTGAACAGTGTGTGGACATCTGAGGAAATGCCCTTTGCTGGTTTAAATCCTATCTTAGTAACAGAACCTTTTCAGTGGGCATTGGATGATCTGTTTAATCCGAAGCCGCTCTTACCTGTGGTGTTCCTCAAGGCTCCATTTTGGGTCCGACCTTGTTTTCTCTGTACATCCTTCCATTAGGTTACATTTTTAGGAAACATGTAGTCTTTCATTATCTTTTCATTTTTATGCAGCTGACACCCAAATCTATTTTCTTTTGAAACATAATGACAAGAAAGGTTTAGAAACATTGGTTGCATGTTTAGTCGATGTAAGTTCTTGGTTGTCTTTGAATTTTTTACTCTTAAATGAGAGTAAGATGGAAGCAATTGTTTTTGGGCCCTCTCTGGCTAAAGAAACAACAAATTTTTATTTTTAAAATAAGATTCTTACATCAAACTGGCTGTGAAAAAGTTCATTTTTATTCCTCCCTTAAGTTTGACCAAAATATGAATACAGTAAGTCAAGCTTATTTCATTTCAAACTTCTGTCTAAAGTCTTTCCTATCTCTCATCGATCTTGAACGTGTCATACATGCTTTCGTCTTATCTTGTTTGGACTATTGTAATAGCTTATATATTTGAAATTTGCAGCCCTCTATCTATGTCACAGCTTCTAATGGTTTAAAATGCCGCAGCCAGATTTTTAACTGTCCATAAAAGTGAACATATGACTCCTTTTTAATGTCTCTCAGTTGGTTGCCAGTACGTTACAGAGTTGAATTAAGGTACTGTTAGTCTGGCACCTTCTTACTTGCCAGATATTTTAAACTTGAATAGGCCGGTCAGATGCTTGCAATCCACAGACAATAATACTCTGTTTTGTTTATTGTGTGCTTTATAAATGAATGAAAAAAGAAAAATGAAATGTTTGTGTGTTAAATAGGTTTTTAAATGCATAGATTATGCACACAAACAACTTGTGGCCTTGTTCAGATGGCATTATTTAAGGAATAGTCATCATTTACTCACCAATCCCACCTGTATGACTTTCTTTCTTCTGTGTAAAACATAAGGAGACATTTTAAAGAATGTACTGGTCACTCTTTTCCATTTAATTAAATTGAATGGGGATCTGGGCCGCCAGGGTCCGAAGTAAGTTATTTACAGAAATCCTTGCCCTATCCCTTTCAAGCAGTCTTTTATTTGCAGCTTTTGTGCTTTAACATTTAAAACTATTGTGCTTTATCACACATTCCTCAGAAGCATGCCACTTTATGGCTGTTTGGCTTCTTATGCCTTTAAATGAAAGTGAAGATCAGTGCTTTCTTGTGACTGAACAGGAAAGACTATGAAAGCTGTAAATAGGCGTGATGATCACCCACAGGTTTACACTGTTTGATGACAATTGAACTGCCTGTTTTGAAATTACAGTGAAGGCGTTGAACATCCTAGAGCATGAAATATCCTCTGGAAGTCATTTCCAAAACCCCACATTACAGGATTTTATGATGTTTCTGCCATGTTTGATTTAGTTCATGAAACAATATGAGCATACAAGTGCATTCAATAAAAAATGTATAAACGATTGATATACTTTAAGATTCTTATTATAAAACCAGTTTAATAAGTTTGTTTTCTAGTTAATCAGTTTTTGATGGCAGATAAAGTGTTGATATCTACTTAATACAATTTAATGATGGCAAATTAGATCTATCTATCCATCCATCTATCCATCCATCTATCTATCTATCTATCTATCTATCTATCGATCTATCGATCCATCTATCCATCCATCCATCGATCCATCCATCCATCCATCCATCCATCCATCCATCCATCCATCATCATCATCATCATCATCATCATCATCATCATCATCCATCCATCCATCCATCCATCCATCCATCCATCCATCCATCCATCCATCCATCCATCACATTGTAGAATAAAATATGATGCTATAAAAGGGCTTTAAGTAATGGCTGTGTTTCTCATCTTACCCATATTTGTTCTCATTCAGAATCTGCTGAATGATATTATTAAATGATAAGTTTCATAGTGAAGCATCTGTTCCTAGTAAAGTTTTCAGCAAAGTGCCTAAAAAAGACAAATAAACGTTTTAGGCATGGGGACGTTTACCTACAGAGAATACAACATAATCACTTGAGATGTCTTATCAGGTTTTTCACAAGGTGTATTCACCAAACAGAATGATGCCAATCTCTCTGAGCATCTCTGTTTTGAGTCCAAGTGGGAATTGCTTCATAGAACGTTTTCCAACCTCATTACAGCTGTTTGTGATTAGATATCTAGGAGGCTCTTGGCACTTCAGGGATAAATGTGCTTTAGTTATTGGGGCTTGAATAACATTTGTGTTTTAAATAAAAACTGATACTTCACTGCAAAAAATAAAAAAGATTCTAAGATCAAGTAAATCATGCTGAAAATAACCAAATATTAACTTGATATTTTTCACTTTATAATCACTATACAGTATACATTTTTCGGGAAATCAAGTTATGCATCTCAGTGTAGCTCTTCTTCAAAAGATTTTTTTTAAAGTCAAACCAACAAGCAGAGAAGATGAGTTAGATGAAAGTATTTTTTGAGTTCAAGTACGCCTACAATGTAAAAAAAAGTTTTGTGCTTCAGTATTATTCGCTCTCATTCCAGCAGGCAGAGAAATGAAGCCGATGAAGAGATGAAACATGTAATACTGAATACTTAAAACCATAAAAATGAACAATTTGCATGGAACTTTTTATTTAATTTACACATTTTAAGAAATCGTTTTAAAACTGAACTATATACAGTAGGTGTAATTGTTCTATTAATGACATATTTTAAAATATAATACTTTTAATATTTACGAATGCCTCTTTTTTCATCCACTTTAATCTTTAGGGTTTTTTCCCCCCAGATTTTGAAGTGATTTTCATATGGGAACACTCTGTTATTCAGCACTGCAGAGCATCTGGCCATCATGTCCATCCTGGACACACTCATAGTTGAGTGACAGATGTTGGCTTGGCATGAAATGTTATCAAGAAGGCAATTATTTAATACACTTATTAAGCGAGGAGCTGATAAACAGCCTTTTGAAGCCACAACGTTTCACTTTAGTTGCATCAGTTCCACTTGGTAATATAGCTAAATATATAAAGCAATATAGCTGCGAGCAGCAATGAATGGGGTTCAAGCGTTTTAAGGCCTTTGGGCACATGCGGAAAAAGGTTAGCAAGCCTTTTAGTTAGCAAGCCTGTAACCATCTTGATCATAGATGGAAAAGACCATTTACAGTAAATACAGGCAATTTACCATATGAGATATATGGTTTTTAAAGCTTTTTAACAGTTATCGAGGTTGAGCCAGAAACCTAGGGCTAGTTCGCAAAAGTTGTTTTTTAAAATAATCTCCAATATTTAACAAACAAATCGATTGACAGCAGCAGTTCTAGAGGCAAAGTTGTTCAGAATGAGGAGATCTATCATGTGGTATGAATGTCGTGGGCGTGTGCGAAAAACTGTGTGATATACAATTTTTTACGCACGTGAAAAACACGAAGGCACCCCCCGGTGGCCGATTTCTTTGGAATTTCTCACAGTCCTCTACAGTCCTGTCAAACTGTCAAACAGGCCCAGCGAGTTTTGTTCCGATCGGCCTCCATTAACCTTGTCTAATAGGTGCTCAAAATTCATTGGCCGATGGCGGCCATGTTTTTTGAGATACACCAATGACCTCATGAACAATAATAACACTTTGGACAAAGACACTGCATGCCAATTTTCAAGTCAATCAGACTAACGGTGAAGTAGTTACAGCCATTTTCATGCTTTTTCCCCCTGTTATAACGCCCAATTGCCACATTTTATTTTATTTTTTTCACATAACCAAAGATTGAGCCCATACACAAGTGTTCTGAGTTTGGTGAAAATATCTAATTTTATTTGGGAGTTATAGCTATTTTAGTAAAAGTGGCTCCGCCCACTTCAAACGTTTTGGCAGCCCTTAGAGACCGCAAATCGAAATGTAGTACTTATATTATTTAGTATTTAGTAAATACTTTCAGAAATAACATTTTCATAACTTAATGGGAACATTAGCAAAATGTTCTTAGACCATATCTTGGTTAGGCTGGTTTAAAGGGGAACTATTATCCAAAATATATATTTTTTTTATTGTATTTGAACATATTTATGCGTCTGCGGTGTGTGTACACAACCACCCTAGTGTATTGTATTTTGTATTGTATTGTATTGTAAAACTTTTTGTTAAAAACCCATCCACTCCATTTTCTCCATAAATATGAAACAGTGCCTCAAAACATGCCGTTTAGGAATGTACTCCAATGTGACATCACACTGGAACAGGCTCCGCCCACGAATGGCAACTGAATCTGCCCTATTAGCTTAGCTCCTCCCCTGAGTGAGCTCCTCGCAAGATCATTTAACAGCTGCATTCAAGTAAGAAACACATTCTTATTAAAGCTACTAAAGTTATTCAATCAAGAGCAGTGAGCGAGTTTCTGTTTTTCTTTTGTTGTTTGATTCATATTAACAACAGTAGGCACTGTATATTACGCTGCTGTCACTTTAATACACAGATCTAATATACACATGCGATTTCTTTCCCAGGTGGTTACGTTCACAGACATAACCGACTGTTTATGTGAACTTGTGTTTTTAACATAACCTTGTGTGTATTTGGCAGTTTAAGTGCAATAAGAAGCAATAAGAGAAATTAATGCTCACAGGACCCGCCGTCTGACAGCCAGCTTTCTGTGTGCGCATGCAAATAATAAACTTTTATGATGATGAAGATCTGCAATGTCACATGAGCGTGACTGCGATAGAGATGATAATCAAAACCAAACATGTTTTGTTCGTTTTTGCCAGAGTATCTGAGGCACAAACTGTACAGGCTCCGCCCTCTTCTGGAAAGTGGGGTGGGGAGCAGCAGCTCATTAGCATTTAAAGACACATGCACGGAAACAGCATGTTTTTCCTTCCACTCAAATATGGGCATTTACAACATGGTATAGTAAATGATCTGTGGGGTATTTTGAGCTGAAACTTCACAGACACATTTTGGGGACACCAGATGTATATTACGTCTTCTAAAAAGAGGCATAATAGGTCCTCTTTACTTTTTTTTTTTTCAGCAGAGTTTGACAAAAGTCCAAAGGCAGTGTCGCATTACAGTTGATTTTCTTATGAATGTCATGTGAGTGTGTCGTGGAAAGCATTTCAAATCATTCTCTAATGAGGTTGTATTTCTTCTTAATGCTGCTCTGGAAAGCAGTCGCCTGTGTAGACAACAGATAGCGAGACTGCTCATTTTTTCAAGTTTTGTAACACAGCACAAATATTACATCTTGTAGGCGAACCGATACACCCACAGCATCACAATCTTTAACTTTACTTACAATGCCTTTTGTTCTCATCCTTCTCTCTCTTTGCACTGCTTTTGCATAGCCGGTAGCCCTACTTTACGCTCTGAATGGTGCTTGACTCAAAAAGGTCACTGCAGTAGAAGTCAAGGCAGGCAGCAGGTCCATGTGGAATCGACGCCTCCAACAACCCTCTCTGACCTTAGAATGCAAATCTAAACATAAAAATAGACATCACTTCATGTTTCTGATGCTGTGAGTGGAGTACATTAGGTATTCACCAAAAAAGAATGCTTAAATGCTGTTTGTTTTTGCACCGCAGCACCTCCGCTGAAACTCTGAGGCCTCTAAAATAAACAGTTTAAGCATTGGGGATACTATCAGTACTTGTGTTTCTCTTCAGAAAATTGGCCTCATTTTTCGTGCTAGCAAATTTGAAGAAACAGCTGACATATCTTTACAGGGAGGGCTGACATCTGTGATATATCTTTCATGCTTAATTACATCTGCACTCAGAAGCCGCCACCTCTTTTCTTCAACAAAGCCATGAATCACCAATGTACCTCACACAAAACTCCTCCTCATAGCTGTACCACTTGTTTGTCATTTATTTCCTAGGACTTCTTTAATACAATTGCAGAAGAACTACAACATAAAACACACTAATATTGGTTCTGACATGCTTAATGTGATTTAACCAAATATCACATGTTTCTGGATAAGCAGCCTATTATCCAATCAGATTACAGAATACTATAAAGCCTACTGTATCATATTTGATACACACATTTCTAAGGCCTCTGAATTATCAACATGACCAAAAGATTGCTGAAAAACTAAGCATTTACATATCATCTTACTATATTATTAGGAGATATAGAGTGACAACTGATATTTATATGCATTTTATTGAAGTAGTCTGCTGTACTGGTGTGTATCGGGTGAGGAGCATTTAGTTCACGTGTCCCAGATCAGCTACTGTCAGTCTCACAGCTGGACCGTCACACAGTATTTGAGAGGTTTGCTTCAGGCTGATGCAGTGTGCTCTCCAGAGGAACAGCTCACTGGATGTGTTTTGTGAGGTTTGCGGAATTAAATATTTGATAGATATTTATTTATATAGAATAAATAAGAAGTTTATTTGGTTACACCTTATTTTATGGTGTCTTTGTTACAATGTAATTATACATTTAAGCACTGAGTAATATTAATTAATTATCGGGTTGGGGTCAGTTGCATGTAATTATGCATACATTTGTTACATGTATCATGTGTAACAAGGACACTGTAAAATAAAGTCTTACCAGTTTTGTTTTTTGTAAGGGACCATGTACAGTATAAAGCATGAATGATACAAATGCATTGCACCAGAGTTTGCATATGGTTAATTTGCATCTGCAGTGCCGTTAATTTTGATAGAAGTGCTATTGGACTTGCCTTGTTATCAAGAGAGTTTAAGTGACAGGAAACTATTTAGGAGAGAGGGAGGATAAAAACTTTAAATATGTGCCTGTGCATGTCTGCGCTGCTTTCTTTTTGTATTTAATTATTTTTTTTATTTTTTTTGTGGTGTATCCAGATGGTTTTTCGTGCCATCCAGGGCTTGACATTAACACCCGCCGAACCGCTAAATGCGGGTGGATTTCAGCAGTAGCGTGTAATGCAGTCACTCCTACTAAAGCCTACAGATTTCATTTGTAGTCTTTTAAAAGTAGTGTTGTCAAAAATATTGATTTATTTGATACTTATTGATACTGAAATATCTGAAACGCTTCCAATACTCATTTTCCACAGAATAGACACATGATACCAGCTGCTCTCTCTCTCTCTCTCTCATCTCTCCGACAGCGAGTCGACACGCAAACCCATCTCCCCTCACTCACTCGTTTCATTTGCTCCGGATGAATATTGTTGGTGTTACAGGGCTTGAATTTCGGAGTGAGATTGAGTGAAATTTTACTCATTTCCACAGATTTTGTGCTCACACCCAAAGTGTACACACATAAAGCCGCCTCTTAGTACTAAATTGAGTTCTGTTTCGCTGCTTATTGCACTTAAACAGTCAAATACACACAAAATAATGTCAAAATGCCGGTCTTGGCGAGTATTCACATAAACACAGTCAGTTGTTTTAAGTGAACATAAACAGTTGAGAAAGTAAACGTATGTGTAACAGTATAATGGATCCGTGCATCAGGTCTTAAAGTGACAGCAGCCTAATATACCTTCTGCCAAATTATGAGATAATATTAAAAATATTTATATGGCGGTTTTTCCCCTTGGTATCGATGTCAAAATTGGGGCTAGTAACTTTGAAAACCACTAGCCACAGTGGCTGGTGAGCAAAAAATTCCATTTCAAATGTCAAGCCCTTGTGCCATCAAATGTCTGACTAGTGAAACTTTATTGGGCCGAATTAGAAAATATATGTTGCCAATTCATCAGCATCACCAATATATCAATTGACCATATTTTAGGATAAGGCTTATAGGACTTCAGATTAGGGTTGGGAAAAGCGGTTGGGCTATAATTATTCAATATGATAGTTGTCGCCGGAACAACAAATGATTTTGATACAGAAACATGTCCTACTTGGCTAAATCACATTGTGCACATAGCAAGTCTCATAGCAGAGTGAAAACAAGCTGGTAATAATGTTAAGGGAAGGACTTGCTTAAATGAATAGCTCTAGGGTGTGCGGCACATTATTTTTCAAAGTACTGAAAGGATTCTCTCAGGATTTCTTTCATAGAAACATAATGTATTGGGTCTGTGAGGCAGTAGCGTGGGAGAACGCAGAGCTTTGTAGGTGTGCAGTCACCAAGCTGGGTTTTTTAACCCTGTAAAGCAGTACGGTCTGTGTTACATGGTTCAGTGAAGACCGGATCAATCCTGCTTTGTTTCCTGTCAGTTCTCCAATGTCCTACAAACAAAGTCCAACAATAAAAATTACATAACAGTAAAACATCTTTGTTACTGTTTTCCGTTCTTTCAAAATAAATGAAACCCTTGCAAGTGAAGGGATTGCATTTAGACTTCATTAAGACCCAACTGGGAAAATTGTCATTTTGAAGAAAAAAAGCACAGAATCCACTTTATAAAATGAACAGAAAACAAAGTCTTCAAGGGATACTTCTTTATCTGTATTTAATGTCTAAGTACCAACAAACATATAGAGCACACATGGAAATCTGCAAGTATGCAACTGATTAATAAGCAATAAATTACCGAGTGCTCCTTTAAATTGATCCCATTCAGTTAGCTAATGGCAAACTGACATACTTCCAATCCTCTCTCTCAATATGTCGATTTCAATTTGTCAAATCTAAGTCACTTAAGTTTTTTTCTGCAGAATCCAGCACTTTTTCTGTACTTCAGATCTAACCTTAGACATTGACGCTTCCATTTCTGTGCCAAGAAGAAGAAAAGAATATTAGTTGAATATTTCTGTCATCCTAGCATAATCCAATGTTTTCATTCATCTTTTCTACACTCTCCCTGCTCTATAGTGCTGATAGACAACTTGTCTGATATGCATTCAGCACTATCAGCATTTGTGATATGCTGGAAGAAAAACTACATGTGTCTGTGAAACTGTCAAAAAAGCACTGTAAGAACTTTTTAAGGAAGTCTAAAGTGCTTGGCAGATTGATAGGAGGATTATTTATCGAACAGTCTAAGGACTGAATTGTGCCACGTATGCATTCTCCATGATTCTCCAGAACTGTCCCTTACAAATCGCCTTCAGCACTTACATTTTGGGTGCATTTGAGGCATTATCTGATTTGCATAATTCTAATAAAGAGGCAATAGAGTAATCCTCTCCTTTACAGAGATGAGTATACTCATCCTAATTATGAACATATATTATGTTTATATGTACGATTCATACAACATGCATGTACATAAAATGGTTCCTAAGTTTATCCTGCTTCTTTTAAAGAACAGCATGCACAAATTATTTATTCATACTGTGACGTTTGTGAGGTTTAATCCAAGTCTTTTGAAGAGATCAAATATAGTATATGGAAACTCAACTGTACTTGCTTGACATGCAAGAACAAACCTCATTGGTTCTTGCGGAAGCTCAAACATCCTTGTGTGGCTTCAGTGACAAACTTCAATGTTTCTTGCATGTCAAGCAGGCACCTTTGATCTTGTATTTACCATATTGGATGTGCTCTATGTGTGTGTGCACTGATCAGTGTTTGTTTATATGTGAATACAGGCCTAAATTTAATCCGTTCATCATAAAAAGCGATCCGTGATAAATGTCTTCATTTGTGTTCTGAAGATCAGCCGAAGTCTTATAGGTGTTGAACAACATTTCACTGATGACAGAATTTTCATTTTTGGGTGAACTATGCCTTTAAGATTTCCTATAATCTCATTACAAACTCATTAACCTAATTCATTCTTTGACATCAGTTGAATGGACACCATTTTCCGATCAACGTCCATATTTTTATTAAACCTTTATTCCAATGATGATGATGAGAAAATGTTTGTCAAATATGATACTGTTACAGTGTTTTCACTCATCTTTATACAGTATTGACTTTTTTATTTATATATTCATCCATGTATTCAATAAATCACACACTTATTAGCACTTAGAACTGTTTGTACGCAACATTGTCTTCTTTGTCTGACTTTTTTGTCTCACAATTCTGTTTTTCTTTGCAGATGCGAGTTTGTATCGTGTAATTCGGACTTTATTTTTCACAATTCCAAGTTTATAACTCGCAACTGACTTTTTTCACACAATTACGAGTTTAAATTCACAATTCTGACTTTATTTCTCGCATTTGCGAGTTTATATCTCACAATTCCGACTTTATTTCCTGCAATTCCGAGTTTAAATCTCTCAATTCTGACTTTATTTCCCACAATTCCAAGTTTATAACTCGCAACTCTGACTTTTTTCACAAAATTACGAGTTTAAATTCACAATTTTTACTTTACTTCTCACAATTGCGAGTTTATATCACAATTCTGAGAATAAAAGCAAGATATAAACTCTCACAATTCTGAATTCTGAGTTTATATCGCGCAATTCTACATTTATATCTACACTCACAATTGGCCATTATAAAATCTGAATTGCGGACTTTGTAACTTGCAATTGCGAGTTTGTATCTCACAATTCTGACTTTATTTCTCACAATTGCATGTTTATATCTCACAATTCTGAGAAATAAGTCAGAATTGCAACATATAAATTCACATTTCTGACTTTTTTCTCATAATTCTGATTTTATGGCCCAGTTTCACAGACATGGCTTAGCCTAAGCCAGGATTAGGCCTTAGTTCAATTAAGGCATTTAAGTAGCTTTTATAAACTTTCACTAGAAAAACACATTACCGGTGTGCATCTTGAGACAAAACAATGAAACTGACATATTTTAAGATCTGTCAGTGCAAGTTGCTTTCAGTTAAAACAGCTCAAACATGCATTTTAGTCTGGGACTAGCTTAAGCCTTGTCTGTGAAACCGGGGGTAAATCTCACAATTTTTACATTTATATCTAAACTCACAATTGCCCTTTATAAAATCCAAATTGCAGGATATTAACTCGCAATTTTGAGGGGAAAAAAGTCTCGCAATTACCTTTTTTTTTTAAATTTTTCATTCTGTGCTGGAAACAAGCTTACATAATTTCACGGCTTCACAATTTTTATCATCTCACACTTTTTTTTGCTAAGATGCATGATGCAGTTTGCTGATGCTAAATCTAAGGGCCGTGTAATGGTTGAAGTTTGGTGTGTGCGGACATCTCCAGACTGCTCAAGCAAGGAAAGCATATGAGGTTCTGCCACATGGAGCATGCTCAGTGAGGTCTGCATTAAGTTTCGGTAATGCCCATCCTTAACAACTCCTCAGCCCACCGTCACCAGCCACCGAGTTAATGGCCTCTCAGAGTGCAGATACCGGACTCATTGAGGAAAGCAGGAGGCTTCATCTGGGAAAATGAAAGTGCTCATGGGCCCTCCCAGGGGAGCATCCACAGCCACCAGAGCGTTTCCTTCCAGCTCAATGTGACATTGGGAGGGTGGAAAGCTCATTTAGAGGGCCTAGATTTCCTACTCACTTCAAGATCCATTTGGTAGACTTAGACGGTCTTTCAGGGCTCAAGCCAAGGAATTAGATTTACACGATTGCAAACCTCATACCTGTTCAAGGTTATTTTGGAGGGCCTCTTTTTTCTGGTACTTGGGGGAGAAAAAAGCTCAAAGATTATTTATAAATTATATTATAACTTTGAGTGGATCTTTCATTCCTGAGGTTAATCAGCGCAATTCATCCATATAAAAACGGCTTTCAAAGTGGCATCGGTGCTGATAAATGCTCGATTCTAAGGACGAAATGAGGCAAAACCCATCTGTAGATGAAGAAATAGCTGTTTTGCCACAACCTTCTACAGGAGCAGGTTCTCGCCATCTCCTCTGTCTCATTTAATGCATTTGAGGTGATTCATGGCCGAGGGTGCATTGCACAGTGAGAGGCTTATTTCATAGATGTGACGCTTGCATCTTGAGCTCCGACTGACCTGCAGAATCTCACCAGCTCTCTCCCTCATAAAGGTTGAAACGATCTCTGCTCGTGAATTATTTATGGGAGACAGTAGAAGTTGAAATAACTGCTCTGTGATGAGCGTTCTCATTCTGGGCCCCTGCTCTCCACATCTATCAAGATTTTCAGTTGTGAAGGACACATACAGTACAACAGGTTTACGCTAGGAATGAACACAAAAACTGCATATATTCAAATCGACTAGTATGTGGTTTGCAGGTTTCGAGAAGCACTGTATAATTAGGCTGGCAATTAGACTCATTTCTGGGGGCCGTTTACGTAATATGTGTTCTTGCGGTCGGAAAACAGCTAGATGAAATGGATTAGAATGTAGGGGTCTTCTGTTCAAATTGACATTTTTATGCAACACTCGTGCCAGGACACTTAAAAAACAAGAGCGAGGCAACAGCCAAAGATGCTTTAAAGGGGATGAATTTAAAGATGCAACTTTTCTGAGAGGGTTTTTCCATGCAAACTGTCTAACAGTTAAAGCGGAGCACACTGTTTTCATTGCGTGCCAATGAAAGCATCAAAACTATATTAGATATTAACTATATTATTCTCTATAAATAGGCAAATGCTTAAGAGACTATGATTGTAGCTTTTCATCTTTTCATTTCTTAAACAGCCGACACATCATCGCCATATTCCAGGATGACAATATCAAGATTCTTCAGGCTCAAATTGTGAAAGAATAGGTGGAAGGGAGCATGAAGAATCATTTTCACACATGAATTGTCACCTCTGAGTCCAGACCTTGAATTCATTGAAAGTCTTCAGGATGTGCTGGAGGAGACTTTACAGAGTGCTCACCTCTTGCATTGTCAATACAAGATCTTGACCAAAAATTGATGCGCCTCTTGATGGAAATAACATCACAATATTTATTTCCATTAAGAGGTGCATCAATTTTTTGACTCTCAAAGTGACGGTAGCCATTGATTTGCGTTTTACGAATCACCAAGGACCACGATTTTCTCAGCTAAAAATCTTCTTTACTGTTCAACTGAAGAAAAGAAAAAGAAAAAAAAAGAAGAAGAAAAAAACACCTAAATCTTGGTTGGCCTGAGGATGATTAAATTAACAGCAAATTTTCATTTTTGGGTGAACTATCCCTTTAATGCATTAACTTACATTTTAAAACTAACGATGAGCAATACAATTGTTACAGTATTTATTATCATCATTTATTAGGGTCATGAATTGAGAAATCAACTTTTCCTTTAGCTTTTGATATATAAGAGGTCATCGTACTATAAGAATATCCTTAAAATTTCAGAACTGAAAACTTCCTTGTTAGTCCAAAAAAAGCTTTTATTGACACCAGGCCCAGCAAATGACTGATCCTGGAATGTACCTATCTATAGATAGTGAAACGGCGCCACCACAGAAGAAATCAACACCTACTTCATCATTGCAGCATTAGCCCCGCCCACTGGCGTGTTAGTGAGATGATGAGGAGAGAAGAGCGATACAGGACTAAAAATAACATTACCTTTCAAAGGATTCTAATGCGAGAAATATGGTTATTTATTTTCAACAATGTGAATGTCTCAGTTGAGCTTTATTTATTTGTATTCGGTTCATTTCACTGTGGATTCTTTGGTAAATCAATCGCATTTCGACACAGGCTTTGCAAACAGACTTTTACGATATGACTCGACAGTAATGCGACAACATGTCAGTAACTGTGTTAATTCTAATGCCTGATCTGATATTAATGATTCATGTACAATCAGATGTTCTTTGTCTATGTGTAAGTAAATCAAACCAGTGACTAAACGGTCAATTCACCTTGTTTCTCTTAGGATGAAAATAATCTGTTATTTAAACTGTGATTAAATTATAACAGCGCAAGTTTATCAGTGACTGAGTTCTGGACTCTCGCCAAAACTCCCGTTTTTATTCAACAAATCTTTTAGTTGCATTGTGTTTGCACTGTTAGTTATGATGAAAGCATTCGTTAGTGTGCAGAAATTGAGTTGCAGTGACGAGATCACTGCTTTCATGAGCTCAACAACATGTCTGAGATCGGCTACAATGTTCATCACTGCAACCTTTCATGCCACAATCTAAATACAATGCCATAGATCTAAATGTAATTCTATAATCAACACTTTACACAATTAGTTAACCTTGAGAGCTGTAATAGTGAAAATGTGCTAAAAGTTTTAGAGAGAGTAATACTTAGCTATTTCAAATGGAAAGATGTCAGCCAATCACAGCAGTGGGCGTTTACACTGAAGTCTCACACAGACACGCCCCTTAAAACAGAGCGTGCAAATCAGAGGGCTAAAATCAGGGTAGGAAAAATGCCTTTTATTTCTAAATTATGACACTTTTTGATGTAAAAAGCATGATAACATTATAGGTGCACCCCAGGAAACATTATAAAACAATAAAATAATGCAGTTCATGACCTCTTTAAATGTTAGTTACATACAAATGATAACAAATGGAAGCTGACTAAAATTTTACAAAAAAAAGAAAAGACTTGGCTGGGAGATCAGCTAAGACCAGAAAATCTGGTTTAAGTGTTTTGTGTGTGTGTGTGTGTGTGTGTGTGTGTGTGCACGTGTGTGTGTGTGTGTGTGTGTATGTGTGTGNCGTTCCTAGGAGGGAGGGTACTGTCACGGTTCATGAATCCGCTGTCTCATTCTGGTGTCTGTGTGGTTCTGTGGTGTGTCACCTTATTGTTCGTGTGGGCGTCGCCGCTGATCGTCTGATCAGCGGCAGCTGTGCGCAATTACACCGGCCTATTTAACGCCTTGTCTTTCGTCTCATGTTTGTCAGATCGTTGTTTGGAGTCCTGGTGTTGTGTCCCGTGTTTGCTCGTGTTTCTTGTTCCTTGGATTGGATTTCTCGTCGTTGTTTCCTGTTTCCTGTTCATCGTTGGATCGTTCTCTGGTTTTCACCCACGGATTACACGGCACCGCTTCACGGACACACTTCACCAGTCACGACTCATCGGATCTCTCATCGCCCATCGAGGTCCCTGCGTCACCACTCTCCTGCTGTAGTTATTGTGTCTTACCTGTGACTGTCCATCAGTGTGTGAAGCTCTTTAATAAAGAGATTAACTTGCTATTGCATCCGTCATTATTTACGTGACAGTGTATGTGTGTGTGTGTCTTTTCACACTTTCTTTGCCATGTTTGACGAAAGTGAAAATTTGTGTATCCAATTTACACTGAATTTTCAATGGCATACAAGGTTCATTAGCTGATAAGTTGAAGAAGTTTTAACTTGTACCCAATTAAAATCGAGGTTCACTGAAATGAAAACATGCCTATAAATGTTACAGTTGAAAAAAAATGAAAAAAAAGAACATAGTGAAA
>RJVU01052005.1:940565-952417 GCA_003731715.1 Anabarilius grahami
TTAAATAGAAACTAAAGAGATGGAGAATGATAGAAAGAGAGAGGTGTGAACGTTATGCCCCTGAAGCCACAGAACGAGAAAGAAACACACACACATTTATACACATACACAATGAAAACAACAAAACCAGCATATGTGATTCTTACAGTGGTGCTCAGGATTATTGGCACCCTTGGTAAATATGATCAAAGATGACTATAAAAATAAATCTGCATTGTTTAGCCTTTTGATCTTTAATTCATAAAATTAGCAAAAATCTAACATTTCATTGAAGGAAAATAATTGAAAGTGGGGGAAAATCACATTATGAAATAAATGTTTTTCTCCAAAACACGTTGGCCACAATTATTGGCACCCCTGGAATTTTGTATGAGTAAAATATCTCTGAAGTATATTCCTATTCATATATACATTTTTTAGCACACCAGGGTGATCATGAACATGAAATTGTCCAGCTATGACTTCCTGTTTCACAGGAGTATAAACATGAGGAAACACAAAGGCCAAATTCCTGTAATCATTCATCACAAAGAGTAAAACCAAAGAATATAGTTCTGATGTGCAGCAAAAGATTGTTGAGCTTCACAAAATAGAAAATGGCTGTAAGAAAATAGCTAAAGCATTTAAAATCCCCATTTCAACTACCAGGGCAATAATTAAGAAGTTTCAATCAACTAAAGATGTTACAAATCTGCCTGGAAGAGGACGTGTGTCTGTATCGTCCTAATGTGAAGTGAGGAGGAGAGTTTGAGTGGACAAAGACTCTCCAAGGATCACAGCTGGAGAATTGCAGAGGTTAGTTGAGTCTCAGAAAGCCTAAAAAAAATGATCAAACAGCACCTACATCACCACAAGTTGTTCTGGAGGATTTCAAGAAAAATCCTCTGTTCTCATCCAGAAACAATCTCCAGCATATTCAGTTGTCAGACAAGACTGAAACTTCAAACGGGACCGGCTTCTATGGTCAGATAAACTAAAAAATAGCTTTTTGGCAGCAAACCCACCAGATGGATTTGGTGCACACAGGGATAAAATGTACCCCATGCCCACGGTTAAATATACTGCTGGAACTTTAATGTCGTGGGCCTATATTTCTGCTGGAGGTCCTGGACATCTTGTTCAGATACATGGCATCATGGATTCTATCAAATACCAACAGATAAAAAATCAAAACCTGACCGCTTCTGCTAGAAATCCAATAATGGGCCGTGGTTGGATCTTCCATCAGGACAATGATCCAAAACAAACATCAAAACCAACACAAAAATGTGTCACTGAGCACAAAATGAAGCTTCTGCCATGGCCATTCCAGTCCCCTGACCTGAACCCTATAGAAAATGAGTGGAGTGAACTGAAGAGATGAAGCACCAACATGGAGCTGGGAATCTGAAGGATCTGGAGAGATTCTGTATGAAGGAATGGTCTCTGATCTCTTGTCAGGTGTTCTCCAAACTCATCAGGCATTATAGGTGAAGACTCAGAGCTGTTATCTTGGCAAAAGGAGGTTGCAAAAAGTATTTAACAAAAGGGTGCCAATAATTGTGTTTTGAGAATAACATTTATTTCATAATGTGATTTTCCCCCCACATTTTAAATTCTTTCCTTCAATGAAAGATTAGATTTTTGCAAATTTTTTGAATTAAAGATCAAAAGGATAAACAATGCATAATTATTTTTATTGTCATCTTTGATCATATTTACCAAGGGTGCCAATAATCCTGAGCACCACTGAACACTCATTTACTGGTCTGAGCCAATCTCAATCTCCAGTTTAGAAAGATAGTAGAATGAACGAATCCCCCAGCACTTGGGTTTATTTCAAAGTGGAAACAGAGTAATGGGCAAAAATCTATGTGAGATTGGATTTTGCTTTAACGGGTAATGACCTTCCCTTGTGAAAAAGAAGTGCGCTTTAGCATACTTTTTAAAATACTTTTTTTGGGAACTTAATTCTCTGTAATTATTTGCGATTTAATGAAAATGTATTATAATTTTAACTATATTAAATCTAATTATTATGTATAACTTAAAGTGTTTTTTAAATATACTTAAGTAGAACTTAATTACATCTTTATATGTAATTTTATAATTACTTCAAAGGCTTGACATTAACACCCGCCCATCCGCCAAATGCGGGTGGATTTCAGCAGTCTCTCTTACTAGCCACTTTGTCTTGAATTTTACAAATATATAATATATATTTTTTCAATTGTAGTATTTTAAAGAAGGCATCTGAAATAATAAACTTGTAGTGTTGTCAAAAATATGGATTTTTCAGTACATATCAACAATAAAATATCTGAAACGCTTCCAATATTCATTTTCTGCAGAATAGATACATGGTACCAGCTGCTCTTTCTCTCTCTCTCTCTCTCTCTCTCTCTCTCTCTCTCATCTCTCTGACAGTGAGTGACACACAAACTTGTCTCCCTTCACTGACTTGTTTAATTTGCTTCGGATGAATATTGTTGGTCTGACAGGGCTTGAATTTTGGAGTGGAATTGCGAGTATTGTGCAAAATTTCACTCATTTCTGCAGATTTTGTGCGCACATAAAGCCAGCTCTCCGTACTAAATTGAGTTCTTTTTTGCTGCTAATTGCACTTAAACAGTATACACACAAAATAATGTAAAAATGCCGGTTTTGGTGAGTATTCACGTAAACACAGTCAGTTGTTTTAAGTGAACATAAACAGTTGAGAAAGAAAACGCATGTGTAACAGTATAATGGATCTGTGCATCAGGTCATAAAGTGACAGCAGACTAATTATGAGATAATATTAAAAATATCTATATGGCAGTTTTTCCCCATGGTATCGATGTCAAAATTGTGGCCATTGAAAATGCTGAGTAGAAAACCTCTATAGCCACAGTGGCTGGTGAGCAAAAAGGTTAATGTCAAGCCCTGATTACTTCTATTGTCCAATCTAAATATAATGTTGTTTCTTTTGCTTTTATGTCATGGATTTAAATACATCTGTAATTACACATTTGTAATGATGAAGTTGGAATTTAGCACATTTAAAATATATTAACTTTAAATGTACTGAATAACACATTACATTTCAAATTATAATCATGTACTTTACATGTGCTTTAGTATGTTAGACAACACATCAAAATAAGTGTACTTTAAGCAAAAGTACACTTTCTTTAAGTAGACTTAAGTGGCCTTTTATTTCATTAATTTTATATTATTTGTGCAGTTTTTTTTTTATTACACTGTTAAGATTTTAATATTTCAATATTATTAAGCATACTTCGTTTTCCACAAAAGTTTACCTGAAAAAAGAACACCAGTGAAGGCATTTAAACACGTTGTTGAGTTGTTAAGCACAATCTGTGCATGTAAATGGAAAAGTGTTATTTTCCTTTTATAGATTCTGACATGTTTCATTATCAGGGGAATGCCAACCGTCTCTCTGTTTGACCCTCACAGAGTCCCCGCTGAAAGGAGATGACAATCAAGAAGATCGATCTTTTGCTGACTCGTCCTTGTTCAACCACTGGGGCCAGGATCTGGGGCCAGAGAGTCGCAGAGTGGCCCTCAAGATGTTTCAGTATTACGGCTACAATGGTTACCTCAGCGACCGCCTCTCCATGGACAGACCAATCCCAGACTACAGGCCTGATGGGTGAGTGTCTAGCAGACTGTCTGTATGTCCTTTAAGGCTCTGATATACAGTAAAGTTATTTTCGTTCTTCACTTAGGGGTAAAAAAAGCAATTGAAATACGTGACTAGCAGTTTAGTGTTAGCGAACATCTCGACCCTGCCCACACTGCTGAGAGCGGCGTTTAGATGAATATGTAAATATGTGCTGTGCGCTTTCCTCTCAATAACAAAATAAACACTAAACTGACAGCAGTGAGAAAACAGCAATTAAGAAAGCATCTGATCATAGTGATGTGGATGTTTGAACCTGCTCTGCAATTCAGCAGTCCAGTAAAGTTTATATAGCACTTTATACAATAGATTGCTTTAAATCAAACAGCTTTACATTATTAAACATGAAAAAAACAGTATTAGTGTCTCTTTCGATTAGAATTACGCTTCAATTTCTACTATAAAGCTGCTTTCCAGTGTTTATGTTTTTATTCATGGACATCTGACCTCGACGGACTGAACAGAGGAAATTAATCGGAGAAGATTTCCACCTCAAAGAAGGCGGAGCCTTAGAGCCACACCCACCTATAATGTCATCATAATGGACCAATGGTAGTTCAAAGGTGTTTACCTTGGCAAGCTGTTTCAAACTCCCAAAACGAACTCCAAACAAACATTGTTTTGGCCTAATTTTGTTTGAAATGACGTTTCATCAGTTAATTCTTTGATTTTGCTTGAAGTATATTGGGGCCTTTACTCACTGTCACAGCGATTTTTACTGGAAAACTTTAATAAATTATGTTTGTTTTAAAAATTTATATAAATTTGTTTTATTTATTTATTTTATGTACAGTTCACATACAGAAACAGTACTATACTTTATATGGCCAAAAATAATGTCTGGAGGGGATATTTGTTTTTTTTTATGACCCTACAAGTTTGATTAAATAATAAAAATTTTAGGAAAAATATTTAATATTTCTTTAAATATTTCAAATATAAAGCAAAAACAAAACACTAAACCTGGTTAAGTCATTTACATAGACAAAGACTTGCTTTTGATGAAAGTTGTGTGCGATCTATCTTTGAATCCATTAAATCCCAACAATAACTATATTTTAGCATTAGAACGTTACCTGATTAAAGAGCTTACACATACTGGTGTGGATTAACCATTACAGAAACATAAAAAATGATTTTTGTAGCCACAAATACTGTTAGTTTAGGGCAGCTGTGGCACAAACCTTACACTGGGTGGTGGTCTAATACATTTGTTAAGCACTATATTATATATAAAAACACTTTTGAAAATATTTGGCGTAAAGCAGTACTGTTTCTGCATGTGAACTGTAAATGGAAAAAGTTTATTTTTTCAGCTTTTCTTTTTATTTCTTTTTTTTTCTTTTTTTCAGTCTGTTATGGGTTGAAAGCATGGCAACATACGGTTTACACCAACCGACTCTATTTTGACAGGCTCTGAAAGAGGTGTGTGTGGAAAAACATAATTACTCCATAACCTGTAATTACTGGATGTGTCTTGCTGGCAGCAACATAAAGAACTCCTTCACATCTGATCACATCTGTTCTTTTCTCTCCTTGGAGCCAAATTGCTATTGAGTACCTGTGTCTGAAAATGTTGAAAACCCACTTGTTATAAACTCCAGTCTGCCAAGAACATCAAAACATTACCTATCATTGTAAAAGACCCCCATATTTACCAAAATGTCTTGTTTTTCTAATTGTCTTCTGCTTGTATTTTCTGCCGTTTTCCATGTATAGGAAACAGATTAGGGCCTGAAAGTCATTTTTAAAGTCATTTTTAAACAAATGGTCAGCAAAGAAGTTGCCTAACCTCCAAAAAATGCTGATTGTAAACCTCAGGAGGTCAAACTAAATATTATATGAGCTGTTTTATTTTTCTATAAATTTTGCATGAGGTTTGTAGTTTTGCAACTCTGTTGCTAAAATTTGGGACATGTCTAAATACAGTTTCAAACCCTGATTTGTGTGATTTTGTTATTTTCTAGCAATCATTTTTAAATGAACAAATTAAATATACAACATTTATAAAATTTAAGAAGTACATATATTAAAAATGGGTAAGTTGTTTGCAAATTTATTCTTAATTAGGCTAATGTTCTAGCCTGGATGCCAGCCGAACTTAGCCCCGCCCACAACATTTTTAGGTCGGGAAGTTCGCTCTGGACTCGATCCGTAGAGAAGTAATTATGCCCGAACAGAAACTGTTCGGACCAATCACATTGTCAGGGCGATGATTGACAGATTATCACCAGAAACGTAATAAGCCACGTCATCAAAGAGCGCTTGGGTTGAATTAGTTTACAACAATGATGGCTGGTGTTGAAGAACTGAGATGTGTAGATTCCGCCATCGCGTCCGTTATAGAAGATATCGACAGCGCATTCATTTTAAAAGATTTTAAAATTCTTTTTACAACAACGGCAAAGATTGTTTACGCTCATCTTCTACTAGTTCCAGCATCCAACTATGCGTCGCTCAACATACGTCACTTACTCTGTAGCTCTGATTGGTTGTAGGTCTATCCAATTGAGGTCTTTCCTGGATCGGTTGAAATACGCCCCCATAATCAAAGCCCAATGGAGCAGTATCAGACTCATATTCTGACTAGAATTGAGTATGACCACGTCAGGCTACTAATGTTCAGCTATTTTGGGACCAAATACTGGATCGTAGATTTATATTTCCCATAAAATAAAGAAAAATTATTATTATTATTATTATTGATCATGTTACCCAAGTTAAAATAACTCAGGTAGCCAGGTTGAATGGATAGGCATGATACAATGAATTAGATTATTTAATTGAATTCTGATTATAAATAATTTGAATTGTTGGATACAGTTGAGAAAGTCAAGACCTCTAAGATGAGACTGGCCAAAAACAACATTTTAAGTTGTGTATAAATACATTGGTTCATATTATTTAACAAATCTTACATGTGATTTGTGTTTTAAAAACTAAAAGTACACCTATTTGTACCCTGTTCTTGGAAATGCCTTCACATATATACATTTGTGTTTCGTCTGTTCCTGCAGGTGCAAAAACATGTCTTACCCATCCAACCTCCCGCAGGTTAGTATAGTCTTCATCTTTGTGAATGAGGCGCTCTCAGTCATTCTGCGCTCCATACATTCGGCCATGAACCGAACCCCCCACCACCTGCTCAAAGAGATCATACTGGTAGACGACAACAGCAATAACGGTAGGTTTACACACAGCACAAAACGCTTAACATATATCGTATTGTATTATGTTTGCCATTAATGAGAAGCATTGGTGAAACTACTTCCTGTGAGACTGGAACAAAGCCGCGGCAACCACATGCATTTCATTTTAGTTTTCTCTTGTGTTGGACTGGCTGGTTCTCAGTGTTGGGCTTATAGTCTTAATAATTACCGCTGTATGGCTTCTCAACATTCTGTCTTTAATCTAACCCTTCCGTCTCCTTAATTAGCAGCTCTGATCATTGGATTAAAGTGATTGATGAAAGAATACTAATCAGCTGAAAACTGAGAAATATTTACCCCAGGAAGATTAAACCTAATATTGCTCTGTTTCCCCGACACCATGTGCCTCATGTTCTGGACTAATGATGCATTTAGTGGATTTGTTTGCTAGCCTTTAATGGAAGCATATTATAGGCTTCTTGCTCATTATTGCATTATTTATTTATTTATTTATTCAATTGTCCAATTATTTTAAGTTAATATTGTGTGAAATAAGTGTTAATTTCAGCAATGTTATGAACATCATTTCCCAATTTATAAATAAGTTGAATTATATTCAATTTTAATATAATATATCTAAATTGCCACTTTCAGTGGTTAAAAACTTGGTCAGCAACCACATATTTTGATGTTTATCCATAAGGCCCCAAACCGTTGCTCCCTGGCTGCTTTATTCTTGTTTTGCAGAAACGTAATAAGCTTTGACTATCTTTGGATATTATACCTTGAGGAAAACAAGCAGTGTTGGGGAAAGTTACTTTTAAAATTAATGTGTTACAATATTGTGTTATGAAAAGTAATGCCTTGCGTTACTTTTGTGTTACTTTTCCTCACCTGGGCTGGACTTGCTTGTTTTTAATAACAAAAAAAGTTATATTTTTGGCAAATGTTAAGACCCTTTCACATCAAAAGTGAAATGAATAAGCCTCAGCCTGAAAGAAATGCAAATTCACGTGAATCTGTTTTTGTGCAGATGAGTGCATGCTCAATTTTAGTGTAGAACTCCTTATTTCTCTCAACATGAGGACAGGAGAGTCTTTAGTCAGTCTAAAGTTATCAGTCTTTAAATGGGAAAACAAAGTAACTTGCATTACTTATTTAAAAAAGTAACTCAGATATTTTGTTGTAAATGTATAAGTAATGCGTTACTTTACTAGTTACTTGAGAAAAGTAATCTGATTACACAACTCAAGTTACTTACAATGCGTTACCCCCAACACTCAAAAGAAGTACACTTAGCATATGTTTAAAAATAATACTTATGTAGGTAATATACTTAAGTGTGAACTTAATCTAATGTTTTCAGACACTTAATTCCATGTTAATTACAAATAAATGAAAATATATTATAATTAAATGATATTAAATGCAGTTAGCTGAACTTTAGAGTGATTTTTTTTTTGGCCCACTTATGTACATCATTATATGTAATTTCATAATTACTTCTGTTACTTTGAACTATAAGTATACTGCCAAATTTACTGACAAGCCTTTAAAGTTAACTAAAATCTACTTTAAATGTAATATCAAATAACACACTACAGTTAAAATTATATTCAAGTACTTTGCATGTGCTTTACACTGCAAAATAAGTGTACTACTTTAAAACATGGCAAAAGGTTATTTAAACAATGATTTAAAATGTACTTTTAAGTATAGCTTTTAATTAGATTTTATTACAAAGTGCACTTTTTAAAAAATTACCTTAAGTGTGTTAATAAACATAATCTTTAAAGGGGACCTATAATGCCCCTTTCACAAGATGTAATATAAGTCTCTGCTGTCCCCAGAATGTGTCTGTGAATTTTCAGCTCAAAATACCCCACAGATCATTTATTATAGCTTGTCAAATTTGCCCCTATTTGGGTGTGAGCAAAAACAAGCCGTTTTTGTGTGTGTCCCTTTAAATGCAAATGAGCTGCTGCTTCCGGCCCCCTTTCCAGAAGAGAGCGGAGCTTTAACAGCTCAACAACAACAAAGCTGGAGAATCTCACACAGCCAAAATGAGGATTGTCAGTAACGGTGTTCAGCCTTACATTGTTCAAACCGGAGTCGACACTGATGGAGAGATTCAGGAAGAAGTTACAACTTGTAGAATGAAACTGGACGTTTCCAGATCCAGACTCTAAATAGTGTTCTGTGCTCGTATGTGCAGCCAACGACAGAACAGTTAGCATGCTTTGCTTAAACTTTTACCATGGCCTTAGAACTGGTACACCATCTTCACTTGCGAAAACAAAATGGCGGTGCCGTGGGTGGAAACGTGCAGATTAAGGGGCGGTAATATTAAAATAAGATCCCCTTCCTACGTCACAAGGGGAGCGAAATCTAAGCGGCTCGTTTTTTCACATGCTTGCAGAGAAAGGCTTGCCAAAACAAAGTAACTGGGTTGTCCTTTTTGATAAATGTACTTATTTGATGATATTTTCTTTGAAAATATAACATCTAAATAAATTATGCAATTTTGCTTCAAGAAAATTTATTTTGAAGGATGTTTAGATATTTTTACTGTTATTTTTACTTAAATTTTTATTTTATGCAGTGTAAGTCTAAGTCTCTCTCTCTCTCTCTCTCTCTCTCTCTCTCTTTCTCTCTCTCTAATGATCTGGTGGTCATTCATCAGCTGTCAGCTGAGGAGGCATATTGTCAGCTCATTCTCAGGTTTTGAGGAGAGCGAGATTAAATTTTCTTTGGCCTTCACTGAAGGTTGACAGATTCTCTGTTGGTCCCACTGTTGACATAAAGTCTCACGTTGAGTGGCCGCTTTCACGACCCTCATCTATGAATGTAAAGATTAGGCTGTCAGAATTCACAAGATTATTCCAGCTAAAAGTGTGGGCCACTGGTTCTCAAAATGGTAAAATTAGTGAGAAAACACCTGGGTCACTTTACCCTCTTTCTCCTCATGTCAGTTATTGTGTGTGTAGCTCTATAAAATAGTGTAAGCTGAACCCAGAAGTGGCTCTCACATTAGGAAGTGATGCCGAGAGATACTCACAACTGAAAGGACCTGGCAGCCTCCACAGAGCTGTGGGGGCGACGACAGTTAGAGGCGATAAAACTACCAATTCTAGCCGTAATGACAAAACTAAATCAGTTTCAGCAGACACACTATGACCTGACACACAGGATGGAATGACACCAGCAAAATGTCAAAGGTAGCATTTTTTTTTTTTTTGGAAGATGATGATGATGTTTAGGGATAATGTTTTTGCAGATAATATAATATTAATGAAATAAAAGGCCACTGATGTGTACTTAAAGGGTACATATCATGAAAATCTGACTTTTCCCATGTTTAAGTGCTATAATCGGGTCTCTGGTGCATCTACCAACCCAGAAAACGTGAAAAAGGACAACCCAGTTACTTTGTTTTGGCAAGCCTTTCTCTGCAAGCATGTGAAAAACAAGCCGCTCAGATTTCGCTCCCCTTGTGATGTAGGAAGGGGATCTTATTATAAAACTACCGCCTCTTAATCTGCACTTAATCAGCAACCAACTCCCGTTTGAACAATGTAAGGCTGAACACCGTTACTGACAATCCTCATTTTGGCTGCGGGAGATTCTCCAGCTTTGTTGTTGTTGAGCAACCGAATCGCGTGCTGTTAAAGCTCCGCCCTCTTCTGGAAAGGGGTCCGGGAGCAGCAGCTCATTTGCGTTTAAGGGGACACACACAAAAACGGCGTGTTTTTGCTCACACCCAAATAGAGACATTTGACAAGCTATAATAAATGATCTGTGGAGTATTTTGAGCTGAAACTTCACAAACACATTCTGGGGACACCAGAGACTTATATTACATCTTGTAAAAAGTGGGAATAATAGGTCTCCCTTTAAGGTTATTTATTATTATAGATGTTTTAATGAAAAACGAGACTGATTAGCATTGTCTTTTTACAGTGTTACATTTACATAAGTACATTTCAAAAGTATAGAAATCGATGAAAATAGTTTTTCAGTTAGTATTGCATGAGAGTCTCAGATTACAGGACTGCATATGTCAAAGTGTCACTTTATGTGTCAAAAAAGCTAATAAAGGCCAAAACATTTCCACGTTATGATTATATCGAAATATTATTTGAGTGATCATATCAAAGAAATTACAGACCACGTATACACGCATAGTCTATCGCTGTCCCTGAGATGTTTGTTAACCAGCTCTACATGCAGCCAAAGGAACTGCCACAGTACTTTTCTGTAAAGCTGTTCTGGCTGGGCATTGTGGGTTTTGAGCTGTTAGAAGGAGTGTTGAATTGATTTCATGAATGTTGTATTATATTGGTAAGAGCTTCACATTCAGTTCAATACAGCTTATCTGTCCCAGCTCCAGGAGTCCATATTGACATAAACAAAGATTGAATTATTCTCTTTGTAAGACTCTTTCCAAGAGGTAAACCAGGTTTCATCAGAGAACTCGAACAAACGTTCATACCAATGGGTCTCTGTAAGATTGACAGACAAGACAGGATGTCCATTAAATGGAGGTGTGGACAGAGAAAACGATGGATGGATGGATGGATGGATGGATGGATGGATGGATGGATGGATGGATGAATGGATGGATGGATGGATGGATGGATGGATTGATGGATGGATGGATGGATGGAATTCAAATTTCAATGTATAAGTTAAAAGAGAGTCAATTCTTAGGTTTCACCCAACTCTTCAAAAACATTTGCTTATCTCAGCAGATGGAAAGACACTGGAGATCACGTTAAGTCATTTTAACACCAACAACTTAATTAAAATATCTCATCAAAAGCTTCGATACCCAATAAGATTGCTTACAGACCTTTAGCTTGTCAGTCTTCCTTCATATTACAATGGATAGTAGTTGTAGATTCAGACAAGCTTAGTGTTTTGTATCGACTGAAACAAGAAGTGCACTTGAGATAATGGTGATGAAAGATTGATGCTTTCAGTCATGAACAGCACTCAGATAATGGACCTGCTATGCTTTGTTTTATTATGATCTACAG
>RJVU01052005.1:952448-984568 GCA_003731715.1 Anabarilius grahami
AATCAATAGCTTTTTGTTCATTTTGTTAATCAGTCATTTTTGACAGAGATGAAAGTTCTGCTCTAATAAGCTTTGAAGAAAGTTTTTGGTGAGGTTGAAGATAAAGGGAGAATTTTTGCTGTCAAATAAAATCAGAAAACAGATTTCGTTTAGCGTCTCCCAGTTCAATCATAAAACTCATATTTGCAGGCGGGGGTAAAGCATTAGAGCAATTTGTCGAGCCACAAGCTGTTCATATCCAATGTTTTCTGGCTTTTGAAAGAGACATTCTGTTCACGTTCACTCGTGCAATTCCACAATCTCAGTGATCGATGAGGGACACCGTTCGCTCAAGGATAAACTCTGTAGGCATGAGCCTGGCTGAACACAACATCCCACTCAAGGGCAAGGTGAATTGGATTGTGGCAAAAAGAAGTGACCTTTAGCTTTTGTCATACCTGTGACCAGTGTCTTGTTCATTAAGGGCAAGAAAATTGAGAAAAATAACTGTCAGATAACAATCACTGCGATTGGTCGATATTACAAGTTCAGTCAATCATCGCCTACACTGGAATCATGTGTCTGAAGAACATACTTAGTTCACAGCACCATCTCTTTCTTTCAGAGATTTCATTCTTCACATATGCCGCTAAAAATACCTGAAATATTCTGGTTGGCAGAAATTTAAAATAAATAATGTTTCAGGTATTATGGGATAGCATTCTATTTTACAAATGATAACTGATATAAAGTTATTATACTAATCTACTTGAACTTACAAAAAACTGAAATTATTTTCACTGTAAATTATAAGGTAATTCATAGTTTTTACTTAAAAAAAAGCAAAATTGACAGTAAAATTTTACAGTAAAAATTACATATAATGCAAAATTAAACCATTTGCAGTTCTTCCCTATATGTGGTATGGTAATGTCTCAGGTTATGCATGTAACCCGCTGCGTCATGGCGTATGGGAATGCTTTTGCGTGAGCCAGCGTCTGGCGTGATGGATGGATGGATGGATGGATGGATGGGCGGACAGACAGAAAGATCTATACTATACTGCAATGGCCAATACAATTCAAATTCCAACTTATAAATTGAAAACGAGTCCATTCTTAGGTGTCACCCAACCCTACAAAAACATTTGCTTATCTCAGCAGAGGGAAAGACACTGAAGATCAGTTTAAGTCATATTAACACCAAGAACTTAATTAAAATGTCTCCTCAAAAACCCAATAAGATTGCTTACAGACCTTCAGTTTGTCAGTCTTTCTTCGTATTCTAGAGCCGGTGTCTGAAGCATGTGTGCAAACATGCCAATACTGGATTGGCTGGCGTGTGGTAACTACGTAGCACGTCACCAAAGCTATAAATTAAAATCATGCCATCAGATTCTGTTGTGTGAAGGAAGGCGCCTTCAAGCACGCCCCAAGGCATGGCAACGCAATGCAACATCTCGTTCCTTCTCAGGGAACCAGGTTACAAATGTAACTCAAGACATTCCCTTTTGAATAGGAGCTTCGACACTGTGTCATGGCGTTAGCGCTATAGGAACAGCTACACCAACATCGCCAAGCTGAGGGGGGATACCTACCCATCAAGGCTGTGCAACACTAGCACAGACGCTTGTTGAACAGACTAAAACAAATCAACGCTGAAGGACCTGGGAGCTTCTGGTTAAATCCATATCGAGGCCACACTCACATGGAAGCATTCCCATAGCGTTAATGCCATGACGCAGCGTCAACGTTCCTATTTGAAAAGGAAATTACAGTTAACCAATTAACAGGTTTTACAGTAGCAATTTTAATAGCTTTTTTCTGTAAATTGCCATAGCAGGACTGATGACTTGTAGTCATGGCTTGTAGTTATAAGAACTTGCTGGTGAAGGGTTTGGGGGACTGTGCCATAAAATAAATAAATAAAATAAAACAAAATAAATCCTGCCATGTTCAGAAACTAAATTTCTACTCAAAGTGTTGAGTAGCCATTTCACTATATTACGCCTTTAAAAGGTTTTTAAAAACCTTTGTGTTCCACTGGGCCATGTCTGGATGTGTTTAGTTTTTGAAGTCTTTGTGTTCATTTATTTGTTTTAACAGCAACAGATAATTGAGTTGATGTAATTAATTTTCTCCCTGTCCTGTGGCTACACCATCTGCAAAATCATCAAACATGTTTGTCATGCAAACTTAATAGAAAGTCAATTTAGCCTCAGCAAACAGGGAATAAGAAGATTAGGCTGTCGACTGGGTAAACTACACAAACTCTTACCAAAAAGTAACGTGGTGGTGGTACCATGATACAGTGATGCTGTCAGGTGCATTACCATGATTTAAAAAAAAACAAAAAACATTTTTATGTATAGTACTAAATGATTACCTTATTCACATACTTGGTATTGCCAAGGCACATATTCAAATATACAAAATAAATAAATAAATAAAATCTGGTGTCATTGGAAGTTTCTCACATAGATTGAGATCTCACGAATGTTATATCTAGAGAAATACATTTGAAAGTAGATTCATTGCAGTCTGAACACCAGCAATTTATGACATACAGTAAGGAATACATTGTATGGAATGTGAAAGTGTCTGTCTTTATCCCATCTCTTCAAGATCTCACCCTCTCTTCTACTAGTTTCTTCTCTGAGAGTGAGAAAAAGGTGAAATTAAAAATAAATCACAGGAATTCAATTTAACAGTGAAGCGTAACACATGAGAGGACCAAAATGAAAACTTAATGACACTACGTCTTGGATTGCATTATATATTCATGTGAGGCACCTTCATTTTGACTTTTTGCCAGGTTGTTAAAGTTTTATCAATATCGTATGAAATATTGACAAAATATATGACAAAAAATATTAAGCAGCATTGATAATAATAAGAACCATTATTAATAAATGAGCACCAGTAATATAATAATAATAATAATAATAATAATAATTTTATTAATTAATACTTAATTAATTAATAATAATTGGTCTCCAGATCTTTTATTTTGTTTATATCTATGTACATATAGTACCTTGTTTAGATACTGAAGGGAGCAAAGTCAGGTGTGATGAACTTTGTATGTTATATTTTTTGGTGTGAAAGCAAAGCATTTTACTCAAGCATCACATTCAGTTCCACATCTTGCTTCAGAACCGCTTCTCAGTTAAAGTGAACAAGATTGGCAGACCCATGAGTCCATATTGACACACACACACACACTCACACACACACACACACACACAAACACAGAAACAACATCCTCTTTGCTGTGTCCAGGGATAATGAGGACAGTCCTCCAGGAGGCATTGTAATGTTACAGCTCTTCCTCTCTCTCTCTCTCTCTCTCTCTCTCTCTCTCTCTCTCTCTCTCTCTCTGTCTCTCTTTGTCTCTCTCTTCCTTCCAGACGAGTTAAAGGAGAAATTACAGGACTTTGTGAAGGAGACCAACGCCAAGCAGCCCGGTTTCATTAAAGTGGTGCGGCACAGTAAGCAGGAGGGGCTGATCCGCTCACGTGTGAGTGGCTGGAGAGCTGCCTCTGCCCCTGTGGTGGCCCTGTTTGATGCCCACGTAGAGTTCAACACTGGCTGGTTGGTGATATGAGAACTATTCCTAGTGCTTCATGTACAGACTGTAATTACTGCTTCTTTCAATTGAAATGGTCTAAAGCATCAGTGTTCTTGTTCCACTACTGACAGGCATTTTTCATGAAAAGGTTTTAAAAGAAATCCAGCCTATCCAATCTTAAAGCAAAATTTTTCTCTTATCTTCATGTTGTTCCAAACCTGAATGAGATTCTTTCTTCTGTGGAACAAAAAAAGAAAAAAAAGAATGTTTGAATGTTCACTCTGCAGTTTTCCATAGAGCAAAGCCAAACAGGCCAGGTCAAGCTCCAGAAAGCACAAAATGCACCTTATAAGTAGTTCAAATGAATTCTGCACTATACATGTACTGTGTGTGTATATATATATATATATATATATACACACAAACTTAAAGGGCACCTATTATGCCCCTTTTTACAAGATGTAATATTGGTCTTGGGTGTCCCCAGAATGTATTTGTAAAGTTTCAGCACAAAATACCCCACAGTTAATTTATTATAACCATTTGAAAATGTCATTTTTGGGGCCTGTTTTAAAAAGAGCTGTTTTGGTGTGTACCACCTTAAATATAAATGAGCTGCATATCCCCGCACTGCCTTTGGATGAGGGCGTAACTTGCATACCTATGGCAATAAACATTGCCAAACATGGCATTCAGCCGTACATGTTTGAACCGGAATCTGTCTTTACAGAAAACATACACAGTTTTAAATACAATATCTTTAAAAAAATATATATATATATATACGTGTGGATACACACTATACAAACAAGGTTTAAATTATATACACAGACATTCTACGACGACGACAACAACTTTAGACGCATTTGTTATTGAATTGGCTGACATCGACTGAAATGACTATTTGCTCAAAAAACATTAAATACACTTACTTCTTCTGGAGGTGACGTTAGATCGCGAACAGTAGGCAACGATCCACACTTGAGGATTAACTTTTAAGCAAGACCTGCTTTGAATTGACCCTCGTTCTCAAAACAGTCAGTCAAAAAATGATTCGCGCAAATATAAACGTATTTTGGAATTTTGAGTGGCGCCTTTCCTTCGTAAATAAAATCCATCCACTGCGTTTTCAGTGGCTCTGATGTCGGAAGTAAGTGAAAACTACTATGTTCATTATTACATCCCACAACAGAACACTTATGTTTCTTAGGAGACATTACCGGCTGTCGTTGAAACAATGGAGGATGGTTGACAGATCACCGAGGACGGGGTCTATGCCAAAACCAGATTGTCAATCAAACCACGTGGGTGGGGCTTAGCGCAATTCTACGTCACAGTGAGAGCAATCTTAGAACAGGGCGTTCTGAGACAGTGCTTATGAATTATTGAGATTGTAAAAAAACCACTGGGTGGATTTTTCTCATTCTAGGGTGGTTTTGCTCACACACTGCCAACACACATTTATGGTCAAACACCATGTAAAAGTGAATTTTGCATAATAGGTGCCCTTTAAATCCTCTCTAGCTGTAACTTGACAAGGATACAGAAATGACAGGGAGAGAAGGGTCCAAATGCAGTAAAGAATATTTATTAAAGGAAATAAACAAAACACAAGGAACAGGTAAAACACTCAAAACAGGGAAAACCATAAACCAGCAACAGAACAAATTGCTTAAACAGGACAACACCAGACCCTGAACAAGGGAAACACAAAAGCTATACACCAATCAGGCATAACATTATGAGCACTGACAGGTGAGTTGAATAATACTGATTATCTCTTCATTATGGCACCTGTTAGTGGGTGGGATATGTGTGTAATGTGTTAGAAGCAGGAAAAATGGGCAAGCGTAAGGATTTGAGCGAGTTTGACAAGGGCCAAATTGTGATGGCTAGACCACTGGGTCAGAGCATCTCCCGGTCTGCAGTGGTCAGTATCTATGAAAAGCAGTCCAAGGAAGGAACAGTGGAGGACCGGCGACAGGGTCATGGGCGACCAAGGCTCACTGATGCACGTGGGGAGCGAAGGCTGGCCCGTGTGGTCCGATCCAACAGACGAGCTACTGTAGCTCAAACTGCTCAAGAAGTTAATGCTGGTTCTGATAGAAAGGTGTCAGAATACACAGTGCATCAGTTTGTTGCTTATGGAGCTGCATAGCCGCAGACCAGTCAGGGTGTCCATGCTGACCCCTGTCCAGCACCGAAAGCACCAACAGTGAGCATCAGAACTGGACCACGGAGCAATGGAAGAAGGTGGCCTGGTCTGATGAATCACGTTTTCTTTTACATTATGTGGATGGCCGGGTGAGTGTGTGTTGCTTACCTGGGGAACACATGGCTCCAGGATGCACTATGGGAAGAAGGCAAGCCGGTGGAGGCAGTGTGATGCTTTGGGCAATGTTCTGCTGGGAAACCTTGGGTCCTGCCATCCATGTAGATGTGACACATTCCACCTAACCTTTTTTCAAGTCAAAATCTCTTAATTACAGGAATTACAACATGGCGTTAACGCACCTATACACAAGGGGGTAACAAGCTAACAAGACACACCTAAAACACTCAAATCAACAAAGAAACTACAACGAACTACAAACATGGCCCTCGGGACACAAACCAAAAGTCCTAAACAAGACATAGGAAACATAGCTTTCAAATTTCATTCATGCTTCATTTTCAATTTTGGTGACACATCAAGAATGATTCTTTTAACTATCCTGGTTCTTTAAGAACATAGATCATATAGATGCCCTTCATCATCTAAAGAATTTCTGGATCTTACAGTTGGCACACCATGGTTTTGCTCATAACAATCTGACCCAGATATGTCAGTGCAATTTGAATAACACCCAGAATTTTTCTCCCTTTAATCAGCTTTGATGTGATTTTAAAGCTGTACTGTACTGCTCAATTTGCATCTCAGTCCCAAAATAGTACAGAGGACGAACTGACTGAATAGGCTCTGTTTGTTATTTAATCGTGTTGAGAACACACTGCCTGTCAAGGCTCACGTTTCATACTTTTATATAATTATTTTGGAACAAAGCGTGTTCATTGGGTGGTAAATGATTTTATTGTTATGTCTACAGGGCAGAGCCTATTCTCCAAAGGATCAAAGAAGATAGAACCAGAATNAGGCACAGGTTCTCCATCTGATCTGGATACGGCCTGGGTCCAGCACCCGGCAAACCTCAGGATAAGCAGAGAGACTGATATTAGCGTAGATGCCATTGTGACACATCAAGAATGATTCTTTTAACTATGCTGGTTCTTTAAGAACATAGATCATATAGATGCCCTTCATCATCTAAAGAATTTCTGGTTCAAATTCAGTTGGCACACCATGGTTTTGCTCATAACAATCTGACCCAGATATGTCAGTGCAATTTGAATAACACCCAGAATTTTTCTCCCTTTAATCAGCTTTGATGTGATTTTAAAGCTGTACTGTACTGCTCAATTTGCATCTCAGTCCCAAAATAGTACAGAGGACGAACTGACTGAATAGGCTCTGTTTGTTATTTAATCGTGTTGAGAACACACTGCCTGTCAAGGCTCACGTTTCATACTTTTATATAATTATTTTGGAACAAAGCGTGTTCATTGGGTGGTAAATGATTTTATTGTTATGTCTACAGGGCAGAGCCTATTCTCCAAAGGATCAAAGAAGATAGAACCAGAATTATATCCCCATCTTTTGACAATATCAAATATGACACATTTGAGATTGAGGAGTACCCACTCTCTGCTCAGGGCTTTGACTGGGAACTGTGGTGCCGGTATCTGAACCCACCAAAATCCTGGTGGAACTTGAACAACAGCACTGCTCCAATCAGGTATTTTGTTCAATAAATTTTGGAATGCACATCCATCCATCCATCCATCCAGACATTTATTTTTTTAAGGGAATGCACATTCCTTCATTCATTCATTCATTCATTCATTCATTCATTCATTCATTCATTCATTTATTTATTTATTTATTTGGAATGCCCATTTGTTTATTTATTTATTTATTTAATTGTCTGATTTGGCTGATATAACTATATATTCAATGAATGTAATTATGTAATGTAAATCTCTAGGAGTCCTGCCCTGATTGGCTGCTTTGTGGTGGACAGGCAGTACTTTGCGGAGATTGGTCTGCTGGATGAAGGCATGGAGATTTACGGAGGAGAGAATGTGGAGCTGGGTGTGAGGGTGAGAAACTATATCATTCTGTACAGGCTATGGGGTAATGAAGATAATGGATTCAATCTTGAAGGATTAATGACTCTAATGGCCCTCTTTTCTTGGCAGGATAGTTCAAGTTGGCACCATTTACTGTATCCCTTGTCAAAATTCATTCTTTTGATCGGGTTGTAATTGTTATGCATAAAACGCTTAAAATAGTTTAAGATGAAGTATAGCGAGACAAGCCACTGCATGATCATGGGGCTGCTACTAACAATTATTGATTATTATTATTTTTTTATCTAAAGATTATTTTCCCCTGATTTTGGTTAACTAACCAATACATGATAACCATAACGTCTGCCATTAATTTTTCAATGTTTTTTCCAAAAACTTTCCAGTTACTTTTATATTTAATCATTTAGCAGACACTTTTATCCAAAGTGATAAATCAGAACAATAGAAGCAATCAAACCAACAATAGGGCAACAATACAAAAATAAATAGAATAGTAAGTGTTAGTATTAATGGTTCGAGTGTTGATAAAAAAGATGCATCTTAAGCCATTTCTTGAAAATGGCCAAAGACTCAGCTGCTCAGGTTGAGTTAAGCAGGATGTTCCACCAGCAAGGAAACAGTCAAGGTAAAGGTCCGTGAAAGTGTTTTTGTGCCTCTTTGGGATGGCACCACAAGGCGCCTTTCACTTGCAGAACTCAAGCTTATAAGTCTGCAGTAGTGAGTTTAGGTAGTGTTGCAGAGCCAGTGGTTGTTCTGTAGGCAAACATCGGACCATTGAATTTGATGCGAGCGGCTATTGGCAGCCAGTGCAAATTTATAAAGAGAGGCATGACGTGCGCCCTCTTTGGCACATTAAAGACCACTCTCGCTGCTGCATTCTGGATCAGTTGCAGAGGTTTTACAGTACATGCTGGAAGGCCTGCCAAGAGATCATTACAATAGTCCAGTCTGGACAGAACAAGAGCTTGGACAAGGAGTTATGTAGCATGCTCTGTCATAATGTTGTATAAGGCAGGACCAGGCAGTTCTAGCAATGAAGTTGAACTGATCATCAATCACAACGCCTAGGTTCCTGGCTGTCCTGGAGGGAGTTATGGTTGACGAACATAGCTGATTGGAGAAGCTGTGATGAAGTGTTGGGTTGGTCGAGACCACAAGCAGTTCTGTCTTAGCAAGGTTGAGTCGAAGGTGGTAGTCCTTCATCCAGCCAGAAATGTCTGTCAAGCAGGCTGAGATGTGAGCAGCATCTGGCTAGAATTAGAGGTAGAGTTGTGTGTCATCAGCATGGCATTGATAGGAAAAGCAATTTTTTTGAATGACAGATCCTTGTGATGACATGTAGATAGAAAAGAGAAGTGGTCCAAGCACTGAGCCCTGAGGCACTCCAGTAGCTAGATGTTGCGACTTAGACACCTCACCCCTCCACTCTGAAGTACCTACCTGTGAGGTAAGACTTGAACCACTGGAGTGTGGTTCCTGAGATGCCCTTAATCATGAGGGTTGACAGGAGGATCTGGTGGTTAAGGGTAGGGACATACCAAACTGACAACAAAGAACTAGCACTGATAAAAGCCGACTGTGTTGTCGCCTCACGTCGCCTGTGTCGGGGCAAAAAAACTGCACGTGAACACACCGAGAGAACTACAGCCGACTGTCAGTCAGCACATGCATTCTGCACCTGCGTGAAGTACCGTCACAAGGGCTGTGCCAAGTGTGCGACTGCACAGGGCCTCGCACCAAAGTAAAGTGACAGCTGAATTGATGATGTAAGGCCAATAGTTAAAGTTCATGTTTTTGCAAAATACTATAATAGTTAAAAGACATAGCTAAAAGTGAGACTATGTGTATTGTGACTGTATTATTCTGCTTGTTAAAAATGTATTATGCAGTAACTTACAATATTGCTCCGAGCATGTGCATGATTCACGCGCATATATGTCAGTCAGCGCGGCATTACACGTCAAGTTCGTAGAGAGCTTTATTCAGTCCATCTTAAATTCTGATTTTGTCTGCCTCTGAAATCAAACCATAGATATCAACCATAGAAATCAAACCACCTCTCAAACCACAGATATTACCTGATAAGTTAAAACGCTAGAAATCCGTGCTCATTCAAGGATTTGCATTTTATTGCATGGACATGGACGGCTGCAGGATTTCATCTGACGGTATGCACAAAGGGTTTTTTATTAAATACTAAAAAGTTAAATAAGCATATATAGCCTATTACGCACCTTTCAGACCATCAGTGAGAGCAACGGTACCGCAGAACGATTTTTTAAATCCAAAAATTTCAAAAGGCAATGAAATTGTCAGACATTAATTTAGCGCATGTTCACAGAGGAAAACAACTGAAAAACAGTGCTAATTGTTCTCTCGATACGTATGTTTGTTTTACTGACTGAGAAATCACGTCAGATGATTTAGTAAGAGAGCAGTCCAAACAAATGCGAGTGGATTCAGACCGTTTTGCAAAAGCATTTGACCAATTCATAATTTAGAACATAATTTAAGCATCAAAAATATTGTGAGCAGTTCAGTTACATGACTGTTAAACTGAATATATGAAGCGAAGCTAACTTTTTTTCTTAAATATCCAGAACACAAACAACAAATTGTTCATCATTACAGCAATGATGAATGGGGCAGTCGTGGCCTAATGGATAGAGAGTCGGACTTGTAACCCAAAGGTCATGGGTTCGAGTCTCAGGTCCGGCAGGGATTGTCGGTGAGGGGAGTGAATGTCCAGCGCTTTCTCCACCCTCAATACCACGACTGAGGTGAGACCCTTGAGCAAGGCACCGTATCCCCCAACTGCTCCCCGGGCGCCGCAGCAATGGCTGCCCACTGCTCCGGGTGTGTGTGTTCACGGTGTGTGTGTTCACTGCTGTGTGTGTGCACTTGGATGGGTTAAATGCAGAGCACAAATTCCGAGTATGGGTCACCATACTTGGCCACATGTCACTTCACTTCACTTCACTTCACTACAAAAGTGGACCCCCGTTACTTACTGTCTATTTTTTCATATGTATTCGTCTACATGAATTGTTAGATTTAGCTTTGCAAAGATGCATCAATTTTCTTTCTTTACTGAATTACAAATTCAACATTGGAAAGATATTCTCTTGACATTTTTGGTTCCCATTTTCTGAGCAGAATGAATCAGGATCTCTTGCGGTACAGCCCTATATTTTGTATCATCCATTCATAATTTTGTTTTAACACAAAACCAGGTCTCTGCTGATAAAAAGCAGCCCCACAGCATGAAAACTATTACTTTCTCTGAAGGTATGGTGTTTTCTGAGGTGTTAGATTTGAGCAGTGTTAGATTTGCACTGCACATTTGCTTCACATATTTCTTTTTTCCGTTCCACTCTCACATACAGGCCAGTGTTATACAGGTATGGTCGACTGCTGCACCTTTACTCTGTTTTCAGATACTCAACTCTCAAAGCGAACATTGTCCTTTATGTGGCGGCTCTCACAAGTCTCCTGCTGTTCCTGCAAGGAGTTTCGTAGGGCAACCTTTTCTAGGCAGTGTCTGGGTGGTTTGATTCAGCTTCCATTTCTTTATAATTGAACCAGCATTGCCTGCTGGGATATTATAAACACTTCAGTATTGTTTTTCTTACTTATACATTTATGTCTAACTTCACAGAATAACTCTTTAGTATTCATTTCAGAGATGCCCTTCAAACTCACAACCTGAATAATGACTTATTATGAACTGTAAGCCCCAATGTCCTATGGGGTTTTAGCTAGAAAATGTGATGGTTTTTAACTGATTCACTAGCGAGTGTTTGAGAATTTAGTTTTAATCTGCCGGACACATGGGGCTGAATACATGTTTAAGTTCATTTTCATAAAGAATATTTTGTAGCATAAAATAGTATCTTTAAATTTCAGTTGCTGTGCTAGAAATAAAAATGTCACTGTCAATGTTGGATTTGTAATTTAGTAAAATTGATCAAGAGTCTGTAAATCTCTTATTCTCACCAAGGTTGCATGTATTTGATCCAGAATACAGTAAAAAACAGTAATATTGTGAAATATTATTACACTTTAAAATAAATGTTTTCTATTTCAATATATTTTAATTTATTCCTGTGATGCAAAGCTAAATATTCAGCCTCATTACTCCGTGTCACATGATCCTTCAGAAATCATTCTAATATGTTGATTTGCTGCTTAGTTATCATCAATTATTATTGGTTCCCAATTAATAATAATAGATCTTATTTTTTGCTGATTATTTTTTATGCAAACTGTGATACTTTTTTGATGAATATAAAGTTCAAAACAACAGCATTTATTTGAAATAGAAATCTTTTGTAATATTGTAAATGTCTTTACTGTCACTTTTGATCAATTTAAAGGTGTTATAGAGGATGTTTTCGTCGACTGAGAAACCAAAGACTGTTAGTGAGTTTTTGAAATGAGCGCATGCGTAAAAACAACCCCCTCCTTCACATGTCGAGGGAACGCCTCCCAAAAGTCGTGCACGAGTATTGGAACACGAGTGTTTGTTTACCACCGGCATTCGCTGTGTTGTGTTAGTGGATTCATTATGTCGGACTCACCGCAGGTAATCTGCAGTTGTTACTTCTGACAAAAACATTGCATGCGGCGCCTGTGGAAAGTTACTGGAGCGCGCACGTCTCTCACAAGGAATGATCGCGTAAACGATTGGCTGATGTTTTTAAGGCCCTACCTCGTGCACAGATGATGTATATTAATATTATTCCTTTCAGTGCACCTAATAAATAGTCTTTTATCAGTTAGTAAAGACAGTTTCAAGTAATATTGCAAAAATGTATAAAACAAAACATCCTCTATAACACCTTTAATAGCTGAATATCATGTGACACTGAAGTCTGGAGTAATGATGCTGAAAATTCAGCTTTGCATCACTTAAAATATATTAAAAAAGAAAACATCCCCTTGTTTTAAAATGTAATAATATTTCACAATATTACTTTACCTTGCTGTATTTTTGTACCTTGCAGCTGTGGAAAACATAAGGGACTTCTTTCAAAAGCTATAAAGAATCTTAATTACTCCAAACTTTTGACAAGTAGTGTATGACAGTCGCACTTTCGACCCTGTTTTCTTTCCTTTCCTGCAGTTATTTGCCAGTTTATTCGCAAATGTCTCTTCCTCCATCCCAGTACATTAATAAATGTGCCGTACCTGAGCAGAGAGCCATTATAATCCCTGAAGGAAGCCAGTAATAACCTTCAAGTGTTCTGTGACCCCAAAAAGTATTTAGACACTTAAAAATGTATTAGTGACATTGGGCATTGCAGATGACAAAATAAAAATACACATACGTACTGTGTATAATATATCAAATTCAAAGAATAGAGGGCAAACTTGCTGTCCCTACCTGTCCTCTCCGTGAGTCAGCACAGCCTTAAAATGGCTTGACTTTCGACGCTGTGACCACTCTCTCCAAGCACAGTGAAATATAATCATCAATCACGCCATAGGAGAGAGTCCCTCCCTCGTAATTTTCCCTCAGTGAATGGCATGCTTTTAAGATTTTTATGCTTGATAATGGGCCACTGATTGCTCTTCTCTGAAAGCATGCACAATTTTCTCAGAGACATACTTTTTCACTGTCCCTCGCTGGTTTGTGGATAAATGGAAAGTGAATCATCTGATTGCACCAGAAGGCACTGTGCTAGATCTGTTCATGTCTGTTTATACTAGATTATGGTAAAAGCAATGAAAAGACAGGCTGCTGAGAGAAGGCAGAGGTGCTTTAGTCAGATTAGAGGTGCTACTACCTTTTACCTCACTTTACCCACAATTCCCAGTAGGTTTCATCTGTCTGCAGTATATTACAGCAGCACTACGCCGACAATAAGATGCTGAGTTATGCGTCTGCAGATTAAAGTCTCTAGAGAGAAGACAATTTTCGAAATCTACACATATCACAGATCACTGCTTCAAATAAAAATAGGAGAGTGTGTTTGCCGTTCTATTTAGAGGTAGTTGTATTATGTCCTCAATCTGTGTTAAATTGTAAGTGGGTGAAAAGCAAATGAATCACATGTCTGAAAGCCTTCTGAGGTGATAAATGGAGATTAGAGTGTTGTGTGATAAAGCTCATCAAGCATTTATGCAATGTGCAGATGGAGTCTTCTCATACACTGAATCACTAGAAAAAAATAAAGGACATTATGTGGAACATGTAAGCGAATTATAGTGTACCAGAGATAAAATAAATAGGCCATGCAGAGATTTGATGGTTCAGTATAAAACATTCAAAATGACTATTGTGGCCCACAAGCATTAACTGGGTGGTCAAGAAATGTCATATTTCAGGCCATTTCCACCCATTATAGTTTGCATAAAGACATTAAGTATATTTTAGGACCAAAAATATTAATTTAATAGTGAGGTTTTCATGACAGCTAAGCACGTCTCCCCCCAAATTCTCATTTCTGATTTCTTTACCCAAGTATAATTTCTTGTTTTGTCCTTTCATTATAAAGTGAAATACACCGATCAGTCATAACATTATGAGCACCTTCCCAATATTGTGTTGGTCTCCCTTTTGCTGCCCTGACCCATCGAGGCATGGACTCCACTAGACCCCTGAAGGTGTGCTGTGGTATCTGACACCAAGATGTTAGCAGCAGATCCTTTAAGTCCTGTAGGTTGCGAGGTGGAGCCTCCATGGATCGGACTTGTTGGTTCAGCACATCCCACAGATACTCGATTGGATTGAGATCTGGGGAATTTGGAGGCCAAGTCAACACCTCAAACTCGTTGTTGTGCTCCTCAAAGCATTCCTGAACCATTTTTGCTTTGTATCCTGCTGAAAGAGGACACAGCCACCAGGGAATACCGTTTCCATGAAAGGGTGTACATGGCCTGCAACAATGCTTAGGTAGGTGGTTCGTGTCATAGTAACTTCCACATGGATGGCAGGACCCAAGGTTTCCCAGCAGAACATTGCCCAAAGCATCACACTGCCTCCGCCGGCTTGCCTTCTTCCCATAGTGCATCCTGGTGCCATGTGTTCCCCAGGGAACCGACGCACACGCACCCGGCCATCCACGTGATGTAAAATAAAACGTGATTCATCAAACCAGGCCACCTTCTTCCATTGCTCCGTGGTCCAGTTCTGATGCTCACTGTTGGTGCTTTCGGCGCTGGACAGGGGTTAGCATGGGCACCCTGACTGGTCTGCGGCTATGCAGCCCCATACGCAACAAACTGTGATGCACTGTGTATTCTGACACCTTTCTATCAGAACAAGCATTAACTTCTTGAGCAATTTGAGCTACAGTAGCTCGTCTGTTGGATTGGACCACACGGGCCAGCCTTCGCTCCCCACGTGCATCAATGAGCCTTGGTCACCCATGACCCTGTCGCCGGTTCACCACTGTTCCTTCCTTGGACCACTTTTGATAGATACTGACCACTGCAGACCAGGAACACTCCACAACAACTGCAATTTTGGAGATGCTCTGACCCAGTCGTCTAGCCATCACAATTTGGCCCTTGTCAAACTCACTCAAATCCTTACGCTTGCCCATTTTTCCTGCTTCTAACACATCAACTTTGAGGACAAAATGTTCACTTGCTGTCTAATATATCCACCCACTAACAGGAACCGTGATGAAGAGATGAACAGTGTTATTCACTTCACCTGTCAGTGCTCATGATGTTATCCCTGATCGGTGTATGACTCGGACACATTTTATGTTTTTTTGAGATTGATCTTCCATTATACAACAGTTCAAGTGCTCCAGATTGATTGATTCGAGGGGCTGATATTTAGTGTTTTTTCACTGATTGTGTCCCTCCACTTGCCCGTGTTCACCATGTTTTAGACCAGGGTAGCAGTGTGAAATAGAAGTAACATTTACTTTTATTCTTCATTGAGTTCTGCTATACCTGGATTCTACTACTCTGTTCATGAATCACTGTTTGCTCACTAAAGTAAATCAAACTCTGTCAATTCATTCATAATATCAGAGAACATTTCTGCACTTTGCTATGTGAACTCATAGCATGTTTTGTACATAATATCCTTTGGGAGGGCATTGAGATAAAGGATAAAGGAAAATGAGAGCATGTTTCAGGTATTTTTGCAGTAGGCCAAGGTCTGAAGGGCATCGAGCAGCATTGTGTGAGGGCTCTTTCCGTCCTCCTGTATCCAAAGGGAATGAGGCTTTGCTGATGGAGCACCTCAGAAGTTGATACAGATGGCCTTTTCTAGTCTGGAATAGAACACAGCTACCGTTAGCTACAATAAAGAGTCATGTCAGCACATCAATGGGCTAGTGCTGCTGGAGCGTAATTAATTAATGTTGTTTTACATACATTCCCATTTCTATAGTTCACAGAGTTTTACTCTGTGAACTATAGCTCAGATTTCCAGTTGTGGATTGTTGACTTGCTACGCAGTTCACTGTGGAACACTAAACATAGCAAGGTGACAGAAACTCTGAGGAGCTATTTATAGACATGTCATCCTTGTGAGTCTTTTTCATTAGAGGTTTGCAGGGTTGGAAATTAGATACAAAAATACTTTGTGCAAAGCATGCGCAGCATCACAATATGTTGGCGTTATCTGTAGCATCGATGCCAGATTTCTCTGTTTTTGTTTCTAAGACTTAACTGAATGATAGTCTTAGAAATCAGGGTTTTTCTTTTCTGTAAAACCCCAATAGAGACTACAAGGTATTATAAAACCAAGTAGAGGTAAAAACTCTGTAAGGTTCTAATCTATAAGGTTCTCTATAACAACATTAAGGTTATATTTAGCACTAAAAAGGGTTCTGTTATTGTTACAAGCCGAAAAACCTAATCTGGTACCTTTTAGGAACTTTTCTGGCCTTACTTTATATTAGGTGTTTTGCTAGGTGATTGAAGGTGTAAGGATCAACATTGTAATTATAGATGTAATTACAGAGATGAATTACAGCTGTAATTATATGCAGGTATTTTTTATAAGTACAATGTAAATATATGCATGTACACAATAAGTGAATTGTATCATATTATTTATTTAATTGGAAAGTTACTGTACTCTGTAAACCCGAATAAGATGGCGAAACTCAAAAAATTTGAGGTAATCCGTTACATCATTTTTTTTTTAAGTTTAAAAATTCTGAATTTAAGTAAGCATAACTGGCAGCTTTCAATTTCCATTCTCAATTGCTCTTAAATTGAATTTTTTAGTAAGTTAACTCATACATTTAGCTTAAAATGATCATCAACTTGTATTTTTAGTAGTAGAAATTTAGCTAGCTATATCTAGCTAATCTAGCAAATGCTAATTGGTAACACAATGCTTTGATAACATTAGCATAGCATAGTAATTGCTGAGAGAGTACGGCAGTATAGAAAATTTATCATATAGCCAGGGCCGGCGGAAGTGCTGGGCAAACTGAGCAAACTGGGCAGTTTCCCAGGGCTCCAGGCCACTAGAGGGCGCCGCACCATGACGAGCACGATCAACAATGTCTTCGCTGGGAATTTGATTGACAGGTGATCTAACCAATCATAACACTGAATCCGCCGTTATGTCCGACAAAGCAGTCAGAGGAGTTGGTAGATTAAGGTCGCTGGACTTGAACTTGAAAAATGGAGTGTACTGATGTCTTTCTTTGAAACAATATTCCTTCTGATGTTCATTCATGGTTATTTAATGCTATAACTTAACTAGTAGGACGAGATTATCGGTTTACAAGCCACTTGAACTGAGGCACTACAGCAATCTGTCATGATACATTAAAGAGCCACAAAATGGTATTTGTTTAAATTTCTTTAAAAATTACAAAATTTGGAATTTGAGACTTTCACATCAAAAGTAACCTGCACTGTCATGTCTGTCGACGTGTTGTCAGTGTCCTCTTTGCTTCGCCATGTATTTTTCACTCTGTGAGAACATGATGTGTGGCGTGAGAGTGGCATGACTTGTCAGACATAGTAACTAAAGGGGCAGAGCTTTGCAAATGGTCAAATTGAGCACCAAATCTGTCACAAATTGGACTACTCTAAGATAATTGAAGAGTTCGCAGCATCCAAAGCAAGAAATGTCCTCTTTTAAATTCTGAGTCAACTGTATTAATTCATTACACCATTACACCAAAAATTTGAACATAGGGGGCGGCATATTCCTATTTTGCCCAGAGCACTGGACTGTCTTCCCACGGCCCTGCATATGGCCTACCTGTTCTCAAACTAAGCTCATGCTTTCAGGTAAATTTCAGGTAAATTTAAATTTGTCTAAATTCAACTAAACAAGTTCATAAAACTTAAAACAATGAAAAAATTCATATTACTTAAAATTTGTCAGTTTGTGAACTCAAAAGAAAAAGAAAGTTCTAAATACTCATAAAAGTTAATTTGATTTAACTAATTTGTTTAATTTAAGTTTGCCCTACTTAAACCAATTAATTATTTTGAGCATTAGGGTTTACAGTATATAATAAGCAGGATAATGTAGTCAAAAAGTCAATCACAAAAATAAACCCTATTCTATTTTTTTGTTTTGTTTTTTATAATAGTAGCCAATATTCAGTGTACACACTAATATTCTATTTCAGACATGGTTATTGTTCGATTAGCATTCTGCCACTCTTGCTATCCCAAACATCTCTCTGTGATGTGGACTGAGTGCACTCCACGGAAATGGAGCACTCTTGAACAAATGTTTGCACCGGGAAATGAATGACACTCGGGTTCATATGAACCGGTGTACTCTCCAATCAGTGTAATCACAGCAGAGCAAATTCAAGCATTTGGATGATCATTTGGGAAGTAAATGTTAGCACATGAGAGTAAAAAAAAAACAGCGAGACAAAGTTTAGGACTGACAAAGCGGCAGGGATGCTCTAGTTTCGGGGAACCGTGAGTGTCCGTAGGAGGATTGGCAGGCAGAAAAGAGGAATAAAAGCAGGCGGTCTCACATTCACACATATACACGCACATACTTGAGAAACAGACATTTTTAAACCACCCACTACTCAGTTCAGTGTGCATGTTACTCACAGTAGAGCAGCGACTGTCAAACACAGAGTCTGACAAGGGTAAATTATACAGGAGTAAATATCAGGGCAGTGCGACTGCTAATGCACGCTATGGTCAACAACGACAATAAACCATGACAACAGCAATTCCACCCACGCCGAGAATCTTTTCTTTCAATTTAACAACTGCCGCTTAAGTATATACTAGTAAGTGCTTTTAATTGCACCGTTCTGATCTGGGAAACCATCCAAGCCAGTTGTCCTTGGACCTTTTGCTTTCAGACGTCCCCAAGGGAGTGGATTTTATGTTCTGCGAGCTGTTTCCATGTCTGCATGTCATTGGTGTGCCATTGTCATAGAAACTGCTGATTTTATTGAAGGGCTACTCATAATTGACTCTCCTTCATCAAAACCAGGCCTAATTGTGTTCCTGCTTGTAACTGTAGCCTGGTGTGGCGTTTGATTTGAACTGACCCATTTAAGCACCTCATAGAGTCACTTACCAAAGCTCTATACACACAGGTCCTCTCACAAACAAGAGTGATTGGCATGTGTGCTTGACCGAATCTCCTGTTCTCTTAACTGTGTGTTCACACTGACAGCACTCTAAAAAATGCTGGGTTAAAAAAACCCAAGCTGGGTAAAATATGGACAAAACCAGCAGGTTGGGTTAAAAGGCACCTATTATGCCCTCTTTCACATGATGTAATATAAGTCTCTGGTCTGGTCAAGTTTCATCTTAAAATACCCCACAAATTTGCCCCTATTTGGGGGTGAGCAAAAACACGCCTTTTACTATATTACTATATTGCTGGCTAAAAAAATAAATCCAAAATTGGTTGAAAAAAATGGCTGGGTGAAAACAACCCAATCCCTGGTTTTGTCCATATTTAACCCAGCAGTTTTTAGAGTGAGTGATTAAATAGCTGGAGGTCACAGATTTTCTGTGCTGCTGGCTGCTAGTAGGCGTTCACACTCGATCGCTGTATCCCAGCAACTCCCACTATCGCAACTGCTCATTTGCATACTCTACCGGTCAAGTGTTTTGAAACCATTACCATTTTTTTTTATATTTTTGAAAGAAGTCCCTTATGCTTACCAATGCTGCATTTATTTAGACAAATATACAATAAATATTGTAATATTGTGAAATATAATTACAATTTAAAAGAGCTGTTTTTGCTGCTTACTATTTTGTGGAAAACATTATACATTAATTTGATGAAATTCAAGATTCTGTGATGAATATAATGTTCAAAAGAACAGCATTTAGTTGAAATTTTTTGTAACATTATAAATGCCTTTACTGTCACTTTTGATCAGTTTAATTTGTCCTTGAATAAAAGTAGGCTATTAAATGGTCGTATATCACGGTTTCCACAAAAATATTAAGCAGCAAAAACTATTTTCTACATTGATAATAAGAAATGTTTCTTGAGCAGCAAATCAGCATATTAGAATGATTTCTGAAGGATCATGTGACATTGAAGACTGGAGTAATGATGTTGAAAATTCAGCTTTGCCATCAGAGGAATAAATTACATTCTAAAATGTATTGAAATGTTTTAAATGAGCAATATCACATGAGTAGCAGTGAGGTATGGTTTTTGTGAGGAACTACTTCCTTCCACCACGGATTCAAATCTCAAATCTTGTTACTTCATTGAAACTTATTTTATAATGTAGAGTATTATGATATTATGAGAGAGAGATCGACTAAACGAGTGTATTACCTGCATCTGATATAGCACTCATTCTTCAGGTCTGTGTCCATAATATTGTATCCATTATAAATAAAATCAGGTTAAATATCTGCTGAGGAAAACAATATCTTTGTCTTTGTCCTTTTAAAAGTTAAGGGGATTTCCCACTTCCTTGTTCTGACTCACTCATAAAGACAGTCTTTGCCACCATCTAATGGTCCAATACCAAATACGACATATTATTTATATAAAATAACATTTATTGAACAACAATATTTAAATTAACAACAAAAGCCATTATAAAAGACATAAACACAAGCAAAAAATTCAATCAAACGTACAAAAGCAGCACTCTAGTACAGGATTTAGCCTAAATATAAAATTATGAAACTTAATTTTCCCCTTAACCCAAATCGTTTTGCTCTGCAACAAGTAATATATTAATAAGACCAAATATTGCTCTTGTGGGATACCCCAAATGAATTATATCTCATGTTTAACCACTATCTACATAAGAGCCAGCGACAAATTCCTGAAGGACTGTCGGAGATGAAGCTGTTCTCTGCGGGTACATGAGCACTAGATGGTCGCTGACGGCCTGGAGCTCGTATCTGCGAAAGAGTCTAAACAAATTGTAAAATAGGCACGATGTATACATTCTCGCCTAAAAAACTCTTAAAACTACATTTCGTGACACAGCAACAGTAGTATTTTTAAAAAATATGATGGATTTGCTTGACCGCCATGACAGTCGCCGCAAGCGTAGTGATTCAAATGGTGATACGGTTCCAGTGCTGATACTGGGGGAATATCGCACGGCTCTCAGCCAATCAGATTCGAGAACCAGAAAGAACTGTTGTATAAATTATAATAATATTTCACAAGATTACAGTTTTTACTGTATTTTTGATCAAATAAATGTAGCCTTGTTGAGCCTATAAGAGACTTCAAAACATAAAAAAAAAAAACGACCTGTAGTGCAAATTGTTCAACTTTTTTGAATCTCCAACAGCCAACTTTCATTGAAAATGAGAGACTTCATGTGGCTTTGTCACTTCAATTCGCTGTCAGTGTGAACGCCTCTTTAAGAGTAAGCGATACATTGATAGGGAGTTGTGTTTGAGGTATAATGACAGCTCCATCTTCCTCCCCACAGTGAGAGCAGACTGTACCTGCTGGACTGAAGAGTATATCGAGTGTCCTTGATAGCTTCTTCTGCTCAGCCTCATAATACACTCGACACATTCTGATATCTTTCCTTTGGCTTCAAAGTGAAGTCCTGACCTCTCAGATTGTAATATTTTTCCTCAGACTATGGTTGTTGTAAATTGGTTAACCATAACAATGGCTTCAAAATGCAGTTCTAATCTTGAAAGAGGATGGAAGGAAATTGTGTCTACATATAGATGGTAGTTAGGGTGCATATTCTATTGTTGCTGAAAGAGATTTTTGCTCTATAAAGTTTTTAAATTTGTTTAATAGAAAACAGCATAGCTTGTCACCAGTGTATTGTTGTGTTTGGACATTGTTCTGTGGTCAGGATACTGCTATGCTTTTTAAATAAATTATTAAGACTTCATTGGTCAACCAACTTTTTCAAATAAGTTTGCTGGTGAATAACACAGGCTGCAATTCACACTGGTCTTTTCATCGAGACATATACAGTATAGTTATATTTCAGTACTTACCTGGCTGCCTATGGGGGTGCCATTTTGAGACATCATATGTGCGCCACCAATGTGAATACTGTTCCAAAAGATTGAAGCAGCAATTGTGAACGCATCTCAGTGACAAATAAATCCAAAATGGCTGGTACAGTGAGAGAAGTGTCTATATTGTAAAAAAATGTACTTGAAAATAAATAATATAATCTTAATGAAATAAAAGGCCACTTAAGTGTACTTAAAGGATTTGTCCACTTCAAATAAAATGTTCCTGATAATTTACTCACCTCCATGTCATCCAAGATGTTCATGTCCTTCTTTCTTCAGTCGAGAAAGAAATTAAGAAATTATTCCAGGATTATTCTCCTTATAGCGGACTTCAATGGCCTCCAAACGGTTGAAGGTCAAAATTACAGTTTCAGTGCAGCTTCAAAGGCTTAAACGATACCAGACGAGGAATAAGGGTCTTATCTAGTCTTATCTAAATACAAATCTATATGCTTTATAAACACAAATGATCGCCTTGTTTGTAAAGCATATACAGTTGTATTTTTGTTTTTTTAAGAAAATGACTAGATAAAGACCCTTATTCCTCGTCTGGTATCGTTTAAAGCCCTTTGAAGCTGCACTGAAACTAATTTTGACCTTCAACAGTTTGGAGTCCATTGAAGTCCACTATGAGGAGAATAATCCTGGAATGTTTTCATCAAAAACCTTAATTTCTTTTCGACTGAAGAAAGAAAGACATCTTGGATGACATGGAGGTGAGGAAATTATCAGGACATTTTCATTCAGAAGTGAACTAATCCTTTAAAGAAAGTACACTTTCATGTCTGTTTCTTAACACACTTAAGTACACTTTGTAATAATGTTGTTGTGTAATTAAAAGTTTTACTTCAAAGTACATTTTAAATTAATTTTTAAAAGGGGTCCTTGATTATGTTTTCACTTTTTTAGCTTTAGTTAATGTTGCTGTTTGAGCATAAACAACATTTGCAAAGTTACAATGCTCAAAGTTCAAGTCAAAGGGACATTTTTAAGGACTACAACAAACGGCTGTTAGGGACTACAACAAGCTTGATCCCGGGTTGGTGACATCACAAACCCCAAAATTTACATAAACCCCGCCCCCGAGAACACACAACAAAGGGGGCGAGGCCATGCTGGGCTGCTTTAGAGAAGAGGAAGAGTTGTTGTAGTAGAGCGTTGTTGTCATGCTGTCATTTTACGGCGGACTGCTTCACAAACGAGGGTCAATTCAATGCAAAAGATTAACATGACGGCACATGCTAGTGGATGAGTTGAATCAACTCCATAAATTTATCCACTAACCGTTCAGAAACGTCCAGTTTCATTCTAAAAGTTGTAACTTCTTCCTGAGTCTCTCCATCAGTGTCGACTCCGGTTTGAACAATGTAAGGCTGAACACCGTTACTGACAATCCTCATTTTGTCTGCGTGAGATTCTCCAGCTTTGTTGTTGTTGAGCAACCGAAGCGTGAGCTGTTAAAGCTCCGCCCTCTTCTGGAAAGGGGGCCAGGAGCAGCAGCTCATTTGCATTTAAAGGGATACACACAAAAACGGCTTGTTTTTGCTCACACCCAAATAGGGGCAAATTTGATAATAAAGCTATAATAAATGATCTGTGGGGTATTTTGAGCTGAAACTTCACAGACACATTCATGGAGACACCAGAGACTTATATTACATCTTGTAAAATAGGCATTATAGGTCCTCTTTAATAATTTTTAGTCATGCTTTAAAGAAGTACACTTATTTTGATGTGTTAACTAGTACCTGATTATAATTTTAACTGTAGTGTCATTCGATATTATAGTTAAAGTTAATATATTTTAAATGTACTAAATTGCAACTTCATTACAAATTTATGTAAATACATCACAAAAGTTTTGATAGAAATTACATTAAAGTATATTTTATTTGACTATAAGTGCTTGGCAGTACACTTTAAGAAGTAATAAAATTACATAAAAAGATGTACTTAAGTCTTTCTTAAACGTGGGTCAAGAAAGCAGCTCAGATAATTGAATTCAAACTATACTACATTTTCATTTGATTGCAATTAACATGCAATTACTGTATGTCTAAAAAAGTTTACATTCATTTTTTGTTTTTTTTTACTCTGCCAGAGTACTCACTTCTTTTATTCAGCACTAAGAAATATTGAAACATTTGTTCAATCTTAATGCAAATTACAATCTTAATACAGTATTTGTTTGTGTGCTCTGACAGGCTAATGGTTAGCTTAGCAACATACTAACTCTAAACTCTGTTGTAACTGTGGTTCACGTCTCCCATGTGCTTCACATGTGGAGATCTATTTGAATTTTGCACAGAGTTGCTGTCTGTGTAGAGTGTTCCAAATCAGTCACTTATGAGGTGCCATCTGTGTTAGGATACAGCCATAGAAGACAGCGGCCTCACTCGGTTTGTGAGTGTGCACATGCAAGGACACATGCACATCTTTTCCCTTTGAGACGAATCAGTATTTTAAATGTATCCTATTTACTGCACTTGCCATAAATTAAATTCCCTTTCAGGGTCTCATGGGGGTCTTGGTGTCCTTAAGACATCCAAATGAGCTTTATTCTTAAAGACACATGTGTTACGCAAGATACAAAGCTTCTGCACTTCGCCAAGAATTGTGCCTGTTCTGTGTCTCAGCATGAAAATGTATTTTTATTTAGACTCTGTGTTTTTGTGTTTGTAGGTGTGGCAGTGTGGAGGAAGCGTGGAGGTGTTGCCCTGTGCCCGTATCGCCCATATCGAGCGCGCCCACAAACCCTACACGGAGGATCTTACTGCCCACGTGCGCAGAAATGCTCTGAGAGTGGCTGAAGTGTGGATGGATGAGTTTAAAAGCCACGTCTACATGGCCTGGAACATACCACAAGAGGTGAGATCTATGTCAGCTACATACCGCTAGAAATTCTGCTTTTATCCAACACGTCTTATAAATGAGGAATGCTAAACGAGAGAGTAACACAAGAAAAGCTGCAATACAAGTTCCAAAACTAAACTTTAGGGTTTAGTTTTGTTTTGTCAAACAAAGACAGAGCAATGTGCTCAGGCACAAGACAAACAAAGAAACATTAAACAAAGACAAAAAAAAGATGGAAGTACCCTGACAATTACGTTAGTAGTGTGTCGAAACTCGCAGTTATGGTATAATGTGTTTTTTTTTTTACATTTCAAGCATAAAAAACTGTTCTAGTAGACTCCAAAAACAAAATCAAGACTGTAAGACTTTAGCATAGCGATAAAGTGGGGGAGACTGATTGTTTTAATATTTTAGATGTACTATGTTGAATTATTAAAAAAAGACGTTGCAGAGTGTGACGTCATTTTACGACCGTTGCAGTGTTCATAGACGTTTCATGTGCTCAAACTCTAGTGTGACTGTGGCTTTAGAGGGATTTATAGGGTTGTTCTGATGACATTTGCAATATTCCACCATCAAGGAGCAGTGAATGTGAATGTTCTGGAAATTGATTTTGTGCCTCATTGTGATGATAGCACATGCACTGCTCATTCACAGACCCTAGCAGTCTCAGAGGAAGCACAGACGTGGAAAAGGAGGTGTATGTGGGAGGGTGCAGATTTTATATGGCTTGAATCTGATGTGGGTAGATACTGGCAGCCAGTGTAGCGAGACAAAGGAGGTGGGTAAGGGAGACCTTTTGTGTTCACTGAAGTCCAGGTGTGCTGCTGCATTTTGGGTCATTGTAGGGTAACTGCATGCTGGAAGGCCAGACAACAGGCTGTTGCAGTAGTCCAATCTTCAGATGACAAGAGTTTATTTCCTTGATTTCCTACACTCTAAAAAATGCTGGGTTAAAAACAACCAAAGTTGGATTGAAAATTGAACAAACCCAGTAATTGGGTTGTTTTAACCCAGCGGTTGGGTTAAATGTTTGCCCAACCTGCTGGGTAGTTTTATTTAACTCAACTTTGTCTTAAAGATTACTTTATTACTTGCTTAAAATGAACCCAAAGTGTGTTGGAAATTAACATTTGTTAAAATGTTTAATAAATGAACATTTATTGAATAATAATTAAACAATAAACATTTATTAAATTGCTTATTAATAAATGTTCACCCTTTGATTATTATTGTTGCCTCTAGTAATTATGTGTCTGATTTTTAATTTCCAACCTATTTCGGGTTCATTTTAAGCCAGACATATAATAATTTTTAATCAATAGTTGGGTTAAATAAAACTGCCCAGCACATTGGACAAACATTTAACCCAATCGTTGGGTGTGTCTATTTTCAACCCAACTTTGGTTTTTAACCCATCATTTTTAGAGTTTAAGATATCCTTATCAATTAAAGATTTATATTTGTTTAAAAAAAAGGCCCTCAAAATGCTGTTGTCTCATAAATTAATGGTCAAAACAAATAAAAAGGTGTCGGTTTATAGTTGAAAATCGAGTAAACGCCCCCTGACACAGGAATCTGAACTGGAAACAGTTCAAAACCAATCAAGAACACAACTCAAATGCTGGTCTGAAAACGAGGTGTGTTCAGGTGCATTGTTGGCGTGTTGCTATTTTGAGACGACTGAAAACGACTGTGCCATTGACCAACAAAAACCTGCTCTGAAGTCAATGGTGCAGTATTTATTTTTATTTTTTTGTTATTTAAAGGGCGTGTTAGTAATATGCACCTATAGGCGGGAGCACAACGCGCGTACACTCTGCTTATTACACACACAGAGACGTCTGTGCAGCAGCACACAAACATTTTTAAATATTAAAAATAAAAGGATTCCTCTCTGGAGAAGCGTTCGGTCTTTCCACTTGCAAATTCCACCATGTAAATAGCGAATCCGTTATGGTGCAAGCGCACCTGGCTTTTAAAGGGAATGGGAGATGACACTCTGATTGGTTTATTACATGTTACGCCCAAAACACACCCATGACTCATTAAGAGACTAGATACAACCCTTCTGGACCATGCGCCTGGCACGCCAACCATTTTTTTTTCCCGTCGTTAAACTAGCAAAAGAGGATTCGGAAAGTGCACCTGTGCCATGAGCTTCAGACCATGTGCTTAGATCGTTAAAATAGGGCCCACAGAGTTAAAAATGTGCCACAGAACAGGAGTGGCCCATAAATACTCTGTTCCATTGTTGAAAATAAAAATGATGCCAGTACTATACAGTCATACATAACTTGAATAAATGCAAAGTAGATCTGATTATAAAGCCTGTAGAAAAGTGATTAGAATGCACAGAGAAATACAGTTGTTATTGTCTATTAAACAACCATTACCTCATTTATAGTTCTCCAGCCCTCAGCTCTGCTTCCAACCATATGTTACAGTGCTCCATTTATTTAGGGAGCTTTGGCCCTGCTCGTGCATTTATCAGCAAGACAGCAATTAAGATCTGTTGAGAGCGGAAGGCGTCGTTAGATTGCAGCAGATTCCCAGACCCAAGCTGAATGTTTAGAGGAGGGAAAGGGAGAAAGGGAAGTGACTGTTGATGCAGGAACAAAGACATGACTCTAGTGTGCTGAGCAACATGAACTGAGATGTTAATTTCTATTTCAGTTCCAGTGGTATATGGAGTCCAATGCTGCATTTTCATAAATCACTGCAATAATATATGGCAAACCAGCCTGATTCTATAGCTCCAGTCTAATAATCTCCTTCAATGTTAAACAGTAGAGCACTTGTGCTATATCATGGTCATTGTTAGTGCAGTGCAAATATGAAGGATGCACGCTGTCATGTCATTCATGTTATGCAGTGCCTTTTGAACGCTGAAAAAAATTAATATACCTACTCTTAGAAAAAAGGTACTATATAGACACCTAGGGCTCTTGACTCAGTTTTAAAGAACGCTTTATGACAAGAAAGCTCTATATAAAGAGAAATGTCTGAAATGATTGCATAATACTTTCATGTTTAACTGGTTATTTCAATTTTTTCAAGTGATAAAGTATGTTTACAAGCTGTTTAATTCATAGAAAAAAATGAATTTATTAAAACTAAATCCATAAAATTATCCCAAGATGGGAGCCCCTAAAAGGTTCTATAAAGCACTTGACAGAACCTTTTAAGATTCTAACCTTTTCTTCTGAAAGCGTATGTTGTAATTTAAGGGAGAATTTCTATATATGACTTTCAGCCACTTTCAGCCAAAGCTGATGTAACTAACTGCAGAGTACTGTCTTTAAAGGGATAGTCCACCTAAAACTAAAAATTCTGTCATCATTTGCTCACCCTCATGTCGTTCCAAACCTGTATGCATTTCTGTCTTCAGCTGAACACAAAAGAAGATATTTTGAAGAATGTTGATAACCAGACAGTTTCAGTTCCCATTGACTTCCAATTGTATTTTTTTGTACATAGAAGTCAATGGGAACCAAAACTGTCACCAACAGTCTTCATGTGCTTCATTTTTTGAGTGGTCTATCCCTTTAAATAACTGGCTTTGGTTAAATAACAAAAGATGCCACTGGAATAATCTATAAATTGATTAACAATTAAGGCATGTTTTGTTTGAAACATCGTGACTTGTTTCTTAATGAAGTACTAGTTGTTAGAATAGCAATAGCAACCAGGGACAGCACAAATCATAATCATAATTCTCACGAGAACTTAGATGAGGAGAACCCTAATTTTGAGATATCCTCCTCAGATGAGAATGAGACTCTCCTGTTGTCTCTCAAGCACAAGGAGGTGCATTACCTTTAAAAAATGGCAATTTATTATGGTCCCGCTCCCCACTTGAACGATAGGGTAAAGCCATGGCCAAAAGTTTTGGCAGTTCTCTGCAGTGAGTTGTCGTCTCAGAAACCCTCATTAGATGAACTGCTTGTTAAATTTTGTGTTTTGCAAAGTTTGCTGCTTCAGTTGTGGTGTTGATACACATTGTTTCTAAATTATTGTGCAGAGTGATCAGATGCATTTTACATACAGTATTGGCCAAAAAAAAAAAGATCTTCACTGTTTTTGGCCCTGGTAAAAAGTAACCAGCTGGCATAATTTCACTAATCATTTCATCAGCACATGGGAAAGTGTGAACAAGTTCCAGTCAGGAGGAAAAAGTGCTTCCAATCATTGTGTTGTTGTGTCATCAATGGTTACCTCTAAAGAAAGACATGCAGCCATCATCACTTTGCAGCAATTTGCAGTGTGTTGTTTTATTTAACCCTCTGGGGTCTGAGGATTTTCAGGGCCCTGGAGAAGTTTTGACATGCCCTGACATTTATGCTTTTTTCAGTTGTTCATAAACATATTAACCGTCTGGGGTCTAAGGATTTTTGGGGCCCTGGAGAAGTTTTGACATGCCCTGACATTTGTGCTTTTTTCAGTTGTTCATGAACATATAAATGACACAAGTGTCATTACACTGTATTCAGCACAAACTAGGCTACCATAATATGTGAGGAACATGTATGTACATGTTTGTATTTTTGAAGGAATAACGTTTATGCGTGGTTATTGAAAAAACAAAAAACTTAAGTCACTGAAATAAGGCCAAAAAAAGTATATTAAATCTGTGTTCATAAGACTTCTGGGTATTGGAGGTTGTAGACTAGAGTTTTTGCTTCAGAATTATGTAAAAATTATGCTGCCTACTCCTTCATATAAAACAATATATTGATTTAGTTTTTGTAAGACACTTTTTGTCAAGAGAAACAGTATGCGTGGAGGCGTGAATGATCGTGAATAATGGATCATTCTCACCTGAGAAGACAAAAGAATTGCATAGAAATGAGCTCTTTCAGTCAGGTAGGCTGTGAAAAAAACCCTCTGTAATCATGTCTCAGCTCAATTTAAAATAATGGTATTCTATTATATTCTTTAAAATATAATGTATTTCTGTGATGCAAAGTGTCTGAACAATTATGTTACCTCCATGGCATTTCATATAGGCTTTTAGCTTAAAAGCATGCACATTTGGAGAAATATTGATGATTCTTATATGTTTATGTCAAATTTCTATACAGAGGAGTAATATTTATTCTATATTTATTCTCATCACTATGAGTGCTGGATACTGTGTTTTCAATTCATACTTGCAGCCGGAGGGCGTTCTGTGCACCTTTAGTCCACAAATTATTCTAAAGAAGAAGAGGACATTTCAGGAATGGTGTTTTCAATTCATACTTGCAGCCGGAGGGCGCTCTGTACACCTTTAGTCCACAAACTATTCTAAAGAAGAGGAGGACATTTCAGGAATGGTGTTTTCAATTCATACTTGCAGCCGGAGGGCGCTCTGTACACCTTTAGTCCACAAATCCATATAAAGAAGAAGAGAACCAGGAACTAACTGCATGTCTTCTAGAGCTCGCTAACCATGGCTTTAACATCCAGATAAACACTTTTCAAGATAATAAATACACGATTGAAACTATGTCTGCATGTATTGACTGAATTTGCGTCTGAATAGCGCTCACTCCGTGGGCATTGCCGCATTAGTGTATAATGAGCTGAATCACAGACTTCTGACATGGCTCTCTTTTCATACAGATTACATAAACACAGAATTTTTGTTTTCGATTTGACTTACACGGTTTTTTTTTGTCATTAGTATTCACTAAGTTACACTTCATTTTCTGAGAACTATCAGATTGGACTTCGTTCAGAGGGAGACGAGAGATCACGCATGTCAGTTTTCTTTATTTTGCAAAAAGTACAACATTTTGTTGTTACTCTGAGTGTACACGAATAAAACAAGATATTCCACAGATTAAAATGGTGTATAACTCTTAATTGTATGTGCAACATTGACAGAGTATTTTGAGTCTCTTTCACACTGGTAAGAAAAAACCAAGGTGGTATCGCCGGCGTGACCGCCAACCCGAGGGAGTTAAAGAGCTATTTGAGTAGTCAATGAAGACTTTCCCCAGTGGGGAAAAAATGTTGCGAGATTTGAGGGTAACAGGAGAGTTAAATTATCCCTACATTCACTTAATTATGATTATGAAGACAACTAACTACTTCAGTTTTTACTGACACTTTAAGGACCGTTTCACACAGAATGCGGTCGAGAGACGCATTTTTAAAAAGTTTAACATATTTTAACTTGAGAGTGTTTACATTGAAAAACAATAGTGTGGCGACCAGGGCGGGCGAGAGCCATGAGAGAACGGCGCGAGGCCGGTGGCGCGAGAGATAATGAGCTACACCTGGGAGGCGCGCCGGCCTCGAGTCTCTCACGGAGGAGCTCCGGGAGCATAAAAGGAGGAGCGACGACAGTGAAGGACGAGAGAGGACCAGGCCTGGACTTTATTTTATGTTTTATTATGTTTGTGTGGCCGGCAGACCTCCCCGCCGCCCTAGTGGCAGGGAATGGGGTAAACGGGTGGCGTGGAGAGAGTATTTAACGCCAGGAGAAACGGGAGTGTGCGAGAGAGAGAAGGACTGCTGACTGAGGAATGCTGGAGTGAAGCCCTTTGTGGATGTTTACCATTGCTGGAGTGAAGCCCTTTGTGGATGAAATTCAGTATGTAATGGACTTGAGAGCAAAACTCCACACTTTGGGGCGGCTATCAACGGAGAATTTGTTACAAGCCCAGAACAGACAGAGCCGGCTGTATAACAGGGGAACTAACTTGCGTAAATTTGCACCGGGAGAGAAAGTGCTTGTATTGCTCCCAACGTCAAGCTCGAAATTGTTAGCAAAGTGGCAAGGACCATTTGAGGTCACACGGCAAATTGGGGATCTCGATTATGAGGTAATACGGTCTGATAGGAGGGGGGCACGTCAGATATATCACCTCAATCTCCTCAAAAAGTGGAATGAGGCAGAGGCAGTGATGCTGGCGACGGTGATTGGTGGAGAGGATGATCTCGGGCCAGAGGCGAATACTAAAACACAATTTCTCGCGCTGGCCCCGGGAGGAGATCATCTCTCGCCCTCCCAGCTCACTGACCTCACTAAATTACAAGCAGAGTTTGCGGACGTGTTCTCGCCCCTACCTGGCCGTACTAATCTGATTCAGCACCATATCGAGACAGAGCCGGGCGTGGTAGTTCGCAGC
>RJVU01052005.1:985086-1036614 GCA_003731715.1 Anabarilius grahami
CAAACCTCGATCCACCAAAGCCTGATTCCATCTGGGGCATTGGATACAAGCCGCGTGGTTAAGGTGCGGTGTGTGCACGGGGATGTGGTGGAATATCCTGTAGTGCCGGTCATTATCCAATTCCGGGGCCAAAAGCATAGAGTTGAGGTGGCAGTTAATCCGCACCTCCGGCATCCGTTAATTTTAGGGACAAATTGGCCAGCGTTTTCTGAATTGTTGGGTTGTTTATGCACGGATGCCTCTTGGGGGAAAAACTGCACGGGATGGGGACGCGCAAGTGCAGGCTGGGGAGACTGATCAGGGACCACTGTGTGCTGCTTCAGGGGAACCGAGTGAAATCGAGAGAATAATTCTCTCGGAGCGTGATGACTTTCCCCTGGAGCAGTCTCAGGATGAAACGCTGAAACATGCCTTTGAACGGGTCCAAACCATCGATGGTCAGCCTCTCCAGCCTGGACGCCCGCTTACCTATCCATATTTTGCAATTATAAAAAATCGGTTGTATCGGGTGACCCAAGACACCCAGACAAAAGAAGATACAACCCAGTTGTTAATTCCAAGGAGCCGCAGGGAAATGCTTTTTCAAGCGGCTCACTCTAATCCAATGGCTGGACACTTAGGGCAAGCAGCAACACTAAATTGCCTCATGACCCGATTCTTTTGGCCGGGCATTCACGAGAATGTGCGCAGGTGGTGCGCGTCTTGTCGTGAATGTCAGTTGGTAAATCCACCGGCCACCCCAAAAGCGCCTTTGCGCCCCCTTCCATTAGTGCAGGTCCCCTTCGAGAGAATTGGTATGGACCTCATCGGGCCATTAGAGCGATCAGCTAGGGGACATCGCTTTGCGTTAGTCATTGTGGATTATGCAACGCGATATCCTGATGCAGTTTCGCTCCGCAACATTTCCGCTAATAGTGTTGCGGACGCACTGTTTAGTCTAATCTCCCGGGTGGGGGTTCCAAAAGAAATCCTCACTGATCAAGGCACGGCGTTTATGTCACGTACGTTACGCAAACTTTATGAATTATTGGGTATTAAAACGATCCGTACCAGCGTCTTTCACCCACAAACTGACGGGCTGGTCGAACGTTTTAATCGCACGCTTAAAACCATGATTCGTAAATTCGTTCATGAAGACGCCAAAAATTGGGATAAGTGGTTAGAACCCCTGTTGTTCGCTGTGCGGGAGGTCCCGCAAGCCTCCATGGGGTTTTCCCCCTTCGAGCTTCTCTACTGACGCCAGCCCCGCGGGGTACTGGATGTCCTAAGAGAAACTTGGGAGGACGGTCCATCTCAGAGTAAAAATGAAATTCAGTATGTAATGGACTTGAGAGCAAAACTCCACACTTTGGGGCGGCTATCAACGGAGAATTTGTTACAAGCCCAGAACAGACAGAGCCGGCTGTATAACAGGGGAACTAACTTGCGTAAATTTGCACCGGGAGAGAAAGTGCTTGTATTGCTCCCAACGTCAAGCTCGAAATTATTAGCAAAGTGGCAAGGACCATTTGAGGTCACACGGCAAATTGGGGATCTCGATTATGAGGTAATACGGTCTGATAGGAGGGGGGCACGTCAGATATATCACCTCAATCTCCTCAAAAAGTGGAATGAGGCAGAGGCAGTGATGCTGGCTACGGTGATTGGTGGAGAGGATGATCTCGGGCCAGAGGCGAATACTAAAACACAATTTCTCGCGCTGGCCCCGGGAGGAGATCATCTCTCGCCCTCCCAGCTCACTGACCTCACTAAATTACAAGCAGAGTTTGCGGACGTGTTCTCGCCCCTACCTGGCCGTACTAATCTGATTCAGCACCATATCGAGACAGAGCCGGGCGTGGTCGTTCGCAGCCGGCCGTATCGCTTGCCTGAACACAAGAAAAAAGTGGTTTAGGCAGAATTAGGAGCAATGCTTGACATGGGGGTAATAGAGGAATCCAACAGTAACTGGGTGAGCCCGATAGTTTTAGTTCCGAAAACAGACAGCTCGGTGCGGTTCTGTGTGGATTACCGCAAGGTGAATGCTGTGTCGAAATTCGACGCGTATCCAATGCCACGGGTGGACGAACTGCTTGATCGGCTCGGTACGGCTCGCTTTTATTCGACACTGGACTTAACAAAGGGATATTGGCAGATCCCCTTGTCTCCATTATCTAAAGAAAAAACAGCTTTCACCACGCCGTTTGGATTACACCAATTTGTCACCCTTCCGTTCGGGCTGTTCGGGGCTCCGGCTACCTTTCAGCGTCTCATGGATAGGATTTTACGGCCCCATGCTGCATATGCTACTGCCTATTTAGATGACATAATAAAACATAAAATAAAGTCCAGGTCCTCTCTCGTCCTTCACTGTCGTCGCTCCTCCTTTTATGCTCCCGGAGCTCCTCCGTGAGAGACTCGAGGCCGGCGCGCCTCCCAGGTGTAGCTCATTATCTCTCGCGCCACCGGCCTCGCGCCGTTCTCTCACGGCTTTCGCCCGCCCTGGTCGCCACAAATAGAAAAGAAGTGCAGTGGAATGGAAAACCCCTAACGCATTCAGTTCAAAGGGCCTATTATTTAGTTTTCTTGAACTGAATGTGTTGTTATTATTAAGTTTGGCAGTTTGTGTGGATCAGGGTTATTTTAGTTAACTATATAGACATATAAAAATTGTGAAAAATGGCGAAATTTGCAAGCGGAAAGACTGAACGCTTCCCCAGAGAGGAATCCTTTTATTTTTAATATTTGGCATGTTTGTGTGAGGCTGCGTGTGTGTGTGTGTGTAACAAGCAGAGTGTACGCACGTTGTACACCCACCTATAGGCACATGTTACTAGTGCACCTTTTAAATAACAAAAAAAATACTGCACCATTGACTTTAGTGCAGGTTTTTGTTGGTCAATGGCGCAGTCGTTTTCAGTTGCCTCAAAATAGCAACACGCCAACAATGCACCTGAACACGCCTCGTTTTCAGACCAGCACGCCCATGGGCGCACAGACGGGCGCAGGTGCATTTGCTATTTAAACAACGTGGGCGCTGGATGTAAAAATGACAACTGTGTTGGGCTGAAACTAGCAAAAAACACTTGCGTCGTGCCTGGCGTCGCATTGCGTGGGTGTATGATAGGGCCTTAATCTTACAGTACGTTTAAAGTTGTTTTTGCCACTGCACATTCTGGTGTTCAAATATGATTAATGACATTTCAGTAAATTTTTACCTTACAAAGTGAACAAATGTTTTTTCTTGGGTTTGATTTATAAATTAAAACCATAAAAAGGGTCTTTCGCCATCATTTACTCCACATTTGTGTGCCTGTGCTGCAATCAGCTCCAATCAGCTCTGAGGGTTCCAATCAGTTTGTAGAAATTAATGCATATATGAATGGGATGATAAAAATGTACTGCATAGTAGGATTCACAGGCTAGGGGACTAGCTAATTCAACTCTACCTTTTTGTGTTTGTTTGTCATCAGGATTCAGGGATAGACATCGGTGACATCAAGGAAAGGAAAGCACTGAGGAAAAAACTGCAGTGCAAGACCTTCCGCTGGTATCTAGTGAACATTTACCCTGAGATGAGAATGTACACAGACACCATCGCATACGGAGTGGTGAGTATTTGTATTAAGTCCAGTGAAGTGGAAGCAATCGTAAATGCTCAGCACATGAAAAGAGCAAATAAAGAGTTCAAATACAGTGTATATTCTGTCCGATTGATTCATTTCCCAGCAGTGCAGATCAAATCATGTTGTAATAAAACCCTGCAAGTGAAAAGATTAGTCCAGTCAGAGCAGTGGCAGTTGCAAGACAGTTTCTCTCCACGCGGCTAAAGCTTTAACCGTGGCTCCTGTGAGTGCTGAATAAGCCACAGCTCATTGTGAATGCCCAGATATTTTACCATTGAGGCTGGATTTGAGAGCAGCTCTTGCCACGTGCGTCTCCCACTCGCCGTTCCGTCCGAGGCGCCTGAAGAGGATTTTCCAATTTGCTTGACAAAACGATGCCTGCGAAATGCATTGTAGCGTGGTGCACCCATACTGTTTTATATTAGCCATGCATGTCAACTCCAAACAATTCATTTGCTTTTTATTTCCTATACTAGACATAATAATGCACTTGACTCAGTACTGATGCAGAACCAGGCTGTCTGGTTGAGGTGTTCTTTCTGTGCTTGATTTCATCATATGTGTTTTCATAGGCGCAATTTGAAAGGAAGAAACTGTGGAAAATAGGTCAGCCTTATTGAAATGAATTCTGGGAGTAAAGGGCTCAGAAATAGCTCTCGCCCTCATTACTTTACTCTGAGTGACTGCATTTGATGAGCCTGTCAATCATGTTGGCTGGAAATTCAGCACGCAGTGATAAAAGGCACAGCAGTATTCAGCTGAATCCAACGGAAAATGCCAAAAACAGAGATAGGATCCACTGAAGTCCTCCGCCAGGAATTCCGTTGTCACTGATACAGTCGTGTGTTTAAACATTATTTTCATTAGACGTAGCAGTTACAATACACTTTGAAGCCTATGGAGAAAAATAGTTTTTGAGGCTCTGCATGAAATGATTTTACTAATAGGCTCTTTATACTCTGGAGGTAAAATCAGGTAAACAGAAGCGCAGCGAGTTCAAGTTATTTGTGGAAGGCATGACCGTACACCTCTTTTACTTCGCCAAGGACTTCGGCTGGAATATAATTTAGATGATTCATGAGTGTGCATACACTTATGAAAATGAATTTTATAATTACAAACTGTAATTAGGAGGAGAATTACGATGCAAGTGAGACACAGCCTTGAGTTTTACCTGCTGTATGAGAAAAAGACATAGAGAGAGAGAGAGAGAGAGAGAGGGACGACAACAAAAAAAATTATGACATGCTCTTGATTGTGTACTTAACCGTCAGTATCATTTTTTCTCTCAGCTGAGAAACTCTCTGAAGACTGACTTGTGTCTCGACCAAGGGCCAGACACTGACAACATTCCCATCCTTTACCTCTGTCACGGGATGACACCTCAGGTGAGTGGCCTTTCTCGCTCTGTTCACATGCATCAGTGGAGTGGCTATGACATTGGTTTTCTTCTCTGTGGGTATTTTATTAGGGCTGCCAGTTTAATGCATTTAGGACTAGATTTACTAACAGCTTGCAGCAGTGCAAACCCTCTTTTGTCGTCAGGATTTACTAAAGACATGCTGTGAAAAATTAGCATGAAAAGGTTATTTTTGCAGCTGACCTTACTGCATATGTATTTGTAGGAGTTTCCCTTTCAAACGCAAAATTTATGGGAGGAGATTTACTAAGGTTTGAGGTAGTCAATATACTGGTATTCGCACCATTGTTTAACGCTGTCTTTACACACTTTGGGCTTGACATGGCTGCGTCTGTTCTTTAATTTTCAGTAGATCACCCACAGAACTTTCCACTCCCATGACCCTGTTTAGTAAAGCCCTAAGTGTGGTTACTTGTAAAAATAAATAAAACATGATAAAAATGTACACTATTAATTATGACCCCTGATCCGTACATGAATCACTATTGACAAAACATTGCGTGTAAAGTCACTTTTTCTGATTGCATAAACATTACACATTGTTTCAAAGTGGCTTTGCAGAAAATCATGATGTTAATGCCTTATTGTCACATTTAGCAGATTAGAGCTCGGCGATAATATCATTTGCATTGCACAATAATACAAGCAGTTAAGATTTGTTATATAGCATAGTGAGTTTACTATATGTAAAAAAAAGTTTTGTGTGGGTGTAACGGTACATGTATTCGTCCCAAACCGTCATGGTACAGATGTAACAGTTTGGTACATACAGTCAGACAACGAATACAGTCAGTCACAGGTGATTCACACTCCAATCCAGAAGGGGGCGTGAGCGGTAATGCAACACTGTTTGCTAACCGCCACAACAGGAAAAAGCGCAGAAGAAAAATAATAGATGATCAAAGCATATACTGTATATGTTTATGTGTAATCTCTCAACCAGTGTTTCAACTGCAGAAAGACATCAATAAAACAGCTTGAATAATATCTCACGTAGCATTACATTTACCTCAGGCAAGTCATTTAGTGTCCACAGCATGTTAGTTCACTAGAGAAATAAACTCTAGAGGGATCATTTCACTAAATATATGCACTATGCCTATGATGTTGTAGATTGTTATATCGAAAAATCAAGAGCAACTGAATTTAATAGTTATCAATAGTNGCTGATGATCTGAATCAGGTGCGTTAAATAAGGGATACATACAAAATGTGCAGAGCAGTGGGTCCCGAGGACTGGAGTTGAGAAACACTGCTCTAGAGGGATCATTTCACTAAATATATGCACTATGCCTATGATGTTGTAGATTGTTATATCGAAAAATCAAGAGCAACTGAATTTAATAGTTATCAATAGTAATTTAATGTATTTAAAGAGAGAGACACAATTTTTCAATAAACCAGTTTAAGAAAAAAGAAGCAAATTTTTGTTTAGTTTTCTCCCCCCTGCTGTACCGAACCATGACTTCAAACGTTTTCTGAAGAGTTCCTTTAAGAAAAAACAGCAAATGCAAAAACCTTTTTAGGAACTGGTGCACAAAATGTATCACAGATTTGTTACACATTTGTGAAATAGCTCTTTGTAATTGGAAGGCAGAGGAAGGCAGTGTTCTTTAATGTGTTCAGTAGAGTACAGGTTATCGTGACATGGCCAAATGGTTTCAAAAACACCCTGCAAATCGCCTATATTGTAGCTTCTTTCAGGAGACAGTGATTTTGACCAAGTAACTTTGAAGACCAAGAGTGAACTATATATCATGGTCAAATTAATAACAGAAAGTTTGATGATATATTTAGGAAGAAAGAAAAGTGAAAGGTTTCAGATGTGACATGGAGGGACCTATAGTGCACTCATATCCTCAGAGAGAGTCAGAGAGCAGCACTAGAGCTGATGATGCCTCTCAGAAACCTGAGCCCAGCTGAGAAGGGGCCGAATGAGGTTATGGAAACATGCACAAACGAAACAGATTTGGGTTCAGTAACATTATAAAAAATTTACAGGTGAGAAATGAGTTTTTCAATGCTGATGAGGCTCACAAATCACCAGGGAATTTTCAACAGATGTAGTTTAGAACAGGTGAGTTTTCAACAGCTTACTAGATAGAAACAGAAATGTTTTGTTTGTCTTTTTTTCAGTTTGTTCATTATTTATTAATTTTGTATCCTGTTGAAATGGAGAGGGGAAATAATATAGTTAATAGATGCACAGTTACATTCACAGACAAGATGTAATGTCTGCCCTAGTGAAAAAATTAATATACCAAAATGCATTTGAAATGCATTTATTTTATTCTAAGTATACTACTTACATACTTATATTCTTAATAAAAATACCCTGCAGTTGTATTTTTGGTATATTAAACTGGCATACTTAATATCTGCTAAATTGTAAAAACTGATTTTGTACTTAATGCCCTTTAATTGTGCGGAAGTAGTGCTGAGGTCCAACTAAAGATATACTGAAGTATATTTGATTGTGCTGAAGTGGAACTATTGCAAGTATACTTTTGTCACAGATCCCTTGTTCCTTGGACTCCAATTCCCATGATCCTCCTGTCTCCACACCTGCACTCACTTTCCTCGTCATCTCCCCATCATCACCGATCATCATCACCTGGACTTCCTCGTCAGCACTCCCTATATATATGGACTCACTNGATCATATGATCCTTAGTAATAGTGATATTAAAACACTTTTCATGCATAATATTGAGAAATGTGCATTGTACTATAAAGAAATACTCCAAATATATTTTATAATACTATTTTATATCTGGGTGGATAACAAAGCATTTGAGTCGCGTGTAAAACACAAAACTGACAGGAGCAGATGCGGTGGAGAACAGTGACTGGATCTAAAACCCAGATCACTGTAAGTTACCAAAAGCAAAACCACACTTGAAAACCTGCAACACACAGTAGACACATGTTTTTACAGCGTAAAACGGCTCTCTCGCACTGTATGACGTGACAGACAACTAGTTGTCCAATCCGGTTTTGTTCACACAGCCTGAAAATTTACAGGTGTGAGTTCAGTTAAAGAATGCAGTTGTCACTCCGGTAAAATAACCAAACTGTGTGTGAACGTAACCGTATTAAGGACTCAAATACAGGCCTGACAACTGTATTCTGATGCTGTGTGAACATGGCCTATAAGTCATGAAACTCTAGATGGCACAGGCTGATAGGTTCTTTAGATGCAATCTGCTAACGATCCCATCATTTACTATATCGCACAAGCTGATTTGCCTCTGATTATGCAGCCAATTTCTTGCTCAACTTTTAAATAGTCTGGTGCAGTGTTTGCTGTAAGCTGGTCTTGCAGTGTTATCAGAGTTCCTCTGAGACCCTCCACCTCCCCAGCTCCACCTGCCTAGATCTGTTACAGGATTTATGTATGTCTATTTATGCAGCAGCAGCATATCTTACATGCTCACAGCAGGTTTCTGTTTATCTATTAGCAGTAACAAGTCCAATCTTGTTCTGCAGCAGCAGCAATAATCAACAGCAGTAGCAGACTTTGTCCGCCAAGGCCAAATACATTTACATTGCCATATTCGTTAACATTCTAAAACTATTTTGAGAGTTGTCATGATTGAAATTAAGAAACACTTGAGATGAAATGAGGAATAACTGAGAACTCCATTAAGTCTCTTGAGCTATAATGGAGCAACCTCCGCTAAAAAAAACATTCCTCTGTGTGGTTATTGCTTTATGTTGTCTGTGCTATGAGTATTAAAACTAGTGAAACTGCACACTGCCTTTATATGAGAAACACACAATACAAAGTCAGACACAATAGAGCTGCAGAAAGAGTGGGCTGGGATGATAGTGTTTTTGTGCAGGGGAGGCTGTTTGATTTTCCAGAGCTTTCTGCCAATATTTTTTGAAACTCTGGAGTTAGTCGGAGGTTGCCCAAACATCACAGCAAAATATGAAAATATAATAGTGATGTTTATTAATGTCTGAGTGATGGTGTGATACAGAATATTTTGTTAATGCATGGTTAACTGTATATCAACTGTATATTCGCCGTCTCCTTGCATCATTCTGAATCCGATCCAGACATAGTCTTTGATAAAAAATGCTATTTCTCAGTTTTTTGTTCAAAAGGGTTTTTTTATGAAACGTACCCACATGCAAGTGTTGATTTAAAAAAAAAAAGAATAAATGAATTTTTTTGTTTGTTTAAAAGCAAATGCTTTGTTCTTTCTTTTGATATATTGACTGTTTACATATTCATACAACAAAATATTCTGGAGGCTATGAAAGTTTTTGAATATGATCAAAAATGCTGCCACTGGCTGGCAACGTTTTAAGTAAAAGCTAATGAGACGTTTGATTCTAATGACAGATTTGATGGACCTTCAACAGCAACATTTCCTAATCTCCTCATCCAGTACACCACATCATGTGCAGTAAAGTTTGAGTAAACGTATACTCCATGTTCGTTAGAAAACAGCATCTGGTTTTCTCCAAAGGTGTTGCCTTCCTAACATCTGATGTATGAGCAAAAGTCTGAGCAGGCAGACTTGTTTTCTTCTTCTTCTTCTTCTGAACAGCAGGGATGGGTTTTTTGACAATGGAATCCATGCAAAAACATGGAGTTTTTGGCAAACGTCTCAAACCTATGCACACATGAACACACTACTGAACATGTATAATATGGCAAGACAGAGCATTAGTTCAGACCCATCGCTCCCTCCGTTCTGAGAATAGCACACTGTTCAGAAAAGATTTGTGAAACAGCAGTGCTATGTGACAGCTAGTGCAACTTGCGGTGTCTGTGTTACACTGCAGTTATACATTCAGGAATATAATAATCAGTGTTGGGAAAAGTTACGTTTAAAAGTAATGCATTACAATATTGCGTTACTCCCTAAAAAAGTAACTATTTGTGTTAGTTGGTTACTTTTTATGGAAAGTAACACGTTACATTACTTTTGTGTTACTTTTTCTCACCTGGGCTGGGCTTGCTTGTTTGTTTTTTAATAACAACAAAAAAGTTCTATTTTTGGCAAATGTTAAAGCTCTTTCACACCAAAAGTGAAATGAATAAGCCTCAGGCTGAAGGAAATGCATATTTACACCTGTACAGTAGAGGGCGCAGCTCAAACAAGCAAGCCTTTCAGCTGTGCTGCCATTCAGGAATACAGAGGAATGCAGGAGATGAAGGCTGCATCCGAAAACTGGAAAATGCTGCCTTCTGAGGACACATTTCAAGGTAGGAAGGCATCAAGGCACGTCCGAATCCAATGTTAGCTTCACTTCCTGTCTCATGAGATACCTTCATCTGATCGATTTTTGAAGGAAGCATAGATGTATCCTTCGCTGCCTTTGATATCCCACAATCCTGGGCTTTCCATTCCGTGACAGTTGAGCTAGAAAAATAAAGATGGCGTCCGAAAGTTGCGTTTGCTGCTCAGTTTGTGTATAAATGTACGATTTTGACCAACATATTCCAATTTGGATATCATTTCTATCGAGAAATTACTACTGTAGTAATTAATTATTTGTTTAGTTCTCACCAAATCTCGCGCTATTTTGCTGTAGATCATTAAACTGTTACGCTGCCTCAGAAGTCTGTCCGAAATCAATTTCGTGAGGTGCCTTCATGCACAAACGCTGCCGTACAAGTCATTCTCTTATAAGGCAGCGAGGCAGCAAGACGGCTACCCAGGTTTTCGGACGCAGCCAATGTAAATGAGTAAATGTATGCTCACATTTACTAGTTACTTGAAAAAAAAAGTAATTTTTACTTTACTTGTTACTTGAAAAAAGTAATCTGATTATTTGTAATGCGTTACCCCCAACACTGATGATAAATAAGTACATGTACTTACTATAGGGTTAGGATTAGGGTGTGTTAGGGTTAGTTGCATGTAATGGTCAGTATATTAGTTGCACGAAGGTACCTCACAAAACTGATTTTGGGGAGACTTCTGAGGCAGTTTAATGATCTACAGCAAAATAAAGCGAGCTTTGGTGAGAGCTAAGCATTTTTAATTTCAGTATTTAATTTTAGTAATTACTACAACAGTAATTTCTCCCTAGAAATGACATCAAAAGTGTCAAAAACATACATTTACACACAAAATGACCACCAACCGGAACTTTCGGACGCCGTTTTAGCTCAACCGTCATAGAATGGAACACGCAGGATTGTGGGATATCAAAGGCAGTAAAGGATACATCTATGCTGCCTTCAAAAATCGATCAGATGAAGGTATCTCAGGAGACAGGAAGAATGTGTCCTCCGAAGGCAGCATTTTTAAACTTTCGGACGCAGCCTCTGTCTGGTCTTGTTTGAGGTTCCTCTGACTCACATTTATGTCATTGATCACCCTGAAGGACCTATGCAGTGTTTTCTGTTTTCTTGGATGCTTCATGTTTCCTGTAAGATAAGTGACTGACAAAGGCTTTTCATTATTACTTGGACTGCCTGCCTACCTGAAGCCTGGTTTTGTTTGGTACATCCTCTTTATCCTTTATTATATCAATTCCTGTTGAAGAAGTTATCCTGTGACTTGAGAATTTTTATTTAACCGTATTTTCCTGAGATATCTGTGAATAGTTGGAAGCCTATGTTCCTGTTTATTATCAAAGACTGTTCTGACTGCTTGTTCACCTACATTTGTAATCCAAACTCCCGCTCCTGGGTTCTCCATCTCCTGTCATGGTGTTGTTACATCATGAGATGTCTTAAGACCGAGACCACAAGACTCCAGATCTGTCGTGTGAAACTTGGCGCAACAATTTTTCTGATTATGACGGGAACGAACATCAAAATGCCACATAAAATAAGTATAAAATATATTGAATGTAAATTCTGTTTATTTGCCTTTACCAAAGAGTTACCAATTATGATTTTTTTACCATAATAATACATCTACTTTTGCGAATATGACTTATCAGGACATGAGGTGGTCAGCATAGTTTCTTTTTGCGGTGATGCTCTATTAGCAGGTCCAACCAGCAGGATAATTGCTACGAAATTGCATTGACTTGGTTCCTCGTTTTTTCCCAGAATGTTGTTGATCAGGGCAGGACTTTTACATAAACGGCTGTGCTCTTCATTATTCTTCATGATACGGTGTAATTTGCTGTTTGACTTTCAGATTTACCTGTCTGTACAGATCGTTTCCTTCTTTGATCATTATAGGCTAAATAAAAAGGAAACATTTTTTGGTAGTACAAAGGCTCTACATAAAACGGTGGCTGAAAATGGCACCTAAACAAATAAGTGGTAATTGGTTATCATTATTTTCCATTATTACACATCTCTGTGGAATACTTAATCCTGATCGGTCAATCGCGCCATCCAGCGGTATGTTATTCCCCGATAACAACCGGTAAAAACTGATAACACAGACTCATCTGGGTAACTGAACTCGGCTCTTTATGCTTGCTAGGAACGTTTTTTTCTAATAAAATATTAAAACTAAAATCAATATTTTGTGTACTATTATTTAATTTTGTCATCCGGTATTGCGGACTCGCTCTCTGTTTCATACAAACGGAACTGCTGCCATTTTGCAATGATTGTTTTGTACACTGGATTATAAAATAACAAAAAGGTATGAATTTAAAACTGTTTCATCTCAAATCAATATCTTATCCCCATAACTATTATGTGGTGAAATGCCGTTTAATAAGTGGTATGACTGTTCCATATCCCTTAAATGTCCGTCTAGTTTGAACTTGCCGCGCTAGCAACTGCTTTCTTCACAGAAGCTTTGCGTTTAAAGACCTAATAAAATATTTCAACTCATATCAATATTTCATGTCTAATTATTTACTTAAATGGCAAGTAGCCGTGTAATAAGCAGGATAATGTACATCCAGCTGGTTATCGCACAATAAACCCCTTCAGAGTGATGCAAGACCTGATCCTGTCGGGGATTATTCTGCAATAACAACTGGCTGGATGTACATTATCCCTTACTTCCCACACGGCCATAAATATGTGCATGGACAAGGACGTGTTTTCAAACTGGGGCTCATGGGCCTGCAAGGGGGACCATGGGACCATGTCTCACACAGTTTAAATGGGTCTTTATTCAGAAAGTAGATGGTTCTCAAACAGGGGAAACTTCCAGAAGGCCCAATAATAAATTAAAAAAATATTTAAATTGAGTTATATTAACATAATCTTAACTAAAAAATAAAGTACAACTTTAAACTGACATCACATTTTTTAGTTTATTTATTTGGTAACACTTTACAATAAGTTTACATTAATTAACATTGTTTAATGCATTAACTAACAATGAGAAATATATTTTTTACGGTATTTATTAATCTTAGTTAACAAGACACAATTGTTCATTGTTAGTTCATGTTAGCTGAGGTCCATTAAAGGGGACCTATAATGCCACTTTCACAAGATGTAATATAAGTCTCTGGTGTCCCCAGAATGTGTCTGTGAAGTTTCAGCTCAAAATACCCCACAGATCATTTATTATAGCTTGTCAAATTTGCCCCTATTTGGGTGTGAGCAAAAACAAGCCGTTTTTGTGTGTGTCCCTTTAAATGCAAATGAGCTGCTGCACCCGGCCCCCTTTCCAGAAGAGGGCGGAGCTTTAACAGCTCACGCTTCGGTTGCTCAACAACAACAAAGCCGGAGAATCTCACGCAGCCAAAATGAGGATTGTCAGTAACGGTGTTCAGCCTTACATTGTTCAAACCGGAGTCGACACTGACTACGTTTACATTGACAGCAGTAATCCGATATTAATACGATTAAGACAATACTCTGATTAAGAAAGGACCATGTAAACAGCAATGTTTTATTACCTTAATCCGACTAAAGTCATACTCGAAGTAAACACAAATCGAATTAAGACAGGTGGAGTATTCCTCTTTTAGTCGCATTATTGGAGTGCATTATAGACATGTACACTCCTTAATCACACTATTAACGTCATGTGGGAGTTTTCGCCGCATTTTGCCACAGGACACATAATACACACACGGCAGTGGTCAACCGTTTGACGGCAAACAAGAGGGCAAGCTTCAAGCAAGAAGCCACAAATCAAATTCCTCTCACCTCATCTCTCAACCAGTAGGCTACCTCTGAGTTTGTCGCGGTGGCATGAATGAAAGTTGCCGAATTAAAGTACAGGAGGCCTGTTGCTGGAGAATTTGTATCCACCGTTGTCTACAGAGCCCCACACAAATAAATAGTAGCCTAGGCTGAATCGATTTACGAATTTATAAATCATGCGCACCATTTATAAATCGAGGGAACGAATTAGTAAATCGCGCGCACAATTAATTAATTTTTTTCTTGCATGTCATGTGCGGGGCTCCGTGTCTATTTGCATGTATTACATGTCAAATAATTAACTGCACTTGAAGCTTTCGTAAGATTAAAAATGAAACACCCAAAACTGTATATGCACGAACTGTGTGGTGATATGTGAAATTCTGTAGAGGACGTCTGACGCCGTGCCGTGGGGACGTAATGACGTTTGCCATTAATCGATCTATGTTCTATAACATGTAAAACGGGAACACGAAAGGAATAATCTAAAAGCAACTCATGTAAACACCTTAATCATAATATTGTTTTATTCAGAATAAGGCCAATAATTAGATTACTGCTGTCCATGTAAACATAGTCACTGATGGAGAGACTCAGGAAGAAGTTACAACTTTTAGAATGAAACTGGACGTTTCTGAATGGTTAGTGGATAAATTTATGTAGTTGCTGTGGAGCTGATTCAACTCATCGACTAGCATGTGCCGTCATGTTAATCTTTTGTGCAAATCCAGCGTTGAATTGACCCTCGTTTGTGAAGCAGTCCGGCGTAAAATGACCTCGCCCCCTTTGTTGTGTGTTCTTGTGGGCAGGGTTTATGTAAATTTTGGGGTTTGTGATTTCACTTGCCCAGGAAGAAGCTCGTTGTAGTTCCTACCAGCCGCTTGTTGTAGTCCTTAAAAATCAATTTCTGTAAAAGAAAATATCTCCCTTTGCATTGAACTTTGAGCGTCGTAACTTTGCAGATGTTGTTTATGCTCAAACAGCAACATTACACACTACCTAAAGTTAAAAAAGTTCAATCACAATCAACCACCGCTTTAAATAGTATTAACTTATACAACTTTTGGTTATAATAATGTATTAGTTGATGTAGAAGATTAATAAATGCTTTAGAAGTGTTTTTCATTGTTAGTTCATATTAACTAATGTAGTTAACTAATGTTACCAATTGGAACCTTATTGTATAGTGTTACCATTTATTTTTCTAAATAAACCTTGAGAATTGGACCTTTGAATGTATTGTCTTACAGTGTAATCCTTGCAGTCAAAAAGGTTGAGAACCACTGATATGTAGCTGCCATTAACTTTGTTTTAGGAAGGGGTCTCTTGCAAGGAGATAATGTTTGTGGGTGCAAAATAATTCCAGGAATGTTTACCAAAAGTAAAAATGTTCATTTTGATTTCATGTTGACTTCACGGGCCCCCCTTTTCCCGTTTATAACCAGGTGTATTTTAAATCTGTGAATTTTTATGTGTAGAAAAATGCTTAGTACCAACCTGGGACTGTAGTCTAAAAGCCTGAAGTACTGTTCTCAACCCAAATTTCATCAAAAGAAAGAGTTTTACATTACAACACATTGGTAATATTATCTTTTGAAATCAAAGATGGCCAGATGACTCTCTGAACTTTAAACAAGTGAAAATCCTTCAGGAGAAAAACGCACCTGCCTCACAATCCTCTGCTCAAACTCAAGAGCAACAAATGGAGCGCTCCACACATTTCTGCTCCGTTTTTGCTTCAGAGCTTCCATTAGAATGACATGTTTGAAGAATTCATTCATGGTTGAACTCTTTTTTTATGCATGAGGCAGCAAGCAATGTTAGGTTTGTGACTTAAACAGTGATTTGCCTCGTCCAAAGTGGCTCTGAAGAGACTAGCCTGACATGTCTGCCAGATGTTCCTCAGCCCCTCGGCTGCTCTCCTTCTGCTCACCCTCTCTCTACACACGTTCAGTCACACACAGAAACATGCACTACACACGCTAACGCCTTTCAAGTCTCTTCATCATACATGAATTGAAGGGGTGAGTTCCTGCAGGCCATCTGGAGTGACTGCTGGTGATTCTTCAGACAGATGCCACTGGTGTTTCTGGCTCACACGTCGACACCCCTCCCATCACAGGAAATTACATCAACAATTGTAATTAGCAGTGCTTCCTTTTGAATCTCGGACAGATTTGGCATGGCCTCTGTAACACAATAGCCATTTCCTGTCAAGTCAAAACCTGCAACTATTCGATTAGTTCATTAATTTGTCCATTTGTTCATTAGCTTCTACTGCTCTTGATATCCATCTGAAGAATCCCGACTTGAGGAAAGGCTCAAGTTTATTTTTAACACTCCTTGATAAATTCAGTCTGATCATGTGTGCCACATTTTAGCTTAGATTATTTTGCGATCCTGTCCAGGTAATGCAGGTCTTGTAAAGAGATTTATAGTGAGGGATAGAACCAACTCAATCTCACAGTAAAAAGTAACGGTAACACTTTACAATAAGGTTCATTAGTTAAACATTAGTTAATGTATTAACAAACATGAACTAACCATGAGCAATATATTTGTTACTGTATTTACTAATCTTTGTTAACGTTAGTGGTTGCACTTTATTTTACAGTATGTGCACTTGCATGTACTTAAGAAATGACTGGGTAATATACGGTAACTACATAGGTTAAGGTTAGGTTTAGGGGTAGGTTCAGGGTTATTACCTAGTTATTGCAATTACTATAATAGTATGTACATAGGGAATAGGACTGTAAAATAAAGTGCTACCACATTAGTTAATGAAAATACAGTTGTTCATTGTTTGTTCATGTTAGTTCACAGTGCATTAATGTTAACAAGATTTTAATAATGTATTAGTAAATGTTGAAATTAACAAAGATTAATAAATGCTGTAGAAGTGCAGTTCATTATTAGTTCGTTAACTAATGTTTTTAACTAATGTTAACTAATGAACCTTATTGTAAAGTGTTATCAAAGTAACTATTGTACGTGGTGGCAATTTTGTATTTATTTGTACAATTGTGTGATATAAAGTCGTAATTGCGAGTTATATAGTCAGAAATTCCGTGAAATAAAGTCACAATTGTGTGTTCTAAATTCTTAGTTCTAGTTTTATTAGTTCTATAGTTATTTATTACTTTTCTCAAAATTACGAGCTTATATCTGGCAATTCTGATTTTTTTTCTCAGAATTGAGATATAAACTCGCAATTGCAAGTTATAAAGTCCAATTCTGAGGTAAAAAAAAAAATTCTCAGAATTGCGATTTTATATCTCGCAATTCTGACTTTATTTCTCGCAATTCTGACTTTTTTCTTGCAATTCTGACTTTATAACTCACAATTCTGACTATATATCATGCATTTCTGACTTTATATCACGCAATTCGGAATTTAATTCACAATTGCGAGTTTATATCACAACAAATCTCTTACTTACATCATGTCTTCACTTTGTTTGATAATGAGAGGTTTTGCGAGCCTGCATAACTCAGCACTGAATAAAAACTTTTGAGCCGTGAGTGGATTCTGACTAACTGAAACACCTCTGATTGGCCATTGCGTTCAAGAGATCAACAACTATATCTGTGATTGGCTACATTGCTCACCTCTAGAAAAACACATTGTAAATAGATACATTTGACGCTCTTCAGAGTGCATACACAAATATGCACTGGAGTGTTTGCCAATTCTGTTTCGCCAATATATTATTACAGTATCAACCGAGGGAGCTCTTGCTTGCCTTTGACGGTGCTTAGCACTGTAGAACCAGGCCTGGTTCATGATTTGTACTAACTACAAATGATTTGAACTTTTATGTTTTCATCACATAACCAGCTCTATATGTATGGCTTTTCTGATGTAGTAAACTTGCTCGGTAGCTCACCTGGTACAGCATTGCACTTGTGATGCAGAGTGCTCAGGTACGAGTCCAACACGAGTAACATCACTCCACAAAAGAGCTCAAAGCTTAGTAGAAGGCGGCTAAAACGGCATGGTTACTTCTGCAAATGTATTTTTATCTCACCTTTTGTTAATACTGGTGTTATATTTGGTGTAGGGGATATTTTCATTTCAATTACAATAGAGCATTAACCATTTAGTGCTATTTCACTTTTGAACTGCTGTGATACATACAAAAAGCTTCTGCAGTCATGTTTAACTGTTTCAGAGAAAACTGAAGCACCGGTCACTGACAATTTCACTTTGAAAGTGCTGTGAAACGTGCTACAAGCAATGCGATATAATTTTGCAAACAATTTACCCACATGCACTTTTTTCCATGACACTGGGCTGTTTAATAAACTCAAATCTGCAATGGAGAAAAAAAATGGCAATTCTTAACTTTTTTTTGTTTGTTTGTTTTGTGAATTGTTGGCTTCATATGAATCTCATGTGGATATTTTCGCATGATCTGCATTAAAAAATAGGCTTTAAAACAGTTTTCACTCAAATTGCTAGCAAATTTCACAAGTAATTAGAAAGTAACTGTTGTTTTTCATGCTGCTAAGAGGACCGACGGACAATTGCATGCTGCAAACTTTCAAATAAATGCTGGATTCACTCACGGGACAGAAATATCACGTTAAAATAGTAACACATTAAAGCAATGTAAAGGCAGACTAATAGATTCATATAAAATATTCGTAGCAAAAATATTTTTGAAATTCTATTCCAATTATTGGTAAAAGTTATGACTTGTAAATAATCTTGCTAATCTGCTATGGTGGAGCTGTTGCTTAGACTACATCTGCACTTTACTAGAGCATCCTCAGTAATTTCAGAAGCATCCTCAGTGATTTGATTTGGAACCGGGCGTGTCATGAAGTATGGTAAACGTGTCATAACTTTGTATTGTGCAGGCTTACTAATTACTCAAACATAAGTGTTTATCAATGATTTTTTGCCACATAGAACTGGACCACATGGGAAAAAATACACTGATAAGTATTTAATTGACATGACTCCTTCAATATCACACTAATAAATGTGTGTTTTTCTCTGCAAAGTTTAGGCATTTGTAGAGGCTAAATGTGATCATCTGTTCTGAAGTGTTAATGCACTGAGGTTCTGTTCGAGTCTGTCTAATACATAATGCTAGCTCTCACTTGTATACCATTAATAATGCATTGTTTAGTCAACAAACAGAAGTATACTACTATGGCAAACCAAAAAACCACAAAGGCACCCTGGCACTCAAACAGTGGAAGAAGTTTGTTAGCATATCCCTAAACCTTATTCAATGATTAATGAACTGTATTCAGAGCTTCCAGATGTGAAACATATCAAACCGTTAACATGCCAAATAAATGCTTTCTAAACTGTTTGTAAAGTGAAAAAAAGTGTCTAGATATTATTGTTATAAATATTACACTTTACATATATGAGTTGCATGACTGAGTCATTCTTTGTTCTCTATTATTTATGTGCCTTTTCCCCTTAACTTTCAAAGTGCAAAGCACCAAAATGCTTCATAAATAAGTTTAAAAGCAATAAAATGTGCCCTCTGTCTTCGGTTGATTTGAAATCACACCTTTAGCTTGTGTATTTTCGTGGTCTGCTGCATGGAGATCGTGTCTCGTGACATGAGATATAGATGTTTATTTTACTGAAAGGTTCAATTGGCTGTCCTTGTAATCTTCCACAGTAGCGTATAAATGTAAAGTGACTATTTGCTGCAAGACATGCTCTTTCACAAACGTATTCTGTAGCCTGGTTTTATTCACGAGTGTGCTCTGTCATTGCAGAATGTATACTACACCAGCACTCAGCAGTTATTCGTGGGCATCTTGAGCCCCACCATTGACGATGATGACAACAAGTGCCTGGTGGATGTGAATGGCCGGCCACGGCTCATTGAGTGCAGCTACGCCGTGGCTAAACGCATGAAGCTCCACTGGCATTTTACTCAGGTAATACAAACCTGCTGCACAGTCTGCATTCTCACAACAGGTTCTCACTCCTGAAGTGTTATACACCTAAAAAAAACTGTATTCATTTTTGATATCATCAGGAAATTAATCACTCACAACAACCTGCTTATAACTGACCTTAAGATAGAGGACAGGCCAGATAGTTTTTGTGTGGAGAAACCTGGTTTCCATTCGCCATTCGTCAAGTTCAACAAGCTTTTTTGAACTGTCAGACACATACAAACCTGCTTATTTTGGCAAATTTCTTTAACTGTGACAAGAAGGTGTTGTTATGGAACATTTAAATATTAGGAATCCAAAGGGGCCATTTGAAGTCACCATGAAATCAAAATTCAAAGTCATTTATTGTCATGTGTACAAGTTACCAAGTAGCCTACAATGAAAAACTTACTTGAATGCTACTCCACAGACTACAGACAGACAAAATACAATAAACCTCACTGCTATGTACACAAAAATATACATACATACAGAAATTACAAAATAATTGCTAGGCAATAAGACAATCAGTGACGAGATAAATCAGACAAAGAAGTGACAAAAGTGGCATTTTTGACATTATGAGGTGTTCAGTATTCTTATACCTAACACTAACATAAGTGTTAAACATTATACATTTTATCATTCTTGTTTTCTTATGTCATTTTGCAGTATTGACTAAAAATGATTTACCTGTGCACATCGAAAGAAAGAAAGAAAGAAAGAAAGAAAGAAAGAAAGAAAGAAAGAAAGAAAGAAAGAAAGAAAGAAAGAAAGAAAGAAAGAAAGAAAGAAAGAAAGAAAGAAAAAAGAAAGAACTGACACAAATCTAATGATTCAATCAGTTCCAGATATATAAAATCAAGTCCCGCCCTACATTTTGTCTTGTTCAACAAGCGTTTCACTCAGATATACATCACAATAGGGGAAAAAAAGATATCACAATTTCCGTTTCATGCCGACTTGGAGTTTCGTTCGTTCCGTTCCTGAAATTAATCTCGACAAACGCAAGCATTAGATGAGTCTTGTCATTATTTATGACACTGACCTTCATTTGTTTTACTTTTCCATGATTCTGTGATGTCTTCTCCATTAACAAAAAAGACTGTACAAATAAATCTTGTGGGTTTGGACAGTTTTCAGTAACACTAGATGCAATTTAGGTGATTGCATGGAGTTTTAAAGGGGTCATGAATTGAGAAAGCACATTTTCCCTGAGCTTTTGACATGTAAGAGGTCATCATACTATAAGAATATCCTGTAAGTTTCAGAACTGAAAACTTCCTTGTTAGTCCAAAAACAGCTTTCATTGTAACCAAGCCCAGATAAAGACTCGAATGTAGGATCTAGATAGGTGAAAGCTCCTCTGCAGAAGAAATCAACACCTATTTCATCATTGCAATGTTAGCCCCGCCCACTGACGTGTTAGTGAGACTAGGAGGAGAGAAGAGCGATACAGGACTAAAATAACATTACCTTTCAAAGGATCCTCATGCTAGAAATATGGTTATTTATTTTCAACAATGTGAATGTCTCAGTTAAGCATTATTTATTTGTATTCGGTTCATTTCACTGTGAATTCTTTGGTAAACCAATCGCGTTTCGGCGCAGGCCTTGCAAACAGACTTTTACGATATGGACTCGACTGTAACGCAACAACATGTGTTCATTCTAATGCCTGATCTGATATTAATGGTTCATGTACAATCAGATGTTCTTTGTCTATGTGTCAGTAAATCAAACCAGTGACTAAACGGTCAACTTCACATTTTTTCTCTTAGTAAGATGAAAATAATTAAACTGTGATTAAATTATATATAGAAAGTGATCAAAGAACGCTCCCTTTACAATCGCTGGAGCTGTCAATCAAACGGCGCAAGTTTATCAGTGACTGAGTTCTGGACTCGCGCCAAAACTCCCGTTATATTCAATGAATCTCTTATTTACATCATGTTTGCACTGTAAATTATGATGAAAGCATTCGTTAGTGTGCAGAAATTGAGTTGCAATGACGAGATCACTGCTTTTATGTGCTCAACAACATGTCTGTGATCGACTACAATGTTCATCACTGCAACCTTTCCTGCCACGATCTAAATATAATGCCATAGATCTAAATGTAATGCAGCACTTTTCATGATTAGTTAACCTTGAGATCTGTAATAGTAAAAATGTGCTAAAGGTTTTGGAGAGAGTAATACTTAGTTATTTCGTATGCAAAGATGTCTGCCAATCACAGCAGTCGGCGTTTACACTGAAGTCTCACAGCAGACACGCCCCTTAAAACAGAGCGTGCAAATCAGAGGGTAGGAAAAATGCCTTTTATTTCTAAATTATGACAATTTTTGATGTAAAAAGCATACTAACATTTTAAGTGCACCCCAGGAAACATTATAAAACAATAAAACAACGCAGTTCCTGACCCCTTTAAATTAAGAAAAATTGAGCAGGATATTTGGCTTATTTCCTCCATAAATTTCTATGTACTGAGAACATCTGTACTAAATGCACATGGGCTTCATCCAAGATACTTCTGTTGACTGCATCTTATGTGTGGGTTATTTCTTATTATTGATGAACAGAGATAGAGATCCCACCCTTAGTTAAGTAAACACTGTTGTAAGATCAATTACAAATGGTTAGATGTACATGTATGTATCTGAAAAAGTAGGGGTGGCAATTTGGGATATCAGTTTCTTTTTTAACGAACCAACATTACAGTTTTAACATTGCTGTTTTAAGCTGTTGTTTCTGCTCCACTGAGATGTCATGTTTTTGTCAGGGACAGTGCAGTGCTTGTTTGTGAAGTGTAAGAGTGACTGCCATGATGAAAGCTGATGTTGATAAGGTTCATGTTTTAGTCATCCAGCTAAAAAAAGAAAATGTTAAATGTTAACACTTCAGTTGAGCAGAGCTCCTTGAGAAGACAGCGGAGATTAAAATATGAGCCACTGCAAACAAATTAATATTGCTGATTTTAAATAAAAACTCATTTTGATGTCCTTTGCATCAGTTTAATAAAGGCAAAGATTTCTCATTAAAAGCAAACCTGCATCACTAAAAAAAAATAAAAAAAAATAAGGGGCACCTCTATATTCTGACAAGCAGAGTATAGATAGAGAAGTCTGTAAAGAACATTAAAGATTTATTTGAAAAAGTCTTTGTGGATGGGTATTTGGACATTTAATCACTTCAAAACCTCTAATTAGAGCCACAACAGTCAGATGGAGTCATACATTCCTCAGCTCCTTTCAAGTGTAAAGCTCAAATGCATTATCAACTCTATTATTCCCCCTAAATCCTGTGATTTCACGGCAGTTCACACATTCATATAATGTAAATAAGCCATGAGGGTAATGGTAAACAGGGCTGATTTCTTCTTTAGTTGCTGGATAAGGTAATAGTCAAAAGAGTTGTGTTTTCAAACTCTCCCAAACAAAATAAGTGGCACATCCAGCTAAAGGGCTCTTCTGAGATCCAGAGACAAAATGCTTTCATATTTTATAATGACAGATGCTATTTTCACAACTAAATGTAATTACTCTTGGAACTAGGGCACTTTAATGTGTCAGTTTTGTGATTAATTATAAAAATAAGTGTTTGAATGCAAATTAATCATCCCCCCGTCATGTAAATAAATATTTAAAAACGCAACACTCATGGCGTGAGATGCTAAAAAACAGTGAGGGGTTTCACAATTGTCAAAGATCTGCATGTGTAAATAGACCAGTAATTAAAACAATTGCACAGATGAAACACGTGTATACCGCTGAGAGACGGATAATCAAACTTGATGACTGGATTGTGGTGGACTGTAGGCCAGTGAATCAGGCTTATGATAATAAAACAATATAACACATTATTGTCAGTATTTTATTGACATCTAAAGCCATTCATTGTAATGTCCAAAAACTGAAAAACGCGGCCTTTGCATGCAGTATACGGAGATAAGAAGCAGGGTTATTAATGCTAAAACAGTTAACATTTTGTTTGAAATAAAGCTGAAATAAAATAAAATATAAATATTAAATGAAAATTAGAAATGTTGCATTGGCTGCCAACTCAAATAAGTTTAAGTTGAAGCACTAAAATTACTATCTGGAAATAAATAAAAAATAAATCTAAAACTGAAATAAAAATAAATTAAACCTCAATAGTAAAAATTCAAATGATAAAAGCACATAACAAAATTACTGAAAATTAAGCTAAAATTAAAATGAAAACATATACTAAACTGGTATACTTAAAATATGAAAATTCGGCAGACACATGTAACAGCCCGATACCTACAAAAAAAGTCTCTTGGAGCAAAATCTAAACCCAATAGGAAGTGAGATATTTTGAAATTTCTCTGCAAAATATTTGCAGAGTTTTTGCCATTTCCAGACGTTGTACTTTAACGAACTCCTCCTAGAGCTTTAATCAGATCAACATCATATTTGGTCAGTCAAATCTAAAGGCCTTTACGATGTTAAATTGTGAAGATCTTGATTTTTCACTGGACACACCATCCGTGGCGGCCTGACAAATTTCGATGTTTCGCCATGAAACAGGAAGTTGTTGTAACTCAGGCATACTATGTTTGATCTGCCCCAAACTTCAAATGTTTTATTCGAGTCCTGGCCTGAAGACATCTACATGCCAATATTCAGTTACAGTCATAGCGCCACCTGCGGCCAACAGGAAATATGTTGTTTTTGTAGGCTTTCCTGTAGCTCAGTGGTTAGAGCATGGCACTAGAAATGCCAAGGTCATGGGTTCGATCCCAGGGATTGCACATACTCCGATACAAATGTGTAGTATAATGCAATGTAAGTCGCTTTGGATAAAAGCGTCTGCCAAATGCATAAATGTAAATGTAAATGTTTTACATTGTAATTAACTCCTCATAAGGATTTAATCAGATCAACATCATATTTGGCCAGTCTAATCTTAAGGCCTTAGTGATGTTAAATTGCGATGATCTTGAGTTTTCGTTGAAGGGCGTCTCCGTGGCGGCCTGACAAATTTGATGTTTCGTCATGAAACAGGAAGCTGTTGTAACGTGTGATAAGAGTCCTGGCCTGAAGGCATCTATGACAATATTCAGTTAGTCATAGCGCCACCTGCTGGCAACAGAAAATGGCATGCTTCACACTGTAATTATATTTAAAGACATTTATGTATTCCATGATATACCAAACATGTTAGAAACACGTTAAATAATGCAACACTTGGCCAAGTGCTTATGTATGTGATTAACGCCACAAAACAGGAAGTTTGGTGGTTTCCCCGGGTGCGAGGACCCATTCAACACCGCTTGCAGCTTTAATATTTTATATTATTGTACTTTCATACACTGTAAAATGTTTTTATTTTCATTCACTCAGTTAATACTATAATTTCTTCTCTTTATAATAGTTTTTCATTCAATTTTCACTATTAATTGAATTTAGAGTAGAAAAAAATGCACTGAACTTTGATTTTGCTTAAAAATTTTATGTAAGTTTAAGCAATTAAACTGAAGTTTTCAATATTAGTGTCGATATACAGTAACTGTACTTTGTGGCTAGTGCTGTTCACACTTTTAAAAACAGTCACTGTGTTTTACAGTTTTAATATAACTTTTAAAAAGCCATTTTCTTTAATAACAAGAGGAGAAGGACTAGAAATAAAACAGTGGATAGATTACTTTTAATAATACCGTAATTTTACTAGCATTCATGAGATGCATAAAGTACAGTGTGTCTGTCTGTTTATTAGAATTGTTTTAGTTCTTAAAAGGGAAGATGATGTTACTCATTGAAATGTGTGTCAGTTACTCTCCTTAATTAGTTTTTAGTCTTATCGCTTGCCATTTGTAACTTCTTTCTCCAATTATGAAATATCTCTGCTGCCTCTCTAACAGCCTTTTGTGTTTATGAATGTATCTCACATTAGCTCTGGCTGAAGGCATCGCTCCAGTCTAATCTCAGTCTCACACTCGCACACACATGAAATAGACGAGATCAATATAAATTTCCCAAGTTGGTTGACTTCTTAGATGTGATGTAAGAGTACAAGGCCATTCTCATAAAAGCCAACTGACCAGTTCTTTACAGCGAATTGATTAGTAGGTCTAGAAACCGGCCTGGTTCTCTGGGATTGTGAGAGATCATTCATGTCGACATCAGCCAGTGATGCGCAACAGTTCAAGTGATGGGCTGATTTAGCATTGCCCTTCATATTTACCCTATCCCCACAGCTGGATGCACACTGCCATGTTAGATTTTCCATGCTTGAATGAATCACTTTAAAGACTTTGGAAACCTGTAACCTTTAACACACTTCTTATGCACCATTATGAGTGTGCCTCAGACAGCATTAGCAGGCGTACTAAGACAAGTGCCACATGGCTATGGCAAATTAAATTAGGATGAAGTGATGAACTCTTTCCAGAGAACAAACAAGGGCGTATTTTCAATGAGCAGAAACGATATAAAAATCATGTTATGTTCTTATTTTATTAGTTTCAAAGGACACTTTGGCTAAGAGCATTTATTTGCATGTCATTGAGTCCATTTTTTTGTTCTCATTGCATTTGTCAAGAGAAAATGAGCAAGGTTCATTTTTAAAAACAACGAAGTAACCCTCAGATGTTGAAATAGCTGTCAGAAATAACCCATAATGATGAAATAACCCTCAGTTCCTCAAAAAGTTTGATGATTCAAGCTCAAAGTTGAGGAAAATTCTTTTAAATCAATGACTTTCAAAACTTTCGGCTGCTCAAGAATTGTCAGCAGTATCAATAAACTAACAGTGAGCGACGATACTTATTTCATCTGAGTTTTATGAATTATGAATGAGTCTTGCAATTTTTTTTATCAAAGTCATTGGGACTTTAAAGACTGTAATATCAGAAGAAAGCATCATGAGCAACACTGAAGTTGCATGCAATTTTCTTTTTCTTCTGGTTTTATCTTTGACTTACAGATTGTATTTTAAAACATAATAATAATATAGCAAAATTAAGACAATGGTTTTTATCTTTAAAGGAAGAACTGGGGAAAAGAAAACCACTTCAATACTTCATTAGGACACTGAATTTAACATTTAAAATAGACATTAGAACTTACCAAAACAACAAGCTTAAATCTTATTTAAACAAAATCTAGTTTAATTGGCCTCCAACCACATTCTGTGCTTATAGTCAATACTTTTTATTCATATTTATTTTTTTAGAATATCTAAATAAGCACACTGGTTACATATTCATATTAAGCTTGATACTGCCATTTGTCCATTTTAAGATACACTGATCAGGCATAAAATGAGCACTGACAGGTGAAGTGAATAACATCAGAACTGGACCACGGAGCAATGGAAGAAGGTGTCCTGGTCTGATGAATCACGTTTTCTTTTACATCGACTGGATGGCCGGGTGCGTGTGTGTTGCTTACCTGGGGAACACATGGCACCAGGATGCATTATGGAAAGAAGGCAAGCCGGCGGAGGCAGTGTGATGCTTTGGGGAATGTTCTGCTGGGAAACCTTGGGTCCTGCCATCCATGTGGAAGTTACTTTGGCACGTACCACCTACCTAAGCATTGTTGCAGACCATGTACACCCTTTCATGGAAAAGGGAATTCCCTGGTGGCTGTGGCCTCTTTCAGCAGGATAATGCGCTCTGCCACAAAGCAAAAATGGTTCAGGAATGGTTTGAGGAGCACAACAACGAGTTTGAGGTGTTGACTTGGCCTCCAAATTCCCCAGATCTCAATCCAATCGAGCATCTGTGGGATGTGCTGAACAAACAAGTCTGATCCATGGAGGCCCCACCTCCAACGCAATATTAGGAAGGTGGTCATAATGTAATGCCTGATCAGTGTATAAATATTGGCAACAAAGTTTCAATATACACACACGGTCATGGTCAGAATTATTGGTACCCTTGGTAAATACGATTAAAGAAGGCTGTGAAAATAAATCTGCATTGTTAATCCTTTTGATCTTACATTTAAAACTAAATCTAACCCTTCATTGAAGTAAAACTAATGAATGTGGAGGGAAAATCACATTATGAAATAAATGTTTTCTTCTTATACACATTGTCCACAATTATTGGCACCCATAGAAATTCTTATCAGTGAAATATCTCTGAAGTATATTCCCATCCATATTTAAATTTTTTAGCACACCAGGATGACTAGGAACATGAAATTATCCAGTCATGATTCACAGGAGTATGAATATGAGGAAACACAAAGGCCAAATTCCCTTAATCATTCATCACATTGTGTAAAACCACAGAATATAGTTCTGATGTGCAGCAAAATATTGTTGAGCTTCACAAAATAGAAAGTGGCAGTAAGAAAATAGCTAAAGCATCGAAAATTCCCATTTCCACCTTCAGGGCAATAATTAAGAAGTTTCAATCAGTTAAAGATGTTACAAATCTGACTGGACGAGGACATGTGTCTATAGCAGGGGTGTCCAAACTACGGCCCGTGGGCCAACTGCGGCCCGGGGATGAATTTCCAACGGCCCGCAGCCTGTCTATTAAAATCTGTTATACGTGGCCCGCCATGCATAATTTACAAATCGTGCAGTTTCACAATGTCAACACAAGGTGGCAGTACTAGAATTTAGGAAACATTAACGCGCCAACTTGTGCGCACCGCCACTAAACAGCCAGTAAGAAGTGTTCGAGTTCGGAGTAGAGGTCTCAGGTACAAGCTGCAAATCTCTCTGTGATTTTAATTTAGTTTAAAGCCAGTTGAAACAGCGCTGACTTAATCAACAACACTAACATGCAAATCAGGAGAAACATTGAGCCGATCCAGTTAGAATAATTTTCAACCAACAATTCAACATTTATCATGGAATTACAGTGTTAACACTACCTGTAACTGTGGTATTTTGTCAGAAATGTAGGTTAATATCTCATTTTATTTAATTTTTAATGTAGATATGTATTAAATGAGTAATAAAGGTGAAATTACAGACAATTTTTTGTCAGAAACTTGCAGTTTTATGCATTCGTATTTATACTGAAGGAATACTCCACTTTTTTTGAAAATAGGCTAATTTTCCAACTCCTCTAGAGTTAAACAGTTGAGTTTTACCGTTTTCGAATCCATTCAGTCGATCTCCGGGTCTGGCGGTACCACTTTTAGCATAGCTTAGCATAGTTCATTGAATCTGATTAGACCGTTAGCGTCTCGCTCAAAAATGACCAAAGAGTTTCAATATTTTTCCTATTTAAAACTCGATTCTTCTGTAGTTACATCGTGTACTAAGACCGATGGAAAATGAAAAGTTGCGATTTTCTAGGCCGATATGGCTAGGAACTATACTCTCATTCCGGCGTAATAATCAAGGAACTTTGCTGCCGTACCATGAGTGCAGCAGGCGCAATGATATTACGCAGCGTCTCTCACAAATGTCTCCATGGTTGCAAGGCACGCTCCCTGTGCAAGCAGGTGGTCACAGACGCTGCGTAATATCATTATCGGTCTTAGTACACGATGTAACTACAGAAGAGTCAAGTTTTAAATAGGAAAAATATTGAAACTCTTTGGTCATTTTTGAGCGAGATGCTAACGGTCTAATCAGATTCAATGAACTATGCTAAGCTATGCTAAAAGTGGTACCGCCAGACCCGGCTGAATGGATTCGAAAACGATAAAACTCAACTTTTTAACTCTAGAGGAGTTGGAAAATAAGTGTAAAGTGTCAAAAAAAGTGTAGTGTTCCTTTAAATGCGTTTATAGACTAAATACCATAAAGCCATTCTAGATATAGAAACAATTTTTTTTTACTTTTTACCATGTAGTGAGGTGCCATATGTGGTTTTACCTGCAGTGATCTGAAATTAGAGNATATATATATATATTAGAAAAGGAACCGGCCCCCAGATGTGTCCACAACATCGAATCTGGCCCCCTTTTAAAAAAGTTTGGACACACCTGGTCTATAGCATCCTAATGCACAGTGAGAAGGAGAGTTTGAGTGGACAAAGACTCTCCAAGGATCACAGCTGGAGAATTGCATAGATTAAAAAAAAATATATATATATATTAAACAGCACCTACATCACCATATGTTGTTTGGGAGGGTTTCAAGAAAAATCGTCTGCTCTCATCCAGAAACAATCTCCAGCATATTCAATTGTCAGACACGACTGGAACTTCAAACAGGACCGGTTTCTATGGTCAAATGAAACTAAAAAAAATTACTTTTTGGCAGTAAACCCACCAGATGGGTTTGGTGCACACAGGGATAAAATAGCACGGGCACTATTGACCTGTTAAAATGTAATGCTTGTAGCTTTTTCTCTTGTTGTTCTCGTAAACTTAGAGGCAGCACATTACAGGCTTCAGATAACCCTTCTTAAGGAGACTGTTAGTGAATGTAAGCCTCTACCTGAAGACCTCCTGACCACAGCGGTGTCAGACTCCTTGAGCACCTCTCAAAGAGCGAGAGGGAGTCTGTGGTACTGAGACCTCATAAACCCGGGTCTTAAGGGCACAGGCGTTCTCTTATGTGAAAAGCGGGTTAAAATGAATGCTGGCAGCGAAAAAAATCAGCCACCCTATCTCAGTACTGCAGTTCCATCCTCCCCGGCTTGAGATCAGTGCGGATGCTTCCCTTTAGCTCTTAGCCTGCTCTCTCATGTCTAAGCCTGCAGCGTTGCTGTTCCCTCGCAGATACACCAGCTGTGACTCTATCAAGCCCTTTTCAGAAGAGGAGATGAAAGATGAATATGAATTTGATGTGCCCGATGTCTCTAAAGTTTGACCCAAACCTCATGTTATTCAAAAAACCTGTCAAGATTATGACTATGTTGCATCTCGAGATCTCGTCACACCCCTACTCATTAGTAATCATAGGTATTCATATGTAAGTTCTAGCACACATACATTTTTGTACGATTACATTAATACTAAAATATACATAATTAATGTATAATGTATAATATCAATAGAATCTAAACTGAAATTTTACAGGTTAACAAGTTTAGAGATGTGCAAATGTTATGAATACTTTTAGGTTCATCAAATTTTGAATTAATTTAATTAATAGGTTGATTTTTTTTTTATTTAGTCAATGACAAATATTTACGATGTCATCAAATTTATTTAATGTATTTACCTAAAAAGCCTGGGTATCACTTTATTTTACAGTGTCCTTGTTACTGTAGTAATAACATAAAATTATGCGTAATTGTATGTAACTAACCCTATACCAAACCAGTTGCACTTTATTTTACAGTACATATTGCATGTACATACAGTGTACTTGCTGGGTAATATAAGGTAACAAGGGGCTAAGGTTAGGTTTAGGTGTAGGTTCAGGGTTAGTACCTAGTTATTACTGTAAGAGGTACATAATATGTAAATGGGGAATTGGACTAAAATAAAGTGCTACCACTAAACCCAAAAAACCAAACCCTATAGTAAGCACATGTTGTTAATTAATATTACTCTGTACTTAAATATATAATTACACTGTAACTAAGACACCTTAAAATAAAGTGTAACCAAAGCCTGTGGTTTAATCATCAATATCCACAGCATTCAAGCCCACTCAAACATTGCATTCATTTAAATGGTCAAAATTTGCAGCCCACATGCTTGATGTAAATTACTTAAAATGTGTATGTCTTGTGACCAACTGCAACATTCCAATTTTTGACACTGTGGCATTCAAATCTTTTTGAATGAGATGTGACTACATTGACAGACGAGATCTGGGGACGTTTTTCAATGATTTACAACTTTAATTTCTCTAATGAAAGTTAGTCAATTGTAAATGTATCTGTTTTTGTATAGCTGAGAAGTGGTTTGGTGTAAGCCTGAGGTTAGGGGCTCAAAAATATCCACATAATTGTAAAACGTGCCTATAGAAATACATTTATAATACAAAGATCTGTACTTTTACCTTTCGAATGCTGACACTTTGTCCAAATTTTACGTTTCAGCATCTTCCCAAACATACAAAGATGTGTGTGTACGTTATGTATTCTTATGAGATCACACTGTAGATTTTCACACATCAGATTTTTCTGATCATGAAATGTGAAAGGTTACACACATTGAAAGAGACTTTTGGGGGAAGATGGATGAAGCCCTGACAGCTCCATCTATACAGGAACATGCCTGGGCACAGTCGAGGGAGTCTGTAATGAAATATATCTATTTTCTTTCTCCTTTCTTCAGGAAGGCTCCATCCAGAATACAAAGTCAAAGCGATGCCTGGAACTTGTGGAGAACAATGACAATGAGTTCGGATATCAGCTGACCCTTCAAAAATGCACTGGCCAGAGCTGGACCATAACCAATATGTTGCCTGGTAGCACCTTATGATGGTACCGTCGAGACTGAGGAATATGTGGAACTAGGACTGCATCAAGAAATGATGAAAAGCTTAAGCACCTGGATGTCTCTATTTGACTTTGACATCATATGATAAATGTTAAACATTTTCCCTAGCTACTGTACTTGTGCATATTGATAAGCCACATTTGGCAGATACTGCATTGTGTATAATGAGATTCTACACTGTACTGAGATTTATTTTGTGCAAGGTGTACTTGGTTTTGTCGTGATTTGAAGGTTGTACCGGCTCCAATGCACACATTGAAGCCATAATTGCTACTATGTAGCAAAGCTTTGGCAACGTTCTTGCTGTATTTATTTCTAGTGTCTCAGGTTTGTAGGTTGAGATTATTTTGAAATAACTCTGTACATTTTTGGGACATGCCAATATGTTGGAACATATCTAGATACAATCAACTGTTTTATATCCACATGTACAGTAAATATTCTGAGTATTTATAATTAACAACAGTAAAAAGAACAAATGCTATGACAAATTGTGAGTTTGCTGTTCTAAGTTTTTCTACACAAGACCTTGTAGCATCATTCCTGTAAGCAGAGACACAGCTGTAGTTGTTATGACAGGGTAGGTAATTCCTCTCAGTGTCAGTGCTTTGGTTCAGCAGATGTGATCTCTCTAGACTACAACTCACTGTTTGTTACTTCAGCTACATGGCATACAATATATATTCCTTGAAGATCACACAGTGTTTTATAGCATTGGTTCTTAAAGGGTTAGTTCACCCAAAAATGAAAATAATGTCATTTATTACTCACCCTCATGCCGTTCCACACCCATAAGACCTTCGTTAATCTTCGGAACACAAATTAAGATATTTTTTATAAAATCCGATGGCTCAGTGAGGCCTCCATAGCCAGCAATGACATTTCCATTAATGTACTAAAAATATATTTAAATCAGTTCATGTGAGTACAGTGGTTCAATATTAATATTATAAAGCGACGAGAATATTTTTGGTGGGCAAAAAACCCAAGATAACGACTTATTTAGTGATGGCCGATTTCAAAACACTGCTTCAGGAAGCTTCGGAGCGTATGAATCAGCGTGTCGAATCATGATTCGGATCGCGTGTCAAACCGCCAAACTGCTGAAATCACGTGACTTTGGCGCTCCGAACAGCTGATTCGACACGCTGATTCATTATGCTCCAAAACTTTCTGAAGCAGTGTTTTGAAATCGGCCATCACTATATACGTCGTTATCTTGGGTTNTTTTTTTTTTTTTTTTGGCGCACCAAAAATATTCTCATTGCTTTATAATATTAATATTGAACCACTGTACTCACATGAACTGATTTAAATATTTTTAGTACCTTCATGGGTCTTGAGAGAGGAAATGTCATTGCTCCCTATGCAGGCCTCACTGAGCCATCGGATTTCAACAAAAATATCTAAATTTGTGTTTCGAAGATGAACGAAGGTCTTACGGGTGTGGAACGGCATGAGGGTGAGTAATAAATGACAGAATTTTATTTTTGGGTGAACTAACCCTTTAACTTGAGGAACTGGTGAATACAATAATTTTTGACATTAATACCATGGGGAAAAACTGCCATATAGTCATAATTTGGCAGCAGGTATATTAGTATATTAATATTAAAATTAATATTAATATACCTGCTGTCACTTTAAGACCTGACGCACGGATCTATTATACTGTTACACACGCGTGTTTACGATCACTAAAAACATAACTGACTGTGTTTATGTGAATACTCGCCAAGGCCGCCATTTTGTCATTATTTTGTGTGTATTTGACTGTTTAAGCACAATATATAAGCAGCAAAAAAGAACTCAATTTAGTACTGAGATCACACAGTGTTTTATAGCATTGGTTCTTAACTTGAGGAACCGGTGAATACAATAATTATAACTAACCATATGGTTCTGCACAATGGCAAAATAAATAGCTCTCTCAGTTTTTACAGCCGATGTCAGAGCTGTGCGCCCAATCAAATTCTATGATACTTTGGTGCAAATGTATTTGTAACTTGAATGAATGAATGAAGCATTTATACAGCGCTTTATTATGCACTATTGTACACCCAAAGCACTTTACAATCATATCAGGGTCTCTCCTCATCTACCACCAGTGTGCAGCATCCACCTGGACGCAACGGCAGCCACAGTATAATGGCACCAGGGCGCTATCAGATATATGTGGAGAGGAAAGAGAGAGTGATTGAACCGATTCAGTAGATGGGGATTATTAGGAGGCCATGATTCTTAAGGGCCAATGGAGAGAATCTGGCCAGGACACCGGGTTTATTAATTTGCAATTTTTCCATTTTGGCACATCATGACCTTTCACAATACAAGAACAATGGCTTTGGCGTCATTTATATCAATGGCATGATGTGTATGATGTGCCACATTTGAATATGAATGCAGCACCAGTCACTGTACAGTATGCTTTTGTGTGGAAAGGAGCAGTTTGGACTTTTTCCAAAGAAAAAAGAAAATTATATGGTTTGAAACAAAGCCAGATACCAAGCAAATTTTTCATTTTGAGATTAACTATGCCGTTTAAAAACTCCATTGATTCTCCACTGTTGTTCCCTACATGGTGGTAAACAGCAGATATATGTGGAGAGGAAAGAGAGAGTGATAGAACCAATTCAGTAGACGGGGATTATTAGGAGGCCATGATTCTTAAGGGTCAATGGAGAGAATCTGGCCAGGACACCGTGGTTATTCCCCTACACGAGAAGTGCCATGGGATTTTTAATGACACAGAACAAGTCAGGACCTCGATTTAACGTCTCATCTGAAGGACGGTGCTTGTTACAGTATAGCGTCCCCGTCATTACACTGGGGCGTTAGGACCCACACAGACCACAGGGTGAGCACCTCCTGCTGGCCTCACTAACACCTCTTCCAGCAGGAGGTCTCCCATCCAGGTATACTGACCAGGCTCAACCCTGCTTAGCTTCAGTGGGACAACCAGTCTTGTGTTACAGTGTGGTATGGCTGTGGCCATAACTTAGTAAACGTTAGTCAAATTAGACAGATTACAACATGGACAGGTTGCATGATTATGAACAAAAAACCTGAGGGACAAAGAAGTAATGTGTCTCCGACTGCATTAAATACGGGTATAATCAAGTTTCACAATGTGGTGGATTATTGGCTTTATTAATAATTAATATTTAAGTATTTATTTTATTTAAAATTATATCAATAATACATTCATTATACATTTNCTGGGGCGTTAGGACCCACACAGACCACAGGGTGAGCACCTCCTGCTGGCCTCACTAACACCTCTTCCAGCAGGAGGTCTCCAATCCAGGTATACTGACCAGGCTCAACCCTGCTTAGCTTCAGTGGGACAACCAGTCTTGTGTTACATTCATCGGTTGAAACTCTGCACTAGGTTGAAATAAAATGTCCTGGAGTTTTACTTTGGTCCAAAATTCATATTGCGCTTATTTAGTATTGTAATTGTGATTTGAATCTCGCTTTGTTGCTTCTTGTATATCAAAGCTAACAGACCAAAGGCATAAAATCAGAATGAAACAACAGCTATCATGTTCGGCAGGCTGTGAAAAAATTTGCAAGCAATGCCTTTCATGTTTTAACAAACAGAAGAGTTTCGTTCAAAAAAAAAAGAAGAAAAAAAAGAAACTCTTCTAAAGAGCCAAACTCAGACCTCATTAATCTGACCCATCAGTGAACTTGAGTGAAAAAGAACCCAATGGACTCAGCTCTTTTGATGGTCTACTTTGGTGTCTCGGTCCACTCTAATTTAATTATTTTCATTAATTATTTTTTTAAACACAGTTAAATTGAATATGATTCCAATATGCGAAGGTGAAGTATATACACGATCAGGCATAATATAATGTGCACTGACAGGTGAAGTGAATAATACTGATTATCTCTTCATCACGGCACCTGTTATGCCAATTTGTGATGGCTAGACGACTGGGTCAGAGCATCTCCAAAACTGCAGCTCTTGTGGGGTGTTTCCGGTCTGCAGTGGTCAGTATCTATCAAAGTGCTCCAAGGAAGGAACAGTGGTGAACCGGCGACAGGGTCATGGGCGGCCAAGGCTCACTGGTGCCCGTGTGGTCTGATCCAACAGAAGAGCTACTGTAGCTCAAATTGCTCAAGAAGTTAATGCTGGTTCTGATAGAAAGGTGTCAGAATACACAGTGCATCAGTTTGTTGCGTATGGGGCTGCATAGCCGCAGACCAGTCAGGGTGCCCATGCTGACCCCTGTCCACCGCCGAAAGAGCCAACAGTGAGCATCAGAACTGGACCATGGAGCAATGGAAGAAGGTGGCCTGGTCTGATGGCCAGGTGTGTGTGCGTCACTTACCTGGGGAACACATGGCATCAGGATGCACTATGGGAAGAAGGCAAGCCGGCGGAGGCAGTGTGATGCTTTGGGCAATGTTCTGCTGGGAAACCTTGGGTCCTGCCATCCATGTAGATGTTACTTTGACACGTACCACCTACCTAAGCATTGTTGCAGGCCATGTACACCCTTTCATGGAAACGGTATTCCCTGGTGGCTGTGGCCTCTTTCAGCGGGATAATGCGTCCTGCCACAAAGCAAAAATGGTTCAGGAATGGTTTGAGGAGCACAACAACAAGTTTGAGGTGTTGACTTGGCCTCCAAATTCCCCAGATCTCAATCCAATCAAGCGTCTGTGGGATGTGCTGAACAAACAAGTCCGATCCATGGAGGCTCCACCTCGCAACTTACAAGACTTAAATGATCTGTATTTCTGTCATAATTTTCAGACTGAACACACGTAAATGTAAGTTATTATTCATTAAAAATCTTACCTTCTGCTGTTACTCTCAAATCTAATTTGCAATTTTCGCATTTTGGCACATCGTGACCTTTCACAATACAAGAACAATGGCTTTGGCGTCATTTATATAAATGGCATGATGTGTTTTGATGGGCCACATTTGAATATGAATGCAGCACCAGTCACTGTACAGTATGCTTTTGTGTGGAAAGGAGCAGTTTGGACATTTTCCAAAGAAAAAAGAAAATTATATGGTTTGAAACAAAGCCAGATACCAAGCAAAATTTTTCATTTTTAGATTAACTATGCCGTTTAAAAACTCCATTGATTCTCCACTGTTGTTCCCTACATGGTGGTAAACAGCTTTGCAGTTCACGTGTCAAAGATTTTATTCTCAAATGATGTCTGGATCCTCCCTGTAGCGGGAGTTGTGTGCATCGATGGCATAGATGTTTTCTTTAAACTCTCGTTCTTTCTCTCTCTCTCTGGTGTGTATCAAGGGAAGAGACGAGTGGCACTTTCTGTTCTCAACTTGCCAGTCCTCATTAGCATCTACAGTCCTGCTGGGCCAGAGGGATGTTTGCCATTAAATATACATGCACATCCACTTTTACCACCCTCACACTACCACAAAATTCTGGGAAATATTTGCTTTTGCAACTACTTCATGCATATAGTTAAAATACAACTCAAAGGTTTACAACTTAACAGTGCATAGCAAATGATAGACAAAACCACGCATGGAAGCCATAAATCAAGAACGTCAGCGGATGCGTACTTGTGCTTGCAAAGGCGGCCTGCCAAAAATATTCTCTGAAAAATTGTGATCTTCACATTCATTGTAAACACATGGCAGCAAAGCACAATGTCAACACGTCTCCTCTTATCTAATGGTTTAATAGGAGTCACTCAGATCAATATTCCACTCAGGCATTCAGTTGGCAGTGTCCTGACTCAATGTGTCCTTCTCCTATCCAAAGATGATCAAAGTATTTTAGAGTTTCAGAAAAGCAATTATGTTACCTATTCTTTCAAAGCCACTGCATGCGAGGAACTTATTTTCTGAGATTCTATAATTTAATTATTCTATTAGCATTACTCCTGGACAGTATCGTTAACAGGTGAATGTGTTCAGATGATTTCAACTTTGACCCTGTTTGCTGCTCACCTTTCGAGACTAAACCAATGATTACCAGACCATTTGTAGGACAATTTTTATATTATTAAGTATTTATATTTTGAACTCATGGGAGGTCCGGTATACTTACATTTGTCAGAGGATATGTGGGTTTTGCTTTCAGGATTCATGTGTGCTGCTGGCTTCTCGTTTCTGCTGAGGGAAACAGATGCAATAAGCTGGATGAAGTCCTGTTGTTTCTCCCCTGCGAGTAGATGACAGTTTTCTTGCCCTTGCCCATATCTATTATTCAGGTATCTCTCTTTGGGGATGGGGGCAATAAAACTGTGGATGTCCATAATCAAACACAACCAACCAACCACACACACACACACAGCCCTGCTCCTGATACAGCAGTAGTAAAAAAACAAAAACAAAAAAACAACATGATGAGTTATTCCTGGCACAAAGTAAGTGCAATATGACAATGGGGAATAGGAGGGTTCAGGTTAGCATATGGAGAGAATCAAGGTATAATCTGAGCTGAGAATGGACATGATTCCCAGTGGAATCCACAGCCGCGGGGGCAGAACAGAGGCTCTCTTTGTTTTCCATGCGGCAGGTATGTTACAGGTGCTGCTGGAGGAGGGGATGTGTTTTGTAGAGCAGTCAAATGCACCTGAGACTCCAGCCCTAAGCATGTAAAAATATACTCAGTGGAAAATATTGCAATTACTGCAGTGTTGACAGCTCTGTGCTTTTAACTATTATATAAGGTTGAACCTCATGAAATGTGTCCAGATCACATTTCACTAAAAACCAAAGACAAAAAGGAATTTTGCATTACGAAAATGATGAAATTGTCAAATTATTTGTAATCCAAAATAATTCATTTAAATAAATAAATCTAATTCTCATTACTTTAATGCCCAAAAATAATGATTTATTGTTTCAATGATAAATATTTATACATCATGGTTGTATTGTACTGTTTTTAATTTATCTGATTGAATATAAAATCACTGTATTGCATTTTTTACTGTAATACAGTAAAATTACTTTTTTATACTAATGTTAACTTAATGAGAACCTCTATTCAGAATAATAAGAATTACAAGTAACAATGAGAAATTAATGGAATGAGAATTTAGGGTGGAAAGAAGTGTGAATTTAATGGCAAAATGTAAAAAGTTCTTAATGGTCATACAAAACATAAATATAATTTCTATGATTTTGAAGGATTTTTTAATGTATTTTCTTCATGAGATCGACCCATAACCTCTTTATTCTGCATGAATGAGAGATCAGTGAGCTTTGTCTTTAGAAATTGTCATTTAAAGATACCTGTAATCAAAGAGGGAATATGCACGTTCCCATGGTTTCTCAAATTTTGTCATTACCTTCATGTAGATACACTGTAAACACAAATAAGTTTGCAGAAATTTGAGGTAATCAGTTACATCCAAAATGTTAAGAAATTCGAAGTGTAAGTAAGCTGAACTGTCAGATTTGTATTTCGTTCTCATACATGTTAATTACTCTTAACTTGAAATATTTAAGTAAGCTAACTGATACAAATTTCTGTCATGAAACTCTAGATGGCGCAGGCTCAATCTGCTTACAATCACATCATTCTCTATAGGGCACAGCTGATTGGTTACTGCTGTAGCCAATGAGCTTGCTGCTCAACCTTCAAATACTTGGTCAGCATGTGCTGTAGCAGTTGCAGCGCGCTTTCAGAAACCCTCCACTTCCCCAGCTCCACCTGTATAGATCTGCTATGGGCAATTCATGTGTTGTATAGCAGCAGCAGCATGTCTTACTTGCTCACAGCAGCGTGTAATATGTATTGGCAGTGGCAAGTCCCGTACTTACTCTGCATGAGCAGCAGCAATAAAAACAGCAGCAGCGTAGCAGATCTATTTGCGCCAAGACCAACATATCAACATTGTCATATTCATTACCATGCCAAACACTCAAAGTTGTCATGACAGAAATACATTTAATTTTTATCATGTAATCTCAAGTTCTCGACTGTAATATTTTTAGTAGTTGAAACTTAACTAGCTAATTCAGTAAATACTAACACGTTAAATTATAACACATTGATTTGATTAACATGGCAATTGCTGAATGACTAAAGCAGCATAGGAGCCATTCCAGGAACCTGTATGATTTGGACTTACACATTTTTAGATTTTTTTACCAAAATGTATTACTTTTCTGAACACCCCACAACATTAATGACATATTTAACTTCCAGAAAAACATATTTTCCCATCTCAGGCATCAAATCCCTATTATTATTGGTCATTATTTTAAGTTATGGAGACTATGGGAGCTCTCTGAATATTATTATAAATGTATTTGTGATAAAATCAACATTTTCCTATTAATCAGATGTCCCTCACACTAACTCAGTAATTGCAAATAGTAAAGTTACATATAATCTTACACTTTTGTTATACTAAAGCCTGAAATGGGCACTTTTTGTGACAGCAACCTCATCATTTCTGATCAAAGGCTTAACTTCAGAATTTAAACTAAAATCAGTATTCTTATGATTGCTCTGAACATTTCAGACAGAGTTCAACAAACTTTAAATTACTTTTTCATAAACTTTACACAACAAACAAATAATAATAAAAATGTAGGTGTGACGGGGTTGTGATTTTTTTGCCCAAATTGGCCACAGCTTTAAATCTAGAGAATAAATGGAGAGCACATGGCATGCATGATATTAAGAAATCATGAATAATGTTGAAATAACAAAGATAATTTTCACAAGTAATAGTTTTCTATCTTTAATTGATGTAACGGGGTTGAGTCGTTAAGCTTGACAAACACTATTTCACAACATAATGTAGTTATAATTATTAAAGAAGGCAAGGCAAGGCAAGGCAATTTTATTTGTATAGCACATTTCATACACAATGGTAATTCAAAGTGCTTCACATAAAGAAGAATAATAACATAAGGAATAGAAATAACAGTAAAAAAGATGATACATAAAAGATATAAAATACTTTAGAAATGAAATAAAAACAGGAAAAGACAGAATTTTGCTATCTGGATGGAAGAGCAAGGAAGTCCTAGGGAGTTTTTTGTAGTTGTTGTTGTCCGTCAGAGTGAATCTAAACAGATCTATCCATCAGAGCGGATCTGAATGGATGTTCTTACATTTCACACACACACCGCTCTCACACAAACACAACATCCAAAAAAATCGCAGTTCTTCAACTCATTCCCTTACGATCTTATGACCCCTCAATGTTAAGTTACATTCTATCCTCAAGAAGGTGGTAACTTGCCTGTGTCTGCTCACAATGTTGTTCAGAAGACTTCTATGATGTCACTTCCTATTAATGATGTCACATAAGTATCAGTTCATTATTTTTTATAGGGGGAGAATGGTTTGTGTAACGGGGTTGAGGGGTTACTGAGGTACAGAACTAAATAATGTGATTTTAATGAATAATCATCACCAGCAAAAAAGCACAGATGGATATTTATGGGAATGGCAAAATAAATGGACTTTTTTCTCATTTTATTATTCATATCCCAAGTACACTTTCATAGAAGGCCTTGAGGGACATGACAAAATAGGTAGTGTCAACTGAAAAAAAAATATAATAATTTCTAATATGAAGATAAAATGTATGTCATGTTTTTAAACATTATTAAAGGAGACATTTCAATGAATACAAAAAGCTTTTAAAAATATATTTTGGTGACCCAACAGATAAAATACACTGAAAAAGGTCAGAGGGAGTCAAACTGTACCGGTTTCGTTGAATGACTCATAGACCATTTAAAATATTGTCAAAATAAGTTTGTGTTCCATTGTCACCATGATGGTAACACCCCCCACAACATAACAGAATAAAACATAAAACTCAACCAAATCAACATTACATTTTGCACAAACACACACACACACACACACACACACACACACACACACACACACACACATACACACACGTTTGTTTTTGTGAATTGTGGGGGACATTCCATGGGCGTAATGGTTTTTATACTGTACAAACTGTATTTTCTCTCCCCCTACACTACCCCTACCCCTAAACCTACCCATCACAGGAAACTGTGCACACTTTTACTTTCTCACAAAAACTCATTCTGTATAGTTTATAAGCCTTTTGAAAAGTGGGAACATGGGTAATGTCCTCATAAGTCACCTCTTTTTGTAATACCTATGTCATACCCATGTCATTATACACATTTGTGTCCTGATATGTCACAAAAACATGCACACACACACACACACACACACACAAAAACAACAAAAACAACAAAAAAACATTATATAACGTTAGCATTTACTCTCCCGTTTGAGTGCCATGGTGTCATGTCTAGTTTTGGTTTTGTTTCATATTCATGTTTCATATTTCCTGGTTTACCATTTGCTCCCCTTTGTCATGTGATTCCCTCGTCATCATGTCAGGTGCTTCCCAAGTCTCATGTGTTATGTTGTCAATAGGTTTGCTCGTCTTAAAGCAGCGCTGCACAGACCGATCGGCAGCTGACTTGAAGCAGTGCATGCCGGTAAGAAATTTTGTCCGACTTGAGATAGCGCCGACTCCATGTGACTGTGACATATGAAATCAAAGTACCGCGAGAGCAATTGGAGAGCATACGACTCTTTATGCTTTTGAATCGTTCTCGCGGTACTTTGATGTCATACGCCCATCGGTCTGCCTTCTATGTATTTAAGCCCTCAAGTTTGCAATGCGTCTTTGTCTAGTATTGTCCGTGTAACCACTGTTAGTAAGTTTTATGTTTTATATTAAGCTAACAGCACAAAACAGCAACAACAACAGCAGACTCTAGATGCTTGTGTTCGTGCTGCTGAAGCTACTGAGCCAAAATAAAGCATTATTTCTAAGCTTTACTAAAGTTTGTATACAGCGCGCAAGGTTTATACGCATGCTCCAAGTCTTATTCTCTGTTTTAAGTGTATCTCTGTGGCAGAATTACAGCGCCACATACTGGCCTGGCATTTATACTACATCGTTTTGAGCCGGTTTCAGCAGTTTCGTGTGTACGCAGATATTTCTTGAGACGAGGAAAAAAAAAGATTGGATAAGGAAAGATCTGGCTTCCTGTGGACGGGGCCTCAGTGGACTAATCCTTACACATGGCAAAGCATGCTGGGAAATTGAAATCCCCAGACAAATCCCCAGATCACTTAAATTTAAGTTCTTCTAAGTTAAAAGAAACAAGTTCATTAAATTCAAAACAAAGAAACAATTCAGATTACTTCAAATGAGTCAAAAAAAATTCTAAAGACAAATAAAAAAATAAAAAATAATAATTTGTTTAATTTAAGTTTGTCCAAACCAATTAATTATTTTGAGCGTTATATTTTACTGTGTATCCCAAAATATGAAAATGATGCTTAGAGAATTAATAGATATGAGTTTACTTTTGCTGACTGCTACAATGTATGTACTTGCCTCCATTGTCCTTTCCCTTAGTAATGAGAATTTATTATATGTAACCAGTGAAACCCTTAATATAACCAGTGTTTATTTATGACTTTTTTGCAGTGTTCATGAAGTATTTTTTAAATATATCCTTGTGCCTTCATTTGCATTCCATTGTTGATTATGTAAGTGAACCATATAAATTATTGCCCTCCTGTTCTGCAGTACTTCAAAATACTAAATAATGGAGCGCTCAGGGCTTTAAATGTAAAGCATGCATATACAGTATGCATTAGCTATCCTTTGATATCTTGTATTCCTCCCTGCCCATAAGAATGATAGGCCATCATTTAGTTTGACTACCCCAATTCATCTCAAACTGAGACAGAAATCACATATAATAATTTTAAAAATGTAGACCCTACCGCCAATCAGCATAATGGTGAAGCTGACATTTTTCACCCTGTCAAAGCTGAGTTATGAATGTTATGACAGAGCTAAATCACAGGCTCAGAGGTTTCCTTAGTTGTTAAAGCATATACTCTCATAACAATGAGAATACGTTAATGAAGTGCAGAGGAGAAAAATATATATCTCTCTGATTATTTGTTCAACACTGTCAGAGAATGAGCTGCTGAAGACATAGCAATACACAGACTCAGTCAGGATGAATACGGAATTATTAAAAGTGTCAATGGAAGATTAACCCTGAATCTAAATATATAAGTCATGGGAAAGTGATTCATCTTTATATTCATCTGTAGGCTGCAAGCTAGAGTCAGCATCACAGCTCAGCCGCACTGGTCATTCAGCACCGACCATTACTGAACTTTGTAAAGGAAACCTGCTCCTATATTTGTTTTCTACAGAACTGATTCCATCTCATTAATCATTGTTATTTTAGAGGTACTCTTGTCAAGCCTCATTATCATCATCAGGTACTAATTAAAAAAACATATTACAAGTTTAGGTCTTAGTGGACAGTCTCGCCAAATGTGCTCTAGAGAGATAAGACATTTAAAGTTGAGTGGCACATTAATCTTACTTTCCCTCAGTAATTCAGAAGTCCTCACCTCAAATTGACAGCGGAGGACTTTTCTGCATCATTTTCTCAATCAGCTGAGTTTATCTTGTGCACTGAGAGTGCGTCCTGCCTAGCAATAGGAAGCACTCTTCAGACCGAATTGCTTCTTTTTTGAGCAAAAGAACCCCCCAAGGTAGGTTTACGATTAGGTGTAGGGGTTGGGGTTAGATAATTTAACATTAAAGTGTCCCTATTATGCAATTTTTATGCTAGGTTCTGGTTCTTAATTTTGTTTTGTAGGTCTCCTACAACATGTTTACATGCATCAAAGGTCAAAAAACTATTTTATTTTCTCATAATATACATTGTACATCACCACATTTTTCAATGATTCTCAAACGACTCGTCCGATGCTCCAGTCTGTCTAAACCCCTCGTTTCTGCAAGAATTCTCTGCTCTGATTGGTCAGGTGGCACATTCTGTTGTGATTGGTCTGCCGCTTACAGCGCCTGTTGGAAGCGAAACTCCCATTACCATAACAGAACTTCAACTCCGGTCCGGAGGCTTCCAGAGCTCAGCGATTGTACACACTAAAGACAGTAATGATGCCATTGATTTTACCATATCAATCCGACCGCGAGTCTGATGATGAAATATTGGAAGAACTAGTTATTTAAGCCAAACCTCTAAAAAAGGGATCATTTAAAGGGGGGTATCACACACAGTGTGATTCTGCCAATCTCATGTCAATCTTCAGTACCTATAGAGTAGTATAGCATCCTTCATATCGCCGAAAAGTCTTTAGTTTTATCATATTTATAAAAGATACATACGCTGTACCAAGTCTTTCCGAAAACAGCCGAGCGCCTGGAGGCGTGTCGTGTGAGCGGAGATAGAATGACGAGCTGTCATGAGCACGAGCAGCTTTTGTGTAGAGATTGTCTGCAACACACACAATACACCATCGCATTATCCATGGATAACTTTTGAATCACTATAATAAATATAGCGTATGAATGATGAATAATGAATTTATGAATTTACTAAGTTCGTATTGTTTACATTATATGCACTTAGGCGCCTATTGCCAACAAAACAGACATTTGAAGCAGATTTACTCACCATCTGCAGTTCGGACTCATGACCGGGATCATTATCGCTGTGACCGCTCCATCTTTCAGTTTCAAATGATCTGTAAATCCAGTGTAGAACTGGGCCTTTGTTTATGAAACCATAAGCGCTGATCCTGGGGGCTTGAGCAGCTACGGAAAAACACGAGATATTCTCCATTCATTTTAAGCAATAAAAAAGTGATTGAAACTATCAGTTTCTATGGTTATTTTAATAACAAATATCGAGAGCGCATCAATGTAATGCTTGAGCACAAATCTCTCAGCTCCACTGGGTTCTTTGAGAAGCAAGGTTATCTTTCCCTCACAACCAAAAACACACTTCTTTGGTGACATTGTTGATTTTGTGGTCTAAAAACAAAGTGACAAATCTTTCTCGAGCTAGTCCTGTGCAGCGCTGGTGATGACTTCCATAAAACCGAACGAAGTGTGTTGATGGGCATCTCTTGCTCTCCTCTTACGGGAGAAGTGGCCGTACAAGGAATTCCGACCCCGTTGACGTCACACAGCCCCATACTCGGAAAAAAAGACCCCGAAGTTCGTGAGGATTTTGAAGAGTATTTTTGGCACAGAAATACTCCGTCATACGTCCAAATCGTGTTTTGAAACTTTGGCCATGTTTAGCATGAGAATCCAACTCTTTAAAAGTGTAAATAAGTCAGAATGCATGAAATAGTATTATACCCCTCCTTTAAGTCATTTCAANCTGTATCAATAATAGTGCTAACGTTAGCAGAGCACTAACGTGAATGACTGATGTAACATTAAAGTTTGTAAAACAAATCCTGATCCATCATTTATCATTACTCAGAGTTGTAAGAACGACAGACAATCTGCATTAATGGACACAATTTTTGGTAATAGTGAGCCACAGATGATTTGCAGAAGTATTTCAGTAAGACAGTAATAACGTGAGTTAGCCGATTAGCCTGAGATCTACACAGTATAAAACAAAAAAATACTATTTTGACCACTTTTGACCAGTAGAAAATATATGAATCAATAATTAATTGTACATACAGGCTGTGATTCTGAGGAGCAAGTTGGTCCAAATAAAGTCAGCACTGTCCCATCTTTAATTGATAAACATTTAGTAAATCCCATTTAGACCTAATGGAGATTTGAGAAGCAATCATGAAAATGTTATTCTGCTTTTGTATCGCTATGGTCATTTTAACCACTGTCTCTTCACATCCTCATCCTTTGGAAGTGTTTACAAAGAGAATTTGCTTTTGCAGAGCAGAAAAGAGTGTCTTCTCGACATGAATACAACACAAACCAGCTACAGCGCCAATGAAGACAATAGGTGGGTGTGACAAGCAGGGCGGGACGAGAGCCGTGAGAGAATGGCGTGAGGTCGGTGGCACGAGTGATAATGAGCGTCAACTGCACGCTGCACCGGTCTCGTATCTCACGGAGGAGCTCCGGAAGCATAAAAGGGGGAGCGACGACAGTGAAGGACGAGAGAGAACCAGGCCTGGATTTATGTTATGTTTTTATTATGTTTGTGTGTGTGGCAGTCGTCCGCCATTTTACTTTCGTTTTGTATTTGTTTATTTTATATTAAAGTGTGTTAAACGTTCACCGGTTCCCGCCTCCTTCTTCCCGTATAAACGAACTGCGTTACAGTGGGCATTAGGCAAATGTGTTACCCAGTGACGGGTAGCAGTCAAGTAAGTGGGATTCATATTCCTAACAATTTGTTTAGGCTGGTCAGAGTCGATTCTTTCTTTGAGAGACAATAACTTAATCTATTATGCACTTTCAGCTTTCACAACTTTGCAGATCGTTTCTATTCACAAACAGCTACATTACACAATGCATGAAAGGGAATATTCGAAAAAGCACAATAAGGGCACTTTAATTAATCGGCATCTCTCGTGATGCTTCGCAGACCCTGCTCTGGCTGTACGCGTTCATGTGTTTTGGAGGAGGCGTGGCTTTTGGAGAGCTTTGAAGGGAAGGTGGGATCTTGTACTTTCAAAGCTAGCTTGCTATTGCTAGCCTCTAGGAAACTGCACACATACTGCAATATTTCAAGATTATCCTCATTGCTACTTAACAACGATGAGCCTTGGATTTAGAAAGTCAAAATCAGGCTTCATCTCCATCACACATCTCAAACAGAATTGAGGTCTCAGAGGGTAATTGGAGAATAAAATGAGAAATGTATCAGGAAGCATTTGTCTGCTCTTATCATAGGTGTAACATGATCATGCTAATCGGAGGGTGATTGGAGCACTGCAGAATTAACCTCCCCAGCTAGTGCTTAACTGAGCGCTCTAGTGTGTTTTGTTTGAGAGAATCTTAATTTGCAGGGCAGCTATGCAAGTGCCCATCAAGCTGGACCTGGCCCGCCTCACAATGAACTATAATCACTGAAATTAAATCTGGGCATTGGCATACCAGTGCTGCGCCTCTGTAATATTAACAGAGTGAGAATGGGCGAGAGAAAGCGAGTGTTCCCTGTGCATTTCCATGCTGGGGGCTCAGTGTGAATCAGCTCAATTGCTCCCTGATGATATTAGCCCCTGCATTGCAGTTCTTATCATCCTCTTGCCTGTGATTCCATGGGACTCTGGGAGAGGTTGCAGTGCGCCCGGATCCGTCTTAGTTTAGGATTATTCTCTCTGATAACCACAACTGTCAAAAATGTTTGAATTTACAATGTATTGCTGTCTAGTTCCCTTTGTTGCACCTGTTTCTGTTGTTTGTGCTTTCTTTTAGATGACCTTTTTAATCTAAAATTAGTTTTGTATAGATTTGAGTGTTGATATTTGTGCATGTCTAGTTAAAACAGCTCATAATAAATAGAGATCGCAATTCAATTTGACCACAAAAGTATTTGCAAACTCCCCTCTACCCGTAAATAATATTTCTGTACTACAACATAAAATACTGACTCATAACCATTTATTAATTGCTATATCTGCCACTGTTGGCCCTTGGATTGCAAAAGATAAATATACTGTCGTTCAAAAGGGGATTGGTAGGATTTTTTAATGTTTTTGTAAGAAGGCTCTTAATATTATAATATTATTACAATTTTAAATAACAGTTTTCTCTTTGAAAATATTTGTCAAATATATTTTATAAATGTAATTTATTCCTGTGATCAAAGCTGAATTTTCAGCATCATTACTCCAGTCTCCAGTGTCACATGATCCTTCAGAAATCATACTAATATGATGATTTGAGCTTAAGAAACAGAAAGAAAGAAAGAAAGAAAGAAAGAAAGAAAGAAAGAAAGAAAGAAAGAAAGAAAAAAAGAAAAAGAATCCTGTCAGCAAGTCCTCAATTAAGTCCCAACAAGTCCTATAATAATATACATGCTCTTTCTTTTATAAAGTTAAAAGTCAACAATACAATAAGATGAAAAAAATTTAACAGGGTAATAGACTGGAAAATTTATCAATTTAACAGGCTTGAAAATGCATCAGTTAAATATTCATCAGTCACTCATGTAACTAGGCCTTTTTTTACACTCTGGGGGGTCCCTGGTTTAAACCCCATGCATATAATATAATGGTTCTCTTTCGAGAGAGCTCACACTGCATTGTATGCCGACACTTTGGGGAACACCTTCAGCATGACAGTGAGAAGGGAACAAGAGCCTGTGTTCCTTTGCCATGCTTTCTGCATGCCTGGGAGCAGCTTGCTTCAGCCTATCAACGCTGACATTGCTGTGTTGCCGCCTTCCCTTTTTAGCTTCTGTGTTATGCCGTCACGCGTCACTTGGATTGGACTAGTTGCACATGTGCTTCAGACACTGTCACGCTAAAGGCGTTCCCAAAAAGTGTCGCCATACGCTGCAGCGTCTCTTTCCTTTCTCAGGGAACAAGGGTTACAGTTGCTTTACTTTTTAATAAACAAAAAATGCTGATGTATGCAATGTATATCAGTAGCAGGGGTGCATTTGTTTACATTTTATTTTGTGATATCACTTGAACAAAGAGAAGGCCACAGATGAAGACTACAGTAGCTAATGTGCATATTGCAGCTTTGAGCCAATATAAGGGATGCACGTCATTCAGGAGGCAGCGGGCCAGGCTGGTGTGTCACTGCATACGATGGCTATCTTGCAGGCGTACCAGGCTGACATGCTGAAAGACCCGGGGCCTTATGTATAAAACTTTGCATAGATTTCATCCTTAAAGTGTGCGTATGCCAGTGCAAAATTCCCTTTAGAAATCCTAATCAATGCAGTACAATAGCCCAAAATTGAGACACTGAAGCCACACTGAAAATTTATGAATTTCATTTAATTAGATAAAGTGTCAAACCATAGTGTATTTGCAAACAAATGAATCTAGACCTTTTCTTAGAACTACTTTCTGAGCCATTTTTGCAGTGATGATCTGCTCTCAAGGTGATTTTTGGTGATTTTAGTCAGTTTACACAGGTGTCCTTGCAAAGTAAGCACAGGTGCTTCATCACATTTGATCATATTTCATATTTTTTAATGTTTTGCTTGAAAATTGTGCTTGTGCTGTGTTTCTTTAAAAAAAGTTCCAGCTAGTTTGATATTTTGTGTGTGTGTACATCGCTCTAAGAAAAGTCCATAAAAATAGGGCCAATGTTCTGTGTTAATATGAAGAAATTTTCTGTTTGATTCTTCACGTGTTTTGCCCATATTTTGAATTACGCATTGCGTTGTCTTGTGTTTTAAAGGGTTATTTCACACAAAAATGTCATTCCAAACCCGTAAGACTTTCGTTTTATCTTCAGAACACAAATGAAGAGGTTTTTTAATGAAATCTGAGAGCTTTCTGTCCCTCCATTGACAGCTACAACTACCATTTTCAAGCCACAGAAAGGTAGTAAAGACATCATAAAAGTAATCCATGTGACTCTAGAGGTTTAAACTCAATTTTACAAAGCGACGCAAGTGCCTTGAATAATTAATGTCAGAATTTTTGGGTGAACTAACCCTTCAAAGTTAAAATGTCCATGAACTTAAAGGATAATGTCCTAGCAGTAGGCCTACCTTTTCTGTAAATGTCTGTGTTAATAACTTTCAACCGCCTAACAGTCAGACACACGCACAAAAACACTCTGGCTACATGTGGGTGGACTAATACATCCACATTGTTCTATGTGTGATGTAAGTCTTATATATGCTTCTTCTGAGCACACGGCCTTACTTTGGAAGCTGCAGCAGTAATTGGGCTTCCTCCAAACACATCTCCGCTTAGGCTCATTGTTTCAGTTCACATTTCCATGCAAGCCAACAGCACATTCTCCCACACAGCGCATGGCACACAAATACACACATATATGTATGCAATATTAATGCATATTATACAGCCACAGGGTCCTCTTGGCTTCTTGCTCCCACTGCAATATCTTCGATTGTCCCTCTTTCCCCCTCTTACAGATTTTGGAAACTCTGTATAATGAATTAAAATATAGCTGAATATTATATAATTGTCATTCTAAACAAAGAAACAATGCATCAAAAAAGATATTTGATTTATTCTCAAACAAAGCAATGATCCGGCGTTACAGTTATTTCCCCATAGGTAAGAAGTTTCAGGCCCAAAGCAACACATACAGGTCCTTCTCAAAAAATTAGCATATTGTGATAAAGTTCATTATTTTCCATAATGTAATGATAAAAATTAAACTTTCATATATTTTAGATTCATTGCACACCAACTGAAATATTTCAGGTCTTTTATTGTTTTAATACTGATGATT
>RJVU01052005.1:1036708-1069215 GCA_003731715.1 Anabarilius grahami
ATTAAAACAATAAAAGACCTGAAATATTTCAGTTGGTGTGCAATGAATCTAAAATATAGGAAAGTTTAATTTTTATCATTACATTATGGAAAATAATGAACTTTATCACAATATGCTAATTTTTTGAGAAGGACCTGTACATTAACTCTTAAGGAGGCCATATTATGTCTAGATTTTGTTTTTTGGGCTCTATAGTAGGTTTTCATGCTTGATTGTACAAAAAACACATTATGTTCACATATTGTACTTGGTTGCAGCACCTCTCTTTCCAGTCTGTCAGTAGTGCTCTGTTTAGTTCCTGTCTCTATGAAGACAAGTGCAATGTGCTCTGATAAACCAGTGTCTTGTGATTGGTCAACCGCTTTGAGCGCTTTTCGGAAATGTCCCACCCCTTACAATAACCGTAAGTTTCAACACACAACAAACATAACTCAACCAGGCCTCGCCCCTTTATTTAGCGTATACCTTTAGGCAAGAATTATTTAAATGAGGAATATTATGATGGGTCGTTCCCAGAAGAAAACTCAAGACTACAATCGAGGTGTTTCAGGGAGTTCAGAAACAGTGTTTACTGATATAGAGAATAACTCCTTTTGGAGTGACTTTGTGCTTTGCAACTTTGCAGAGTTTTTTCATGCTCAAACAGCAACATTACACACTAAAGAAAGCTGGAAATGTAAAAAAAAAAATAATACTAATAAAATAAGGTCCTCTTTAAACATGGTAAAATCACTGTAACAGTCTTGAATGGCATTTTGTGTTTATAAAATGTTCAATATTCAATAAATAGTACAGACTAAAGACCCCTTGGTGGATAGAAAGACTTGTGTTTTAAGTCTAGCCTATAGTAATAGTACCACAATAATGTATTTCCATATTTTGTCATAATGCTCATATTGCAAAAAATATTAATTTTATTTTGAAGAGGCAATGAAACATTTAGCTAAACAATTTTTAAAAACCTTACTTTAGAGTTTTAATGAGGTGAACATAATGTTGTAGTTTTGTTTAACACAATTTTGTTTCATAATAAAAAGTTTAACATCAAACAGTTATTGTTGGACGCCCTGCAGTACCGCCGATGACCCCTAGTTTTAGTTGTCCTAAAATGTAGGTGATATTTATCATTTTTGAGTCATGGATTCCCTCTGGAATTCCAAAGGGTTTTAGAAGGATCATATTCAATGTATGTGTAAAATGAGTAAAAGGTCTGTGATAAACATCTCATAAATTACATACAGTCACAGCTCATTTTTTTAAACAAATGTAATGTTTTAAATATGTAAGAAAAAAATAAGTAAAACTTGTTATTTTTCAACAGATTTGAATGTGGCTCATCTCACCCAAATTTTGAAGCAGAATTACACATTTTACATTTATACATTTGTGAATGTGAACTGAGATACTATAAAAAGAACCCGTTCCAGTGCCTTGGGCCATGACCAAAAGGATGACCAGCATCTGTGAAAACACCCCACAATTTACAGTGCTGTCCATCAAAATGGCCATCTCAGCCAATATGTCAACTATCCTCTCATCTGTCTCCAAAATCTGTCATGCCGCCTTCCACTGCTGAGAAAAACACTGGACTGACGCAAATAGCATCAGATATTAAGGGTTAGTCTCTGATGATGCCCTAAAGAAGAACCGCAGCAGATGCCGAGTCCGTTTGAAGTGCTAATCAGAAGTGGTGGTAAAAGAGGAAAGGTTATGAAAAAAAATGACTATTAACCCCATATAATCATTCAAAATTATGTTGCATTTTCGTTTCATACGTTGTTCCTTTTCTGTTTGTGCTTTCTCTGAAATGCCTCTGGCAGTATTGTAGTATTCGAGGATTTGATTGGCATTGTTGGCCTTGCTCTCCTATACTGTCTATATCGCTGAAGACAGTCAGAAATCCCAGTGGAGATCTTCGGCCTCCCACTCTTCCTGCCTGTCTGTGGTATCAAAGCACAAGAATAGAAACAACCTTGGTATTAGGCTCATCTTGAAGTATGACATGCCGGTGATTGAGTGTGGGGGTATTTTGCGGGCAGCTGGAAGATTCAATTTAAAGGGGTGAAATTATACTTTTTAATGTGTTCATGTCATTTAGTGTGCAATGAATCTTTTTGTGCATAAATATGTATTCTACCCAACAGAGAACACTGCTCCAGAGCTGCCGAAACGCCTTGATCTAAGTCCAGATATTACTTCTGCAAACGTCTACATCACAAAATGTCAATGTAACACAGTTTGTATGTACGGGAAGAAGGAGACGGGAACCGGCGAACATTCAACATAAATTTAATATATAAATAAACAAAGAACAAAACGAAAGTAATGCCGGCAGACCCTCGCGGACGTCTGCAGGCCACACAAACATAATAAAACATAAAATTAAATCCAGGCCTGGAATCCTCTCTCCTCCTTCACTGTCGTCGCTCCTCCTTTTATGCTTCCGGAGCTCCTCCGTGAGAGACTCAAGGCCGGTGCGCCTCGCAGGTGAAGCTCATTATCTTTCACGTCACTGGCCTCACGCCGTTCCCTCACGGCTCTCGCCCACCCTGCTCGCCACATACCCCCATCGCCCCTCGCAGGCCGGGGGGTACCCACGAGACTGCGCTCTACTCCCCCCCGGGCCTGTCTTGGCGGCCGCAGCACCTGGGGGTAAGGACAGACGAGACGAGAGAAAGGATACGGAAGCACAGGGAGCGACAGAACGAGAGAGGGAAGAGAGGAAAAAGAGAGAAAAAGAAATTCTTGGTCCGGTTCCCGGACACACTGCCGCTCGGCCCTCAGCCAGCCGAGAAGCTCTTGCTCGCGGTGCCATGCGATGGTACTGGATGCTCGGTGGACGGCCCGATCCTCCTCCGCCCCCTGGCGGCCGGCGATGGCTCCTCCGGCTGAGGGCAGCCAGCAGCGAGTCTGCCGTCCCCTGCTCCTCCCCTTCATGGTGGATGGTAGCAAGCTCCGGCCCACGGCAGACGGCGGCAACTCCTCCGCTCCCTCCTGGACGGCAGCCACCCCACCTTGTCCCAGGAGCACGGCATTGAGCTCTCCGTCCCACCTGTCACTAGGCTCCAGCACCACCGCCTCGGGCAGCCTCTCGCGGTCTCCGCAGCACCGCGATCCCCCTCAGCAGCGAGGTCTCTACGACAGCATGTCCCTCCTTCCTCCCGGGTTTCAGCACCAATGTAACACAGTTTGTATGTACGGGAAGAAGGAGACGGGAACCGGTGAACATTCAACATAAATGTAATATATAAATAAACAAAGAACAAAACGAAAGTAATGCCGGCAGACCCTCGCAGACGTCTGCCGGCCACACAAACATAATAAAACATAAAATAAAATCCAGGCCTGGTCCTCTTTCCTCCTTCACTGTCGTCGCTCCTCCTTTTATGCTTCTGGAGCTCCTTCGTGAGAGACTCAAGGCCTTTCCCGTTCCCTCAGGGCTCTCGCCCGCCCTGCTCGCCACAGTCATATTAGCATAATGTCCATCCAAAGGCATATGCAAAGAAAAAGGGCAATGCTTCAGTGTTGTCGACATGTCACGGAGACGCTGTGTGTTTCCTTTGTTTGGCCCTCCAAAAGCATATGAAATTAGAAATCAGTGGTTAAAATTTATTAATAACACTATTCCTGAACAGCACAAACCAAAAGTTTGCTTGTGTACATGTAACAGTGGCCTGAGAGTGAGTGCTGTGCTGGTAAACCTCACTCCCCTGGCCTCGAGGTGCACTAGCGACTGATTCAAGGCTGTGGTCTTTAGCGTCCTTGTTAGTGCACGTGCCTCTCACATTGGAAGCACCGGTTTGAATCCCGCTCTGAGCAGGGCGAGTAGAACCGGCGGGGTTACATTGGTGCCGTGACCTGGATGGGAGTGAAGTTCAAGCCTTGTTTATACTCTCGCCTGGCTTTGAACCGCGAGCCTCCGCTGACTGCGCACATACCTCCCCACACAGGCAAGGCGTTTATACTTGATGCACTCACTGTTGTACTATTATTTAAAACGACAGGAGGTGACTCGGAGTAATTGCCTAATACGGCCTGGGACACACTAGAAGATTTTTAAATCTTAACAGATTTTAAAACTGTGAGAACCTCAGACATAATATTTTAACCGATTTTTTTGCATTATAATCCTCTGAACGCACACACTAGATGATTCGACTGGACTGCGACACCACACACCTGCTGACTGTAGGAATGATTTCGCACTGATACGGGATCTCACGGAGACTCGCGAGACCTAACGTGACTTGAGAAGTAAAACAAATAGAGGATGATCGACGTTGCCAGCAGGATCTCCTGCCACGCGTTCTGCTTTACAGTGACAAACAAAATAAGGAATATGGGTAATCTTCTTTCTCAATACTCCACTTTTGTGGCATGTTTGTGGCTGCCAAGTTTCAGCTAAAGAAGTACGCAACATCCGGTAGGAGACACTTGCTCACTCTCATTGGCTATTGCTGGTATCATGCCAGAGGCAGCCTGATCAAGAGTTGTGAATATCAAACATCGTAATGACACCACACAATAGAGGATTTTTGGACAAGAAATCTTTTGCGATGAGCCTCGAATCGGGCTCAAAATCGGGCTTAAAATCTTCAATTGTGTGTGGCCAGCCTAAATCATCAGGAAACAGTGGTGAGAAGAAGCAAAACTTGAACCTTGGCAGGACTCTTTCATCAGGAGAGGCTTTCTACAGTAGTGCTGCAAACAAGTAATTTAAGTGTTATTGTTGTCTTGTGTGTCTATTTTTTATTTTTTTTGTATTCACTCTTGTTATATAAAAGGTACCAAAATGCTCAAAAATAACCCCTGATCGTATTATAGTCCTATCATCTCTGCTCACTTAATTAAATAGCATCATTTTTTTTCTAATTTCATTAAATGTTTTCATTTAACATTTTTATTAAATATGGACCTTCATTTTATTAAGATTTCTGCTATTGTAGGCTCATTTTGTGAATGTAAACAACTAATTTGGACAAACGCAAACTGGGTGCTGGTAAGAGGCTGGTACAGACATATGAGTTCGACCAGAGACGCCTTGAAGTCGTGCATCTTTGGAAGCAGAGTCGCGTGCAAAGTTACAAAAGATGCAGTGCACATCGGCACGCGAAATAGGGTCTTGCGCACTCAAAACACATGACCGGCCACGAGATGACAGCTTAGGCCATAGTGAGAGCTGTGCAGCGCATTTTACAGAGGACACCTTCCTGAACCTGGGAGAGTACAAGTCGTACTCTTGTCGTGCTTGCAAATTTAGTTCCAATCGATCTCATTAATCATCCACATTTTCAGAAAATGACTCGGGCTCAAACTGATACGAAAAAAAACAAAAACATTATTTACAGTTTGCCTTGGAAGCTAAAACTCGCGATTATGTAATGTATGTTACATTTCCAACACATGCTTGAGGTTATTGTCCAATAACAACGCACTGGGCCAATCAGAGCTTCGGAATTCAATCAGTGCATTTCAGACAGCCTGGGAATAGAGGTGCTGCAATAGTTTATTGTATGTGAAAAATAATGTGTTTTTTAAGCATTAAAGCATGATCACTATTCTATTACACCCAAGAAACAAAACAAAGATTTTTTTTAAAAAGCACAATTTGACCATTTAATAGAAATTCCATTGCCTGTACACAGACATTATGTCTAAATATCAGGTCGAGTGTCAATCTTCTGCTTTTTTCCAGGTAAATATTAAATATTTGACATTCAACACTGCTGCAGGCAATAAAACACATTAAAAAGTGTAGATTTCATCTTGCATTAATTTTTCAAGTTTAGCTTTTCTCATAAATCTTGTTTTTTCATGTTAATTAGTGCACGCCTCTTCTGTTGTGATGGATTTAATAATGACTTGGGAGAAGTTGCACTATTTAAGAGAAAAGGCCTAATCTGCTGTTAATTGTCTCCTGGAGCAAAGACACGGCAAAATCAATTATACAGTGACTGCACAAAGGCAAGTAAAAAAAGGAAAGACAAGCCACCGGAGGGATGGAGTTTAGAAACTTTCCTAACTTTTAAACATGGCCCATCAACCTTAAATAAATTCAATAGGTAATAGGCTAAATGCCTTTAAGGATTGCCTTATTACCTGGAAAATAAGTCACGTCTGAATATGCATCAGAAATTAAAACAAAACAGATAAGTCACATCCATGAACGAGTCACATTTTATTTTTACTTTCAGAATATTACAAGTACAAACATTCCACCCATATTATGCTTGGCAGCCCAATTTACTCTTCTTGTGTGGAAAAAAGCAGCATGAATAATCTTCAAAACTCTTCCATTCATGAAGAAACATGTATGTGACCATGACAAAATTGTAATCTGAGTGCGGCTCGGAGAGACTAAATGTTTTTCTTTTCTTTTTTTTTTCCTGAAGTTTCTTAGTTTAAAAGAGAAACATTCTCAATTAAAAAGCTAAACACATTGAACACATTGAGCAGTGCTCTGCACCCAATCAATGAACTAATGGCTGGAGTGAGGATCAGAAAGGATCGTTCATGCTGTGCTCTTGATTTTGAATATAATGGTTGCTTATTTCACTCCAGAGTAATACATCCTCTTATACCATTTTTACAGAGCTTAAAGGTGAAGTATGTAATTTCTGCACCACTGAATGAAAAAAAAAAATGGAGCCAACCTACTAATTGCTTACTTATAGTTGTCTCTGCATATTAAGCTGGAATAAGAGAAATTGTAACATAATGTAGGCCTATTGATGAAATTACCATATCATGCTTTAAAAAATATATAATTTATACACTCATATGAAATGAAGACATATCATTGACCTAGAAAAAGCTGTTTTATTCAACCCAGGCTCTGTGGCTGTGGCAACATTTCTGCAAAGCGATATTACGTTGCATCTTGTTTGTCAAGTTTCGTGACACATTCGAAGTGAAATGTCCAGTGAGTGGCACTAATCCGCATTCAGTTTTATCTGAAACATATGAAGGTGAATCTTCCAAAAAAATGTATTATGTTGGTTGTTTCACATATTGCGGCGGTTCGGAAATTACATGTTCGGTGAGTGGCGCTAAAAGGTTAATGATCTATCATGCTTGAAAATAATGCACCACCTATATACACTAAACTCTGCCCTAAACCTAACTGACAGTGTTAGCAAGCGTTCAATAAAAATGCTCTTGTTGAAGTAAACATGTCATTTTAGCTTATTTTTACAGGTTATTTGTGCTCTTTTATTGTGTTTTGGATTCTTACCAGAGCGCTTGTATCACAAGTGCAATGCTGTATCAGGTGAGCTACCGAGCAAGTTTACTATGGCAGGAAAGCCAGATATGGAGCTGGTTATGTGATTCAAGGATCACGATGTATTAGTTTACAAATTATGCACCATAGTAAGTCTTTTGAGGCCATAGCATATTATTTTGCAAGGAACTGCATGAAAATAAGCCTTTATTAATCAATAAGCTCCCCCTGTAATCATAATTTGTGTTGAAAAAGGAATACAATTTGTTGGTGTTTTACTGTCTTTAGTGTTCATTTCAGCTGGAAATTGCAATGAACGGTATGTTTTTTGGAGAATGCAGGTATATTGTCTATGTTGGTTTTATTGTACTGTACGTAATGGTGGTCCTACCTCACGGTGGCCGCCATGTTGAGATCACATGACCAGCCAAATTCTTCTTATAACATTATTTTGGCAGTTGCCCTGTTTTCAGACCCCTCTGGTTCTGAAAAACTGAGAGTTATGCGTAACTTAACTTCTGTATTCTGATCTGATTCCGGTTCAGATCTTTTGTATGTACTTCGTTAAATATAGAGCGGTTTTACTCAAGATTTACCTTCAAAGGAGCGAGCAATGATGAGCAAAATCCATCGAATATGCAGATTAATATCTAAGTTTTTATTTTTCTTCTTCTTGTTAACATTTAGATAATTAAATCAAATAAAATGGCAACAATACAAATAACTAGCTAGGTTAGCTGATTACTTTAAAAGTACATATATATCACCGTCAGTTCATTCGTATTGCCGTTAACACTTTCTCCGACAAGAGGATGCAGTGAGACCTGTTTTCCTGTTTGTTCATGTGACATTCAGCATGAAGCCTGTTTAATCAGTATTGATAAATACTCCTGCAGATGGCAACAATGACTGAAAATGTTTTTGTGATGTCTTTGTGTGATACTGCATGTCAATAGCTGTCAGTTCAGTCACTGTTGTATCAGCAAACCTAAACTGCTTTTGAAAATACACATATGATCTGAACACGTTAATCATCTTACATGGCAAAATGCTTTTATAGTTTGTAGTAAATATATATATATATTAAACAAATTTAAATTAAAGCAACATATTAGTCTAGTAACATGTTACCTCAATCCATTCAGCAATGTTCTTTCTGTTTCAGTGTTAGTTTTACTTTTGTCTACTTGAATGTTACTTCTTCTCTCAGTAGTGTCACAGCTTCCCTTGCTGAGGCTANAATCCATCGAATATGCAGATTAATATCTACGTTTTTTATTTTTCTTCTTCTTGTTAACATTTAGATAATTAAATCAAATAAAATGGCAACAATACAAATAAATAGCTAGGTTAGCTGATTACTTTAATAGATATCGCCGTCAGTTCATTCGTATTGCCGTTAACACTTTCTCTGACAAGAGGATGCAGTGAGACCGGTTTTCCTGTTTGTTCATGTGACGTTCAGCATGAAGCCTGTTTAATCAGTATTGATAAATACTCCTGCAGATGGCAACAATGACTGAAAATGTTTTTGTGATGTCTTTGTGTGATACTGCATTCATGTCAATAGCTGTCAGTCACTGTTGTATCAGCAAACCTAAACTGCTTTTGAAAATACACATATGATCTGAACACGTTAATCATCCTACATGGCAAAATGCTTTTATAGTTTGTAGTAAATATATATATATTAAACAAATTTAAATTAAAGCAACATATTAGTCTAGTAACATGTTACCTCAATCCATTCAGCAATGTTCTTTCTGTTTCAGTGTTAGTTTTACTTTTGTCTACTTGAATGTTACTTCTTCTCTCAGTAGTGTCACAGCTTCCCTTGCTGAGGCTACTTTTGCATCTGACCATGACTCTCTGGCTTTCACATGAAACAGCACACATAATGAGTTTCAGCAGGCATGAGAAAGCTCAATTTTTGTTGTATGGTTCCTGTCTAGCAGGCTCAGGCACACACAGTAGCGCGCAGACACATACACTCATTTCTTCTGCCTGAGGCAAAAGCTGCTCTCTGCACAGGAATCAGCTTAAGTTCGCTCACATGCTGCCCCTTTGCATCCAGAACCAAACACTAGAATAACTGAACGGTCAGAGTCTTAGGCATTAACCCAGTGAAATCAAAACTGTTGTATATGTGAAGATTTTTCATTTGAAATACAAGCTCTAGTTGGAATTATCTCAATAATAGTTCTCCAACAAAACCAATTCAAGGATAGATGTTAATATCTGCAGTCAGTTTTTGACAACACATCTTAATTACTTCAACCGAGAATGATATCTTTTTCAAAAGAGTCAACATAGCTGTTATTATGTTCTGAAACAAAAGAAAAAGGGTAAACACACTTGCTGTGATTTGGTTAATGCTAATAAAAAAGATTGAAATTGTGCCTGGGAATATTTTTGAATTGTTGAGTGTGAACCACAAATTAGAAGTGATAAATGAGTTATTGACATGGTGTCATTTTTTATTCAAAAAACATTAAAATGCAATTGATACATACAATGACTTGAATACTTGTGTGTTTATTCACTCACTGTGAACTCTCGTTTAGTGTCACACTGCATTTCTGAGCATTATCTTGGTTCCCTGTGTCTTGAATTTCCCTGTTTGCTTGTGTTTTTTTTTTTTTTGATTTATGATTCTGGATTACCCTTAAAAATATATTTGGATCCATCGTTGCCAAGTCCACGGTTTTCCTGTGGAATTGTGGGACTTTAACATTGTTGCCGCTGATGCCACGGGTTGTTTTTCATGTCCGCGGGTTGAAACGACCCCAACTAACATCATATTTAGCCCCTGGAATGCAAATTTTACATGGGGAACCCCCCCAAAAACGCTTTTGGGCTAATTTTGAGCAGCAATTAGGCGGGTTTTGTTGTGAAAACCTGGCAACCCTGTGTGGATCTTCACCCAAGTCTCGGAACAGTTCATAATAAAAATAATATTAATATAATAGTATTTTAGCAAAACATCTTTACTGCTTATTAATATTACATTTTTATTGTCTGCAAAATGAAAGTAAAATAAGCAGAAATTAATTTGATGTTTTAATGACAAGGTTAGTTCAGCTTGTGTAATTTAATGTGGTGTCACTTCCCAAAAAAAAAACATGGCGATGGTGCATGTGTTAAACTAGATTTTTAAATGATTTTTCCTTTTCATTATTATAGTCAATGTCATATGTCATTCTAGATGAATGTCTAATATTAGCAGGCATCAATATTTGAATCTCAGCCCCAAACTGCCCCTAAGATGTTTTCATCCTCTTAAATTGTCTTGGTTGTGAGAAACCCATTTATATCAAAAAATGTGGAAGCGTGTCCAGTCACCAGAGACAGTTGTCACAGTGGGCGCCTGCCAAAACGGAGGGGCGCAAGGGATATGCAGAGTCTCATTACTGATCCATCTAAAGTGGCCTCCTACAGAGTGACATTTGGGAAATCACAAGGAAGCATTTAAACAAAATTGTCAACTACTGACAGTCCTCTGTGGTGTATTAACTTCAGATTAATAGAACTGAACTATTTGGGTTGTTTTGGATCATCTTCACTTTTGGAACCATTGTGATGAAACCTGATGTCTGGAGGGCGAATTAAATGGAAAACCGAGGTCCTCTATCCATCCCACCCACAGATGTAATGAGAGAGCCCTTTCTAAAATGATTGGAATATAGGCATGTTTCAATGATTGTCAGAACCACCCTGAGTTTTTGATCACACCCCATGTGTGGCGCATCTGGCCCTGATACTTTAGCCAACTGATGAAGATGGACTGTCAGTTGGCATAAAGCTGGCATTGTCTAAATAAAACAGTGGGTAAGCAGCTCACAGCATCATCGTTTATTGTGGCATTAAACACAATCATTCACAAAGCCATGATTTACAGTGCACTTTTCAACAAGTCTGTTCTTCTTCAGTCAGTTGCTGCATATTTGCCATAAAACTGTTTGCCAGAAGTGCCAAAGTCTTTATTGTTGCCTGAGGTTTACCCAAGGAAGACATTTATATTTGCAAAAGATTTGAGATAAAATGTTGTCCAATAGTGGCAAACACTTATATTTGCTTATGTTTTCATTTGTAAATCATTTAGTAAATTATACACCGATCAGGCATAACATCTCTTCATCACGGCACCTGTTAGTGAGTGGATATATTAGGCAGCAAGTGAACTTTTTATCCTTAAAGTTGGTATGTTTTACAAACAGGAAAAATGGGCAAGCGTAAGGATTTGACAAGGGCCAAATTGTGATGGCTAGACGACTGGGTCAGAGCATCTCTAAAACTGCAGCTCTTGTGGGGTATTCCCGGTCTGCAGTGGTCAGTATCTATCAAAAGTGGTCCAAGGAAGGAACAGTGGTGAACCGGCGACAGGGTCATGGACGGCCGAGGCTCATTGATGCACGTGGGGAGCGAAGGCTGGCCCGTGTGGTCCGATCCAACAGACGAGCTTCTGTTGCTCAAATTGCTCAAGAAGTTAAAACTGGTTCTCATAGAAAGGTGTCAGAATACAAAGTGCATCACAGTTTGTTGCGTATGGGGCTGCATAGCCGCAGACCAGTCAGGGTGCCCATACTGACCCCTGTCCAGAGCCAAAAGAGCCAACAGTGAGCATCAGAACTGGACCACGGAGCAATGGAAGAAAGTGTCCAGGTCTGATGAATCACCTTTTCTTTTACATCATGTGGATGGATCGTGTGCGTCGCTTACCTGGGGAACACATGGCACCAGGATGCACTATGGGAAGAAGGCAAGCCGGCGGAGGCAGTGTGATGCTTTGGGCAATGTTCTGCTGGGAAACTTTGAGTTCTGCCATCCATGTGGATGTTACTTTGACACGTACCACCTACCTAAGCATTGTTGCAGACCATGTACACCCTTTCATGGAAACGGTATTCCCTGGTGGCTGTGGCCTCTTTCAGCAGGATAATGCATCCTGCCACAAAGCAAAATTGGTTCAGGAATGGTTTGAGGAGCACAACAACGAGTTTGAGGTGTTGACTTGGCCTCCAAATTCCCCAGATCTCAATCCAATCGAGCATCTGTGGGATGTGCTGAACAAACAAGTCCGATCCATGGAGGCTCCACCTTGCAACTTACAGGACTTAAAGGATCTGCTGCTAACATCTTGGTGTCAGATACCACAGCACACCTTCAGGGGTCTAGTGGAGTCCATGCCTCGACGGGTCAGGGCTGTTTTGGCAGCAAAAGGGGGACCAACACAATATTAGGAAGGTGCTCATAATTTGATGCCTGATCGGTGTATATATTGCATCTTAGTTCGATTTTCTTCTGTCTATGCATGTATTTATATACTGTTGGACAATGTTAGTGCACATTTTTTAAAATAGAGAGAGTGTAACAATTTGTCCACAGGTCCAATTTTTCATCCACTGCTTGCTCATATTTGAAGAAACAGAGTTGGCAATGTTTTGGCACAAACTATCTTTTTTTAACCAAAGGTTTGCTGTAGGTTCACCACTACTGGGAATAATTTGGCACATATTAACTACAGGTATAAATAAACAGTTTTTGCAAGGGCACAAAGAAGCTAACCCAATTTAAAATAACACCATAAAATTGCACCAAAATGCGAATCTTCTGGCATTGTTTTTTTGGCTGTGAAAAAGACTTGACTAGACTAATGTGCAGCAGGCGAATCCTGCAAGGTTGCAGTCAGCGGGCTGACTGAGTGAGTCTGGTGTCAGCTGTGAGCCTGATGTCTTCTGACAGACTACAGGAGTGGGCCGAGCCTCCGCCTCAGTAGCAGACTGAAGAATTACACAAGGTGACTCCTCCCATTCAGAGCGGGGCAGATGCTCAGGAACTTGCATTACGCAAGGCTGACTGGAGCGGTCAAGATGAGGAGTGAATCTTGCCAGCCGCTTCTCGCTACAGAACGAGGCTTGTGTCTCTGTTTATGCTCAGTGACATGTGTCAGTACACGTAGCAGACTTCAGAAACAAACCCCAACTACATGCTATGTGGGCGCTAGTGTCAATGTGCCTGCGCTTCTCAGAGAACTGTCAGCAGTGAGAAACAAGTAAAAAAAAAAATTCACAGCCATGAGTACATCACAACACACACTGCAGACTCTTCTACAGCGCTCTAATGTGGTGATACATGAGGTGAAGGTCACATGTTATGATTCCACAAAGAAAGTGTGACATTAATAATGAGGGAGTTGCCAGAATGATTAATTGCACACAGACTGTTGGTTACGTAAAGGAGGACGAAGTCTTGTCAGCCTGTCCTCTGCATGCTTTGTATTTTCCACCTGTCTTGCACACAGTCATGCATTCTAGCCTTTCAAAATATATTCTTGTGGATATACGCTGTCATGAACAATTTGCGTGAAGTATACACCTTATTTTTAACATAGGAGATGTCATGGCTATTGGTAACATGCAAAATAAGTCATTAAGGTGTAGTCATTAAAGGATTAGTCCACTTTTAAATAAACTTTTCCTGATAATTTACTCACCTCCATGTCATCCAAGATGTCCATGTCTTTCTTTCTTCAGTCGAAAAGAAATTAAAGTTTTTGATGAAAACATTCCAGGATTATCTAGTGAAACCATTGCTCATTTTCTGAAATAAATTGAAAATTATATAAGTTTTAACCATAAATGCTCATCTTGAACTAGCTCTCTTCTTCTTCTTTATTAGAATTCCGGCAGTGTAGACACTGCTAAGTGTATTACTGCCCTCCACAGGTCAAAGTTTTGAACTAATTTTTATATGCAATATGCTAGTTCAATAGTATATAACAATTAGTTCAAACTTTGACCTGTGGAGGGCAGTAATACACTTAGCAGTGTCTACACTGCTGGAATTCTAATAGAGAAGAAGAAGAAGAAGAAGAAGAGAGCTAGTTCAAGATGAGCATTTATGGTTAAAACTTATATAATTTTCATTTTTTTTCGGAAAATGAGCGATGGTTTCACTAGATAAGACCCTTATTTCTCATCTGGGATCGTGTAGAACAATTTGAAGCTGCAGTGAAACTAATTTTGACCTTCAACTGTTTGGTGCCCATTCAAGTCTACTATATGGAAAAAAATCCTGGAATGTTTTCATCAAAAACTTTAATTTCTTTTCAACTGAAAGAAAAGAAAGACATGGACATCTTGGATGACATGGGGGTGAGTAAATTATCAGGAAAAGTTTATTTAAAAGTGAACTAATCCTTTAATAAAAATTAGTTTTGCTTAATGGAAATAGGACAAATGGTGTAAAAAGTCCACACATTGCATTTAAATGAACACGCATTTTGATTGGTAACGACAGTCATACATCATTTCATGACAACAGACGTAACACAACACTGTCATTATTTTTACGCCAGCTAGAGGGCGCATGACATTAAAATGTAAATATAGGTCGTAATAAGGTGCTTGAAAAACGACCTGTAGGGTCTTCTTTTTTTTTGGAGGACAGTCTGCTAATTCGTGCTAGCAAAGTGTCCAAATATTCTAGCAAAACATGCTAATTCATGCTAGCAACATTTCTAAATTAAGTGCTAAATCATTTATGCATTTCAAGTTCTTAAAAGCCACTGGCAGTTGTGATTGTTGCCCCCTAGTGGACCTACCAATTAGTACAGTAAATTCCACAACCCAGGATCACTGGGGGGGAAAACAGCCTGCCTATGGCGACAAAATGCAAAATAATATTACATTGCTTCTTGCTCGTTTCGCAACACTTTTAAAGTGAAATGTCCAGTCAAAAGCAAAAGCAAATGTGAGATAAAAACAGCTTTGTTTTCTTGCAAATCTTTGAGTTTTGCTTTATTGTGACTCGCACCCAAGAGTTCCACATCACAATTGCATGCTGTACCAGCGAGCTGCCGAGCAAGTTTACTATGTCAGAAAAGCCATACATATGAAGCTTGTTATGTTATGCAAACGTCAAAATGTATTCGTTTACAAATCATGTACTATGGTAAAAGTGTTTTGAGGATGCAGTGGCAAATGAAACATACATTTAGCAAAGAGATACAGCAAGGATATAATTAAAGTATCTTTGACCCAGGTAATCAGAGTGTAATCAATCTAGTAACCTTGATAGCTCAATGCTTAAGGATCTGGGTTGCAGTCAAAAGGGTCAGTATGAATTATCAGTGGTCTAGGAAATAACTGTGATCACACTTTTGCTGTGCCACCATTGTGCCCTTGAGCGAAGCATGTTAGGTTACCCCAGGGGCCTCTCCTTACGGTTGTATCTGAAGAAAATATAGTACTTGATGGTGCAAAGTGATAGTGAAGCTGGCCATAAACATTTTCTCATGTAGAATGAGTACGTAAGTCAGAAATATGGAATATGGTCACACTTGAAGGTGGGGAGAGTTTGCCAAGGAGGGTGTCAGAGCCAGAAAAGATAACTCATCTGGAATCCATTGCAGGTGAAAAACTACAGTGCAATATAGATTAGTTCGGCTTGAGTTGCCCTAAACCTCAGTACAAATATAATCGGCAGGAAACAGGGAACATCTCGCTTTTCTCCTGGATAAACAGTGCAGATCGATTAGCTTCTGAGGACATATCTGACTCCCCTCAGAGAGATCCTTCATCTTCAAGTGGAATAAACCAGCAGTATGTTCAGTATCAACAAGGATGTATCGGGAAAGTGTGGGTCGCTCTAAGTATTGCAGTGCCGCATTGTCACAGAGATGACTGTGATAATTAACCAACTTTGAATTAGTGCTTCCCCAGAGCAACATTATTCATTACAATATAATGACTGCTTAACAAAGCTCATTTGCACATTACCATCTAACAGCACTGTTAGGTGTGTGACAAAGTGTGAGCAGTGGCTTTGGAAACACCTGCTGGCTGGTTAACTGGCTTGAGCGTGTAGCACTGTTTCATTATCACCCTGTCAAGTTTGTGTTGAACGGTTAGGATTTCTAGCTTGTAATGCATAAATTACAAAGCATGGAGAGAGTTGCATATGCTGCATACATGCCTATGCATGAGTGAGAACTTGACTGAACTGTGGCAACAGGACCCAATTGTGAATTTAATTTATGGATATTTATTGTTATATCACTCTAAATGTGTCTACCTGCTCAACTGGGAGCCCAAATAATTATGTCAGAAGATTCTTTGCATTCCAAACCCGTTTTGTTTCAGCTATTCATCCGGCTGCTCTTGATAACACACCTAAGGGAATAATAGCCTAAAGCAATAACAATTTATTTCAAAACATTTAGAAGGACACTTCTATTTCCTGCCTGCTTTGTTCTAGGAAAACTGGCAGGTTGAGCTGGATTCGTATTTTGCTGCTGTTCCCATAGAGTGGATTTGACAAATGGCTTCATTATGCACCTGCTGTTTTGGAAGGGTATGATAGTGCAGTACAAATCAGCTTGTTTGTCCTTATAACAGACCTGAAAACCTGGGTCAGAGAGAACTCTGTCAGGTGAACTGAGGTGCTTGGTTTCAATACCTCAGCTGCCTATCTAGACAGTATTTTAAGTATTTTAAGGCATCATAGCTCCAAATGTAAGATTGTTCCAATCTTATGCTGGCATATAAGATACCTCGTTTTGGCCAAAATTTAGGGCAGCGTCACATGTGTCCCATGCCAGAATGCATTGCATTTAATGTTGATTATAAATATATAGTGGCATGAAAAAGTATGTGAACCCCTTGCAGAATCTGTGAAAATGTGAATAATTTTAATAAAATAAGAGGGATCATACAAAATGCATGTTATTTTTTATTTAATACTGTCCTGAGTAAGATATTTTACATAAAAGATGTTTACATTTAGTTCACAAGACAAAACAATAGTTGAATATATTAAAATAACCCCATTCATAAGTATGTGAACCATTGATTCTCAATATTGTGTGTGGTTACCTGATGATCCACAATTGTTTTTTTGTTTTGTGATGGTTGTTCATGAGTCCCTTGTTTGTTCTGAGCAGTTAAACTGAACTCTGTTCTTCAGAAAAATCCTCAAGGTCTTGCAGAAATTTCAGTTTTCAAGCATTTTTTGCATATTTGAACCCTTTCCAGCAGTGACTGTATGATTTTCAGATCCATTTTATCACACTTAGGACAATTGAGGGACTCAAACACAACTATTAAAAAAGGTTCAAACATTCGCTGATGCTCCAGAAGGAAACACGGTGCATTAATAGTCGGGGGGTGAAAACCTTTGAATTTAAAGATCAAGGTAAATTGTACTTTTTTTTTTTCCGGGAAACATGCAAGTATCTTCTGTTGCTTCCTAAGGGAAGTACTAAATGAAAAACAATGATATTTAAACAAAATAAGAAAAATTGTGACATCTTCATCCTGTTCAAAAGTTTTCACCCCCCGGCTCTTAATGCACCGTGTTTCCTTCTGAAGCATCAGTGAATGTTTGAACCTTTTTTAATAGTTGTGTTTGAGTCCCTCAATTGTCCTCAGTATGAAAACACAGATCTCAAAATCATTCAGTCACTGCTGGAAAGGGTTCAAATATGCAGAAGATGCTGGAAAACTGAAGAATCTGCAGGACATGGAGGATTTTTCAGTTTCAGTAAAGTTCAGTTTAACTGCTCAGAACAAACAAGGGACTCATGAACAACCATCACAAAACAAAAAAACAGTCGTAGATCATCAGGTAACCACACACAGTATAGAGAATCAATGGTTCACACACTTATGAATGGGGTTATTTTAATATATTCAACTATTGTTTTGTCTTGTGAACTAAATCTAAACATCTTTTATGTAAAATATCTTACTCAGGACAGTACTAAATAAAAAATAACATGCATTTTGTATGATCCCTCTTATTTTATTAAAATTATTCACATTTTCACAGATTCTGCAAGGGGTTCACATACTTTTTCATGCCACTGTACTTAATTTCATTTCAATACAGAATAGTATGCATAAAACTAGATGAGTAAAGTTTGATATAGTTTGAACAGCTTGAAGTTTGAAGGTTTTACTCAAAGTAAAAAATGTACTAGCATTCTTTTGCATGTTGCTAGCCTGTTTTGACACACTGCTAGCATGAATTAGTATGTTGTTAACATGATTCAACTAGCATGAATTAGCATGTTTAACCACATTTTTAGCATGAAATTGCATGTTGCTAGCATGAAGTAGCATGTTTTAACACTTCGGCAGCATTAATTAGCATGTTTGCTAGCATGTCTTAACACTTTGCTAACATGAATTAACATGTTGCTAACATGATTTAACACATTGCTAACATGAATTAACATGTTGCTAGCATGTTGTTAACATGATTAGCATGTTATTAGCGTGAATTAACCTTTTGTTAACATATTTTACCATTTTTAACATGAATTAATTTGCTATCATGATTTAACACTTTGCTAACATGAATTAGCATGTTGCTAACATGAATTAACAGCTAATAATGTGTTGCTAATGTTACACAAACTGTGTTCCCTTTCGCCATCTCAGTCTGACTTCTAAAAATCAGCATCCTTCGAAACGCTATTAACATCATAGGATATTAGTGGAAAAGGGCATAGTTCCCATTCAGTCGGGGAACGAGGGTTACCTTTGTAACCGAGACATTCATCATAAGATCATAATATATATCATATACATAATTCACCCGCCACACTGCTAAATGTAGCTACAAGATTTTTCATATCAACAGAAATATTTACCGGTATGTATGGAGCCCCGCACATGACATGCAGGAAAAAAGATTGTAGGCTAAATTGTGCATACGATTTACTCATTTATTCCCTTGATTTATAAATCATGTGCGTGATTTATAAATCAAGGGAAAGAAATAGTAAATCGTACACATGTTTTAGTAAATCGAGGGAAAGAAATAGTAAATCCTGTGCACAATTTGGCAAATCGAGGGAAAGAAATAGTAAATCGTGCACATGATTTAGGATATCAAGGTAACAAAATAGTGAATCGTACACATGTTTTAGTAAATCAAGGGGAAAGAAATAGTAAATCGTGCACATGTTTTAGTAAATCGAGGGAAAGAAATAGTAAATCGTGCACATGTTTTAGTAAATCGAGGGAAAGAAATAGTAAATCGTGCACATGATTTAGGAAATCGAGGGAAAGAAATAGTAAATCGTGCACATGTTTTAGTAAATCGAGGGAAAGAAATAGTAAATCGTGCACATGATTTAGGAAATCAAGGTAACAAAATAGTAAATCATACACGTTTTAGTAAATCGATGGAAAGAAATAGTAAATCATGCACGATTTAGGAAATCGAGGGAACAAAATAGTAAATCGTGCACGTTTTAGTAAATCGAGGGAAAGAAATAGTAAATCGTGTGCACAATTTAGCAAATCGAAGGAAAGAAATAGTAAATCAATGCGCACAAATTTTTTTCTTGCATGTCATGTGCAGAGCTCTGTGGGTATGGCTTCTCTTGAGACTCCCGTTTCAAGCATAATTAATGATATGCTAAAGCTGCCGGCATGTTGACGTGATTGGTTACAAGGTTGTTTGTGATGTCACAGACACCAGCGATTTCAAACCACGTTTTTGAGACTGTCTTTGGTTCACTGCAGTTTTCAGGAGAAAATACTCAGAAGTGGTGTTGACTTATGATTTTGCACATGAGTTTGTCTGAATGCATATTAAAAACACCACATAGACATATAAACAAGAATAAAACTTGATTTTTTACCACAGGGGGACTTTAACTATTGAATATTATAATGTAATACAGACTGTTTAATATAAAATAGAAATTCACAGCAACCCTGTACTAGACAGTTATTTACCATTAGAAATAGATGAGGAACTAAAATCCCTCACTACTCATAGATAATGCGCTTTGATATTTGGTTTGGTAAATGTTTGCACTGTGGTCCAGCTCTTCTAAAGTCAATATTATTCATTTAACTGCGAGGTCGGTACACAAATCAGTTTTATCATAAGAACTGCCATGAATAAAGATGAGGAAAATCACTTGCTGGGATGCCCTCTGTTCTGGATTCCCTTGTGGGATGTGATGTCAGGTGGGGCCATTGAAGACCACTTGAAGGACCGCAGCGCACAGCTACTATTGATTATAATGCCATTTAGAAGTCTGATGGGATGTCAGATGAGAGTTATGCTTTATTTACTTTGGCTGCGTAAGGCTGGTGTGTTGGCATGGCAGAATAAGCCTCCCCATGTTCCTCCACTCAATGCACAGACTGCTCATAATTAATCATAGACCTCTGGGTGACTGGACTCAATGTGACCTTTCCGCTTTAGCTTCACAGGGACAAAATGTTACTTTTGCATATTATGTTTGGCAAGTCAGTCTCCCTCAATGAAATTGAGTTAATGAGTTTCATTCACTAATAATGGGCTTCAAGTTTTGTACTTGTGTGCACAGAAAAGGGACATTCGGACAATCAAAATTTTATTCTTAAAGGGATAGTTGACCCAAAAATTAAAATTATCTCATGATTTACTCACCCTCAAGCCATCCCAGGTGTAAATGACTATCTTCTTTCAAACAGAGATATATTTAAAAAAAGAAATATCCTGGCTCTTCCAAGCTTTATAACGGTAGTGAATGTGGGTTGAGATTTTGAAGCCCAAAAAAGCACATCCATCATAAAAGTAATCCATACGGCTCCAGGGGGTTAATTAAGGCCTTCTGAAGTGAAGTGATGGGTTTTTTCTAAGAACAATATACATAGTTAAAACTTTGTAAATTCAAATAACTAGCTTCCGGCAGATGACCCTACGCATACTTGCACCACAAGAGTAACCCGTGATACGATGTATGACACAGGATGTAGGAGTATCGTGAGCTTAGACGCCTCTCGCGGTTCAAACAAATAGGGCTGTGCAACAAACTCAAACTCAAGCTTCTCTTATATCGAAATCCTCCGACATTTCTCTTTAAAAAGGATAATTTTAGACTTAATTCGTGACCGGTGTTTTGTTTTGCTCTATCCTCTGCACTCCCACGTTTGTCATTACGTCATGCGTAGGGTCAGAGGTCACTCTTCCGCCGTAAATAAGCATCAAAATAAAGTGTTAGCAGATATTAAGCAGACAGTCTTGTAATACTCTAATGACTTCTAGTTGACATGTAGTTGTAAAGTTACTTATAGAAAGTCTAAAGTGGACCATTGAAATAAAGTGCTACCGTTTTTATTTCTTCAACAAACCTGCTCAGTCCAAAATCCACCAAACTGCAGGAAAGTCCTATTGATGCTTGCACAAATACATTAGTGAATAAGACAGAAGTAATAAAATGCCGTTGAAATATTGCTGTTGACATAAGCTTGCATAATTACACTATTTCAAGAGCACAGCACATAAAAAAGTATTTTCATTTACCAAGAATTTACGTACTGATGGAGCTCAAAGAATCAATCAATATGAAGGGATGTGCACAAGAGAGCCAATCACTGAGTGTGTATATGAATATATATATGCAATAAGCCACACTGCCCAGCAATGACTTGGTCCCAGATCCCCCAACTAATTTATTTAGCCCACTAAATGCTGTTCAGCCATACCACTTTTCTGCTGACTGAATGTTAAACATAGCGAGTCGGTGCGCGGGTCACAACCTCACACAGAATCAGAGCTCTAAAGCTTGATGGAATCTGTCCTCATCCCCACATATCTTTTTTGTATTTTGCTTGGTATATTTGTTTATTCATCACCTGCTCATCCATCCATCCAGATGTGATGTCTGGCAGCTAGAAATCTTTTTGTCACTTCAGAAAAGAAAAACAGACCTATTAAAGGCTCTATAAGCCACTTTTTTAAATACCAAACAGAAATAAAGAATGTGGTCTTTGAGTTCCCTTTGACAGCCCTATGTGTCATTTTTTCAGTTTTTTTTACATGACTGAAGATATGATGCATACTCTAAAAAAAAAAATCCCTCAGATTTATGGTAAAAAAACGGCAGCTGTGGTTGCCAGTACTTTACCATAAAAATAGGGAAGCAACCTTTTGTTTCATAGGACTTAAATGTTTTTTTGCAGTACATTTTTTACAGTAAAGCACTTGCAACCATAGCTGCCAGTTTTTTAGCATTAACTTTAGTTCAATGCCGTAAAACCTAAAATATTTCTACCATATTTTTTATGGTAAAGTACAAGCAACCACAGATGACAGGTTTTTTTTTTACCCTAAATTTAAGTTCAGTGCTGTAAAACATAAATATTGCTAATGTATTTTTACGGTAAAGTACGGTAAATGCTACTGTAAGGTTTTTTTTTTGTTTTTTTTTACAGTATATGTATACTTACGTATACTTTTAAAATCTGTACATTTAACAGTATGTTATTGAAAAATTACATGAAATGTCCATTGAGATCTATTAAAATTTCTCACTGTATACAGTAAAGGTACTGTTAACCAATTAACATGTTTGTTTTTTTCCGTTGCATTTTTTCAGTCTTTTACTATTAAAATTACGAAAAAAAATGTTTACAGTAAAACAAAATCACTATAACAAACATTAAGGTCATTCAAATTTTCTTTCTTTATATATACACAGACTGATTAGCTTTACTGACTGTTGAAATTATTAACTGTTTCTTTTATATTGAAACAAATGCAATGTTCAAGATAATGTCAAAAGAGCTATTCTGTACTATAATGTCAATCTGTCATTCAAAGAAAAGGGATTAATTCAAACTATGGTCTCAAACATATACTCTATAATCAAACAAGTTATAAAGTAAAATATCTAGCTTCCGCCAGATCGCCTTCTGTATTCAACTTAAGAAAGTGTAATGCTAGATATTTTACTTTATAAACTTGTTAAATATGGATATTTTTCTTACACAAATGCATTGCTTCGCTTCAGAAGGCCTTTATTACCCCCCGGAGCCGTGTGAAGTATGTTTATGTAACGGAACTGGGACCCAGAGACAGAGGAAAGGGTGACAGATGTTTATTGGTGCAGCAGTGGGCATACAAACAGGCACAAGGAGAACAGGGAGTGGAGAACACAGACGCTGGAGTGGAATGCAGGAGAAGTACGCTGGGAAAGATCACTGGGGAATCACTGGAGAATCACTGGTGAATCACTGGAGAATCACTGGAGAATCACTGGAGAATCACTGGAGAATCACTGGAGAATCACTGAGAAAAACAGGTCCAACAAGTTCCACACACTAAGTAACTAGGAGACTGGACAACAAGGAGAGACAAGGTGAGTGAAGATATAGTGTAGGTGATTAGGATGATAGCTGGCAGGTGCAGGTGATTGAGAAGGACTTGCAGGTGGGAACCAGGGAGGATGCCGGGAAATGTAGTGAAGGAACAAAGGCAGAGATGGTGACTGTGACAGTACTCCCCCCTCCCGGTAGGTGCGTCCTCGTGCCGTGGATGGAACAACCGGGGAGGGAGGGTGGGAGCTCAGGGCGCCATGGCGGTGCCACAGGTATATGCGGAGTCTGGAGCTGATTCGGTGACGGGTATGAGCGGAGTCTGGAGCTGACTCGGCGACAGGCATGAGCGGAGTCTGGAGCTGACTCGGCGACAAGCATGAGCGGAGTCTGGAGCTGACTCGGCGACAGGCATGAGCGGAGTCTGGAGCTGACTCGGCGACAGGCATGAGCGGAGTCTGGAGCTGACTCGGGGACAGGAGCGGTCTCTGTGCCCCAGGACATCCTTCCCTTATACTCCAGTAACAGGCCTATAGGCACAAGTTAAGTGGCCAACTTGACTGAGGGTTCAGGCGTGGCGGCGGCCATCTTGACTGAGGGCTCAGGGATGGCGGTTGTGACAGGAAGGGACAGTGGGGAGACAGGGACAGAAGAGAAACCCGAAACTGCTTCCTCGACAGTGTAGGACGATCCACACAACCACAGAATGTAATCGATGTACCTCTTAAGGGAACACGTGGTGGCAGCAGATGGTAATTGCTTGAAGAGTGGATCGTCTAAACTGGTTCAAGGGTAGCAATGGTCTTAAGGATAGCATCGTTCCAGGGTACCTGGGCGGCGAGTTCGAGGAACTCTTCGATATACTCCTCTATGGGGCGGTGATCTTGGGAAATGGAGAGAAGCAGATCGGCAGGGTCAGTTGTGGTGAGGAGAATGCCCATCGCTGCAGTCTGTTGAGAGTCCAGTCTTCTGTAACGGAACTGGGACCCAGAGAAAGAGACAGAGGAAAGGCTGACAGATGTGTATTGGTGCAGCAGTGGGCATACAAACAGGCACAAGGAGAACACTAGGGAGTGGAGAGGGGAGTGGGAGAACACAGACGCTGGAGTGCAATGCAGGAGAAGGACAATCGCTGGACAATCACTGGACAATCACTGGACAATCACTGGACAATCACTGGACAATCACTGGACAATCACTGGACAATCACTGGACAATCACTGGACAATCACAAGTCCAACAAGTTCCACACACTAGGTAACTACAAGACTGGACAACAAGGAGAGACAAGGTGAGTGAAGATATAATGTAGGTGATTAGGATGATAGCTGGCAGGTGCAGGTGATTGAGAAGGACTTGCAGGTGGGAACCAGGGAGGATGCCGGGAAATGTAGTGAAGGAACAAAGGCAGAGATGGTGACTGTGACAGTTTATGATGAATGGATGCATTTTCTTAAGCTTCATACTCGTTGTTGGTATCGTTCACTGCCATTATAAAGCTTAGATGCGTCAGGATAATTATTAATATAACTCTGATTAGGTTCATCAGAAAGAAGAAAGTCAGATACACCTAGGATGGCTTGAGGGTGAGTAAAGCTTGGGATAATTTTCATTTTAAAGTGAACTAATCCTTTAAGGGTTATTTTAAACAGAACTAATCCTGCACGTGTGAATATTTGAATCAGCTTGAGCAATTAAGTAAAGTGAGGATGGAGGTTGTATTTCTAGTCAAATGTGAAGTGTTTAGTGAAAGGAAACAGTATGAATAGAGCATACAAGCTGAGGACATTTCAGTCAGAATGAATTTGCTTTATCACTAGAGATCAGGGACAGGTTTGTTTTGGTTCAGCAAGCTAATAGGAATGAATTATTCAAGTCAGCTAACCTTTGTACCAACTCTAATTTATTTTATTCAGGCTGCAGGTTTTCTCAATTATATTTGCATTCTACGGATCTCTTTCTATCCCTTTTTAGTATGCTTTGCTAATAGATTTGTCTGAGCACAGAATTCAAATCACAACTCTTGAACATCTGCTGGTATGCGTGTTTGTTTTGTGTGAGAACATTTATGTGCTTACGCATGCATATGCATGAATGTACAAGTGTGAATATGTTACCTGAATCATCTGCAAGCAATGTTAGGATGCAGTTTTAATACCCTACATCCTAATTTGATCAAATCCAGCAGGAATTCTCTTCAGGTGCATGACAGCCCATGCACAGATAGATGGTCTATTGCTCCCAGGGTATGGTGTCAGTCTGACTGTCCATCAGTCAAACGTCAGAAAGGCACAATCCTGGTTTGAAACGTGTTAGTCCCTCCTCGCTTTCTCTGGGCTCGCTGGATTCGGCATGGCTCAGCGCACAAAAACATCCTGCAGGTACATACTCACAAGAGATTTGTTTACTTCTGTACGGAGCGCTCGCTTGCCTCTGTTTTTTTTCATCTTGCATTACTCTTGTACATTCTCTGGATTTCTCAGGAAACTCAGGACGATTTGACAGGCTTTAGCAAACTGTTGCTTAGGATATTCTGTGTGTCATTATACAGATGATGAAAATAAATAACATTCACAAACTCTGTACTTGATATGTGGAAAATGGATATTTTATTATGGTGCTGTGATACAGAATATAAGATTTCACAATTATTCATAAGATTTTTATAGTAAGGCTAATTAGTTTTCTACATGGTACCTCAGCTATATAAAGCTTTAATTAATGAAATATATTTTTGTACTATATTATGGCAAGTTAAACCATTGCTTTGTAGGTCTTAGATTTTTCATTTAACCCTCAGCCTATATTGTATCACATATGATAGGCCTCTTAATTGTCGGCATGGTCAAAAGTTTGCTGAAAAACCTGTTGCACACAATCTGTCGTCTTATTGTTAGTTTATACTTTTTCAAATATGATCCATCAGGCTTTTGAGGAACGTTTATTTGTTCATCTCTCAATCATTATTATATTACTGTATATTGCATATAAATATAAATATTACTCCATAAATATCAGCTGCTGCACCAAATTGCAATTTATTTTTTTATTTTTTTTGCTCAGTTTGGGCCTCTGAATAAAATGGTGTTTTTCCACCATATTCTTCAAAATAATGCTATATAGCCTGATGTATTGAATATTTTGCAAACTTTTTTTTGAAGATATTTAGCTATTTTAGAGATTTTGCTCAATAAACTGAAAATGTCAGGCTTTACAGGGTTTAGTGTTGACTTGGTCTCAAATTTATCTCCTAAAATTCCTAAGAATATAAAAAGACAAGTAAGACAATTGACATGCAATAAGAGTACAGAGATATAAAATAGGTGTGGATAGCAGATAAATAATTTGGTCTAGAATTTGTTTGAGTATGTATTTGAGATCTCTGACTTTTGATGGCAGAAATTTGATTGAGACCCCTAGAAAAAGAGGACACGTGTGAGATTACAAGAGGCAGGAAAAAATAGCAAAAGTCTACATTTGTTAGCTTGTTAAAGAGACCTCACTTGTGTGTATATATATATATTTCATTTCTATGTGTAGTTTTATTTATTTTGTCAAGAGGAGAACATCTTCATAAACTATAAAGAAGCTAAAGCAGCTGTTAAGAATAATCCTGTTGATTTATTTTAAGCATTGGTAGTATAACTGGTTGGAAGGCAAAATATGATTCATTACAAGCAGCAGTTAAATACTTTAAAGAGCTAAAGTGACATCTTTTGGAAGGAAGATGAAGCTACACCCCTTTGAAAAACAGTGTCAATTGTGTTCAGCTCACTGAAGGAAAACTTTCAAGCCATTTTATGACAAACAAGGTCACATTTCAAATGACTGGTTTGGTCTTCTTGGTCAGTTATAGGTGATCACAGGATCCTGACACCCATGTGTTGTGTTTTGTCATGATTCTGTCTTAGTGTGAACGTATTTTGAATTATAATTATATATATATTTTGTAACACCTATTTTGTATTTAAAAAAAGTCATGAGTTTAACTGCAACTAACCATTTTTTTGCAATTAACCATTAATCTATCAATAATCAATAGAATTGTTTATTTGACTTTCCCCTCAAAGTGATGCAGTGGATATAAAAAATCTGCACACCCCTGTTAAAATAACACAGAGGTACACGTAGAATGACGTTTATTGACAAACAGCATTAATTCACGTGCTTTTAGATGCGTCACACGCTCGATGGCTTGGTGTGTTTAGAGATGATTTGTGATATTCGCTGCTGCAGCACATATTTGGGAATGAATGAATAGTAAAATGTGGGGTTTCGTGTCATCATGTGGGGTAGTAAATAAAGAACGTAATCGGGAATGCCATGCCAAAAGACTTGTATTTTTCACAAGTCTCTGTCTTCAAGTCCAAGTGAAGTCTCGAGTCAAGTCTTGGGTATTTGTTCACGAGTCTAAGTCAAGTCTCGTGTTAGTAGTTCACGAGTCCACGACTTAAGTGTGACTCGAGTCTAAGTTGCAGACTCGAGTTTCCATCTCTGGATACTGATACTGTCCTTTATCTTACAGGTGATGATTTTGTGGATGGATGGATGGATGGATGGATGGATGACGGTGAGCACAGTAGTCCTTCGAATGAACGACACCGGTGAGGTGAGTGGCGTGCTTAAGTAGGTGCAGACGAGGAGCAGGTGCATGTGATTGACAATCAGGAGTGGTGATGGAGAAGTGTGTGCAGGTGAGGGCCTGGGAGGATGATGGGAAATGGAGTTGACCACCCCCCCAACAACCGGGCTCGGGGTCTGAAGCTGATTCGGGGACTGGAGCGGAGTCTGGAGCAGACTCGGGGACAGAAGTGGAGTCTGGAGCAGACTCGGGGACTGTAGCCATCACTGGACTCTCGTCACGAGCTAAAGCCATCACTGGACTCTCGTCACGGGCTAAAGCCATCACTGGACTCTGGTCACGGGCTGAAGCCATCATTGGACTCTAGTCACAGGCTGAAGCAGACACTGGAGCAGATTCAGGGGGTTGGAGAAGACACTGAAGCGAACTCAGGAGAAGACACTGGAGCTGACTCGGGGACAGGACCAGAGTCTGGAGCAGACTCGGGGACAGGACCAGAGTCTGGAGCAGACTCGGGGACTGGATCGGAGTCTGGAGCAGACTCTGGGACAGGAGCGGAGTCTGGAGCAGACTCTGGGACAGGAGCGGAGTCTGGAGCAGACTCTGGGACAGGAGCGGAGTCTGGAGCAGACTCTGGGACAGGAGCGGAGTCTGGAGCAGACTCTGGGACAGGAGCGGAGTCTGGAGCAGACTCTGGGACAGGAGCGGAGTCTGGAGCAGACTCTGGGACAGGAGCGGAGTCTGGAGCAGACTCTGGGACAGGAGCGGAGTCTGGAGCAGACTCTGGGACAGGAGCGGAGTCTGGAGCAGACTCTGGGACAGGAGCGGAGTCTGGAGCAGACTCGGGTGACAGGAGCGGAGTCTGGAGCAGACTCTGGGACAGGAGCGGAGTCTGGAGCAGACTCTGGGACAGGAGCGGAGTCTGGAGCAGACTCTGGGACAGGAGCGGAGTCTGGAGCAGACTCGGGTGACAGGAGCGGAGTCTGGAGCAGACTCGGGGACTGAAGCCATCACTGGACTCTGGTCACGAGCTAAAGCCATCATTGGACTCTGGTCACGAGCTGAAGCAGACACTGGAGCAGATTCAGGGGCTGGAGAAGACACTGAAGTGAACTCAGGGGAAGACACTAGAGCAGACTCAGGCACTGAAGCAAACACTGGAGCGAATTCAGGGGTTGATGAAGACACTGGAGTGAACTCAGGGGCTGGAGAAGACACTGGAGCGGATTCAGGGGCTGGAGAAGACTTTGGAGTGGACCAAGGGGCTGGAATCCTCTCTGGGTTCCATCCCCTCATACTCCACTAAAAGGCCTAAGGGCACAGGTGTGGTGAGCATTACAGCGGAGGGCTTAGGTGTGGCGGCCGCCATCTTGACCGAGGGCTCAGGTATGGCGGCGGCCATCTTGACCGAGGGCTCAGGTATGGCGGCGGCCATCTTGACCGAGGGCTCAGGTGATGGGGCGGCCATCTTGACCGAGGGCTCAGGTGTGGCGGCAGCCATCTTGCGACGAGGCTCTGGCATGGCGGTGGTCATGACTGGAAGAGATTCTGGAGTGGCGTCCTCATCGACCGCGCCCACTGTGAAGGACGAACCAGCAAGCCACAAAACGTGATCGATATAAAGTGCCAGGTTACCTGGGGTTGTAGCTGCTGGTGCTTGCAGGAAAAGCTGGTCATCCAAACCACTCCAGAAAACACTAAATAAATCTTAGCTGTAGATTTTTCTTACATATTTTGGTTGAAAGAGCCTACAAAGCATCAATGAAATGTGTCAGTTTGGTTTTCAGTGGTATTGCATATGATATGTTCTGATTTGATTTATCTTTGTTTCATTTTTTAATCACAAAAACCTATATGGAAGCTTGTTTCCACCACTAAATAAAAAATAAAAAAAGGTAATTGCGTCTTTTTATCTCACAATTCTGACGTTTTTTTCTTGCAATTGTGAGATATAAACTTGCAATATCGAGTTATAAAGTCCAAATCTGTGGGGAAAAAAGACTGAAAATAATGTATATAGACTTTAAACTCGCAATCCTGACTTTATATCTCGCAATTCTGACTTTATATCTCGCAATTCTGACTTTATATCTCGCAATTCTGACTTTATATCTCGCAATCCTGACTTTATATCTTACAATCCTGACTTTATATCTCACAATTTTGACTTTCTAACTGTTTTATAAAACATGCTTCTGCTTTAGGGAACAATGTAGGTCATGGATCAACCTTTGACACATTTAAACCTAAAAAAATAATTTCTTCTACTTTAAGATGCTCCATATAATATGCAAGCTTAATTTGCATTAGCACTACAAGATTTGTTCTGCAGTATCTATCTTTTAACGGTGTTATCTTCTGGTATTTACGCTGATATGGTGTAGTACAACACATACTGTGGTGCTGATTAAGGAGGCCTGTCACATCAGACTGCAGCGTGTAAACTTCACATGTGCCGTGAGGAGGAGGAGGAACCTCACACTCCCTTGTTAACACCCACTCAGTGACACTCATACTCACAGTCTGGGCTGTCGAAATAGGTCGGCTTATATTTATCTTCTTTTTTTAACCAAATTTACCTATAAATATTCCTATTGCTGTTTGTAGAGAATTAAAATAAGGGACAAACAGGTTCTGAACACGGACTTTGGCTATAATAATGATTTATTTGTATCTACAGACCCTTCGGTGAGCGTTTCCTGGTTTCTGCCAGAAATCACACTGAATTTGATTAAATCAGCGAATGATGGAACATGCCGTGCTGGTGCCATGGTGATGATTAGGCAGTGAAACAGGACAGTCAGGAAGCTTTGAGATGCTTTCAAATACTGACACCCCCAGAGAGGAAATTACTGGTCATGTATTGCATGAAATCTGTTGTTGATTTGCACAAGCTGAAGCAGAAGCCATTTGAATTTTCCACAGAAGGAGGCTGAGTTCACCTAAGGACGAAAGCAGAGTATTTCTCTGTGAATACTTTATTACTATCCTTTGTGGGCTTTAATTTTGGATGTGACAGCAATAAAACTTTAACATATGGTGACCGTGTTTGCTCAGTTTAATCTAATTAAATCTATCAATCAAACCCAGACTGCATAATGAATGTCTGGTGTATATTTTTTGGAGACTTCCACAGAAGATATGTACATGTTTTAATATTCAGACAACTTCTATTATTGATTGCTATCAGGGTGTGAAGAGAGTTTTAACCAGTATAACAAAAAGGGCAAGGTTTAGGGGTGGGGTGGTTGTAGTCGTTAATAAAAAAATGAGTTTTGCTAAATGGAAATAGGACAAAGGGTGTAAAAAGTCCACACATTGCATTTAAATTGAACACGCATTTTGATTGGTAACGACAGTCATACGTAATTTCATGACGACAGACGTAACACGACACTGTCATTATTTTTTACACCAGCTAGAGGGCGCATGACTCTCAAACGTAAATATACATCATAATAAGGTGCTTGAAAAACGACCTATTGGGTCTTTTTTTTTGGAGGACAGTCGATGTATGTGTCAGCACTGCGTTTCTGAGCACTCATTTGGTTTCCTGATCTTTGGTTTTGGTTTTGACCCTGTTTGCCTGTGTTTCTGTGACCTGTTAGTTCACCCCAAAATGAAAATTCTGTCATTAATTACTCACCTTCATGTCGTTCCACACCCGTAAGACTTTCGTTCATCTTCGGAACACAAACGAAGATCTTTTTGATGACAGAATGCTGTCAGATTTCCTTAAATTGACTGCCTTTGCAACTTCCACTTTGACGCTTCAAAAAGTTCACAAAAAGATCGGAAAACTAATCCATATGAATTGAGTGGTTTAGTCCAAATTTTCTGAAGAGAATTTAGATGATGAACAGATTTAATTTAGGCTTTTACTCACATATAAACATCGATCAGCGAACATTAGCAGAAGCTCAACCTAACTTGAATAACACACAAGAATAAACCTCTTCCGGAAGCTCAAACATGCTGCGCAACACACGTGAGTAAACCTCATTGGTTACGCAGCACGATTGAGCTTCCGGAAGAGGTTTATTCTTGTAATATTTAGAGTCGGCTACATAAGAAGCTTAAAAAGTCATCTTGTTGTGTTGTTGTGTGCCAAAATCGACAGAGAACAGGCTCCAATTTGAAATTTTATAGCATTTTGCCAGACAAAAAAAACGACGACAACTGTGGTTAAACGCAATAAAACGAGCAGGGGATTCTGCATAATACATTAACTTTTTCAGAATCAATTTAACAAAAATGTGTTAAAATTGTCCCATCTCTCTCCTACATGAAATTTCCTGATTATATGATACCTTAGTCTCCACATTTTCCCCCAAAATCCATTTAATTTCCGCACATGGCATCATGGCACGGCATTAATTGATCACTGCAGGTTGCCATGTAATGATTTCCCCATCAGCCTGAGCTCATATAAATGAGAGTGATTCCTCTCTTTAAAGGTTTCCTGCAGGCTAACAAACATAATGTTTGATCTGGCAGTTTTAGTTCTTAATCTCTCTCCAGAATTACTGTCTAACAACAATAAATTAGCTCTCTCCAGAATTACTGTCTAACAACAATAAATTAGCTTTATGCCCTG
>RJVU01052005.1:1069259-1113342 GCA_003731715.1 Anabarilius grahami
ATAAAATAAAATATAAACATTCAATGAAAAACTTACACGACTTTAATGAAAACTCTGTTTCACAAAGTTTGCTATCTTTTGTGTTAAACTTTGTCTTCAGATGTTTCACTTTAAAATTCCTTGAGATGAGAAATAAGACAATTGTTGACAGAGTAAGAGTATAGGGTGTTAAAATGAATATGGATAGCATAACTCAAATCATTTTGTCTTGGAAGAATTTGATGAGAAATGTTTGAGCTCATTTTTATTTTTTTATAAAAAAAAATGTGAAAAGCAAAAGATACAAAGGTACCAATTTAACCTCAATAGAGAAGCAATTGAGATATTTTAGAGATCTCCTTAGTGATTTTACTTTCCTATGGGTTGATATAAAGCTGTTAAGCGAGGAGGACGTATAAGAGATCAGTGCGATCTAGCATGAATGACCTAACAAGCTTCGAAAGAATGGAAAGAATGAGTTTTCCCCACAGTTCAACCTCTCAACTGTGAAAGCGAATGAGATAGTGGCTTGTTGCTGTCAATGCAGCCACAGTGTTGGCTCATTACACACACTTTCTTTTGTTTTCCATAGATTTTTTTGAGTCACTTTAAAACATAATCTCTTCAAGTGATTACAACCCATGACCAAAAAAATTAAATGCTAAAGAGGATTTGTTCTTGGATGATTTTACTAATACATAAGTGAAAAAATGGAGTACTGTCAGAGGGCTTGTTATTATCACTGTAATTAATCACAGATCTCATCAAATCACTGGATTCTTAATAAGCTGGCTTTCTGTTAGCAGGGTATGCAAATAACACACACACACACAGACAAACAAGCAGTCTATATGAGAAATTATTTCATGAACATTAATAGAAATAAAAACACTGAGAGCAACTATGATGAATAAAGGGGAGCTCAACTTTATATGTATGACCCTTGTCTAATATACATGCATGTGAGTTTTGCTCTCACTTCATTATAGCTGCTTCGTCTTGATCTGAATTGCAGCATTGAGTATAATCCAATTACAGTGGCCAGGAATCACAAGTAAAAGCCATGCTGCAGTTGCTCATTATGTGAAATCCAAGCATTATGTTGCAGCCTTTGATAGGGGGTAGATGTTTTCCATTTCTGCCTGAGGATTAGCAGACAGGGTGTCGGGTGGTTCTCTACTGCCTCAGGGATCTGTTTAAAACCCCATGCATGGACACAGCCCAGCTCCGTGGAGCAGAACAGGTCATGCTCACTCGCCAGAAGAATGTGACTGGAAGACTTTGTGATACAGAGTCTGACAGGATCCTGTTGTAGGATGAAAGACCATGGACTTGAATTTTTGACTTGTCCTTTCGTCTGTCTTTCTCAAACTTTATTCAGCACAGACATGCGTTCAAGTAATACTAAAAAGAAAGAAAACTAACTGAAATGCCAATGCTTTTAAAATATACTTTTAAAGAATATACTTAGAACTGAATTAAATGTTTCGGACACTTAATTGCATGTCACTTTCAATTAAATAAAATTGTATCATAGACAAAATTTATATTAAATACAGGACTTCAGTACATTTTTATGTGTAATTCTATAATTAATTCTATTATCCTTGAAATATGGTTAAAGTGTACTGCCTAATGTACTGACAAGCATTTATGGTAAACTGAAGTACACTTTAACGTCCTTTCTATTGAAATTTGTCTCTCAAGAACTTAAATATATTTGTATTAAACATTCGCAAATCACAATTATGATGTTTTAATTTAGTAAAGTTAAAATATATTAACTTTAAATGTAACACTGAATAACACACTACAGCTAAAATTATAATTAAGTACTTTACATTTAGTATGTTCGTCAACACATCACAAATAAGTATTTTTAAAACATAATTTAAAATTTACTTTACATTATTATAAAGTGAACTTTTTAAAGGTGTACTTTCTTTAAATAAGGGTCCTTTAATTTCATTAATATGTTATTTGTAAGCACAGTTTTCTAAAAAAATATATATATATACTTTGAAGATTTGAAGTACACTAAAGCTACACTTTTCACAAGGGAAGATTACACATCACTAGAAATGTTTTCATTGTTTACGTCAGCACTATTCATTTGCATACACATGACTAATTGTTACTAATTAATCAGGAAGTGCTTATCATTTGAGACATGAGCATTTTTACATATTATCATATACTGACACCTTGTGGACATTTTATAAGTCATTTATTGTTAGCAAGGCATTATAAACCATACTGAAATATTGGGGCACATGAGCATGGAATAAATGCACAAGTAAAAGTGAAAAGACTTTTATTTGCAGAATAGATGCAATAATACAGAGGCTTAGAAATCAAATTTAAGCTGCCTGACCTTGAAAAAAAGAGGGGGGGAAATAAACAACTGCTCCATTATAGCAATTTAAATACTAAACATAAAGTCAGTGTGTTAAATGAGGAAGAAACAGTGAAAAGTTGACCTGTTTTCCCATTTATTGACAGACACCTATTCTGTCCCCATATCGATAAAAATCGTTTGGTGCAGAGGTGTTGTGTGCGCTGTGTAAACATGAAGGTATTATAGTACTAGACTAAATGTGAACAGGCATTTACTCATCTCACTTGCTCAAAAATATTAAGTATCCCTCAAAATTAAAGGGATGATTAATTATGATTTCACTTTTTTAACTTTAGTTAGTGTGTAATGTTGCTGTTTGAGCATAAACAACACCTGGAAAGTTACAGCGCTCAAGGTTCAATGCAAAAGGAGATATTTTCTTTTAAAGAATTCTCTGTTTAAGGACTACTACAAACGGCTGGTAGGGACTACAACAAGCTTCTTCCCGTAAAATTTACATAAACCCCGCCCCCCGGAGAACACACAACAAAGGGGGTGAGGTCATGTTGGGCTCTTTTAGAGAAGAGGAAGAGTTGTTGTAGTAGAGTGTTGTTGGCATGCCGTCATTTTACGCCGGACTGCTTCACAAACGAGGGTCAATTCAACGCTGGATTTGCACAAAAGATTAACATGACGGCACATGCTAGTCGATGAGTTGAATCAACTCCACAGCAACGACAACCATTCAGAAACGTCCAGTTTCATTCTAAAAGTTGTAACTTCTTCCTGAGTCTCTCCATCAGTGTCGACAATGTAAGGCTGAACACCGTTACTGACAATCCTCATTTTGTCTGCGTGAGATTCTCCAGCTTTGTTGTTGTTGAGAAACCGAAGCGTGAGCTGTTAAAGCTCCGCCCTCTTCTGGAAAGGGGGCCGGGAGCAGCAGCTCATTTGCATTTAAAGGGACACACACAAAAACGGCATGTTTTTGTTCACACCCAAATCGGGGCAAATTTGACAAGCTATAATAAATGATCTGTGGGGAATTTTGACCTGAAACTTCACAGACACATTCTGGGGACTCCAGAGACTTATATTACATCTTGAGAAATGGGCATTATAGAACCCCTTTAATAAAACAGTGGAAGAATGTTACTTTAACCTACAATTATTTCATATGTTAAATAATACAAATATACTTCATGCATTTAATCTCACTTTATTAAGTAATGTCTTTGCTGCTGCACCTTCTATGATCCAATTCAAAAATACTAATAAGCAAAATAGCTTTTTTAGATAAACATCAAGCTAGAACAAACAAGCAAGCCCAGCCCAGGTGAGAAAAAGTTATGCAGAAGTAACGTAACGTAACGCATTACTTTCCATAAAAAGTAACTAAGTAATGCAATTAGTTACCTTTTTTAGGGTGTAACGCAACATTGAAAGGCATTACTTTTATAAGTAACTTTCCCCAACACTGACCACAATAAAACATTATAATGGAAAGCCTGTACTGTATTCTCATTACTAGGATATTTTTCATATGTCTCAGGTTAGCACATTCTGTCACATGTAATTTTATACAATTAATAATAATTACGGTTACATTTTATTTTTAGGTGTCTGTGTTACAGTGTAACTATATATTTAAGTACTGAGTAATAAGAATGAACTACATGTACTTATAGGGTTATGGTTAGGGTTAGGGTGTGGTTTAGGGTTAGTTACATGTAATTATGCACAATTTATAGTAATTACTATAGTAACTACATGTAACGTGTAACAAGAACACTAAAATAAAGTGATACCATAATTACAATTTCTATTGACCATTGTATTTTGTCTGTAACCATTTCCAGTTTTTTTCAGTTTCATAAATAGTTTTGTTTCATATTTTTTATTGTTTTTTTTTGTTGTTTTTAATTAAAACATTCCAAATATAGATTTGCTGGATTTTAAATTTTTTAATTTTTTTTTACTTTAAATAGTATTTCATATTAAAGTGTTAGTGTCCATAAATCACAGGTTTCCATTGTGACAACATATCCTGTAGTGCATCAACATGAACTGCTATATGGCACATGTTTTCACAAAAGGTCAAAATATCATCAGTGAGCTGCACATTAATTTACTTTGACTTAAGTTTGACACATACTGTACACTACATTTCCACATACTGTACATCTGTTCTTGTGGTGGGACAAATGTGAAGCAAACAGCTCTCAAATAGAAAAAGGGACAAGAGAACGGTAATATGATCGCGGGAAGTTCATGAAATATAAAATATCCCAACCAAACCCAAATGTAGGGGCCCAGGATTTTGCTAGTGAACTGTAGAGCAGCACGAGGTCATAAAATCACTTTCAGCTGTAAGACGTTTACAGAGTAATATGTTTCATCTCCAGCCATTCATTATTTATGTCTTTAAAAGAATAGCTGAAATGCATGTGGGGTTGCATATTCATAATTTCAATTTCTCACACATGCCCATCTAAAAATAACTCACCAATTATTGTCAGGCCCAACAAAGCAAAGGTTAAACGTCTGTATGTCTAAAGCCCATTTTAAAGAGGACCTGCGTGATTTTCATGCAGCATGTCTGACATTGTTACATGGGGGTGACCCCTGTCATGGTTTGTAAGCAATTCTTTACCTTAATCCTAAGCGGTTCCCCCACATACTACTGCTGCTGCATGCCATTAGTAAGATGACAAACATTGCAACCACATGAGGTAATGCGAACAGCTTGCTTGGGTTGACTCAACATGTGCAACGTTGAGTTAAGTCTGTACTACATACCAGTTCTCTCTCAGGTGCACAAACACATAAGTTATTAATGTATGACATGAGGTAAGTTGTCTGTGCTTGTTGCCACTTTAATTAGAGCATATGTATTTACATGGGATGGATCTTGTCGCAACAATTATTTTCTTAATTTAACAATGTCCAAAATTACCAATTGTTTAATATTTATAAAGCAGTAAGAAAGTAGAACATTTAAATATACTAGAAAGGAATGATTATGATATGGCAATAAATGTGTTGCTACATAATTCAAATTTTCCCCCAGTGAGGTAAAATTGACATTTGTGTTTGTTTTTCCAGAGCAACAAGGTTGGACTGCGCAATGACAAAAAACCCATGGGACACTGTGTGTGATATATTGTGCTCAACGTCCTCAACTCATCTGACATGGTAATAACTACAATACTTCATGACACTCATCACAACCTTTAAAAGTGATCCTAGACCTTGTTTGAGCAACGGCAGGCTTCAACAAACGTGGTTTTGAAGGTAACATCTTGACTTAACCTAAATCTGTAATTTTGTAATTATTAAGCACTCATTAATAATTATTGAATATTTAATAAATATTTAAAAGTTGAGAGACAATGGTATTAATTGAATAGATACCTGTGCTGTGAACTGCTTCATCAATCACCTGTGATGTTCCTCAAGGCTCCGTGCTGGGACCAATATTGTTTCTTGTATAATTCCGCTTAATATGTGATTCAGCACCACAATGTAACATTTTTACTGCTATGCATGAAAATGTATACTTTTTCAGCTAAATACAAAAAAATATATATATGTTACACATGCTCTGAGTTTCAAGGTTACAGCAAAACTTACAGCAAGTCACGATGATTTATATATTATGTTGTTAAACAGCCTCCCCTGTGATATCTAAACCTATTTCTATTTTTACGTCTCATTAAAGAATGAAGTTTTGCATCTACCAATATTTAAAGGATTAGTCCACTTTCAAATAACATTTTCCGGATAATTTCCTCACCCCCATGTCATCCAAGATGTTCATGTCTTTCTTTCTTCAGTCGAAAAGAAATGAAGGTTTTTGATGAAAACATTCCAGAATTATTCTCCTTATAGTGGACTTCAATGGCCTCCAAACGGCTGAAGGTCAAAATTACAGTTTCAGTGCAGCTTCAAAGAGCTTTAAACGACACCAGACGAGGAATACGGGTCTTATCTAGTGAAACGATCTGTCATTTTTGAAAAAAATACAACTGAATATGCTTTATATAAACAGATGATCGCCTTGCACGTGCTTCCGCTTTCCGTATTCTTCAGAAAGCTTACGCTGTATGTCCTGCGCCTTCCCTATTCTACTTACGGAAAAAAACAAAACTGCCGCCGTGTTCGTTCCATAAGTTGAATAAGGAAACGGCGTAGGACATACAGCGTAAGCTTTCTGAAGAATACGGAAAGCGGAAGCACGTGCAAGGCGATCATCTGTTTATATAAAGCATATACAGTTGTATTTTTTTCAAAAATGACAGATCGTTTCGCTAGATAAGACCCGTATTCCTCGTCTGGTATCGTTTAAAGCTCTTTGAAGCTGCACTGAAACTGTAATTTTGACCTTCAACCGTCTGGAGGCCATTGAAGTCCACTATAAGGAGAATAATCCTGGAATGTTTTCATCAAAAACCTTCATTTCTTTTCGACTGACGAAAGAAAGACATGAACATCTTGGATGACATGGGGGTGAGTAAATTACCTTTAAGTAGTAAAGATTTTGTCACTGTAAGTTGGATTGTTTTATTATAGAATTTACTGTTTTTTATGTACTTCTATCTATATATTGAATGTTTTTTACCTATCAATATTATGTATCATGAACCACTTTTTTGATGCTAAACAAATAAGATTTATTATTTACTATAAAGTATTATCATTAAGTTATTAATTCTGAATTAAAATTCAGATTCCGAGTAGCGCTGACACAGTTACTGGGGAATTATTGAAACTGTGATTCAATTTGGTTAAAAAAGAGCTGGTTATATAACAGCAAACATCCCTTGAGTTTTCATTAATATAACAGACATTTGTTTTGGTTCTTTCAGTATGGTTCCTTTCTAGGACTTACTGCATGTGTCATGACATAGCCATTCCTATTCCACATTTAGAAAACTTCTCTCATGGTTACCTAATGTGTCCCATGAGAGTATGACAAGGTTATACACCTCCCATAGATCACTTAAACTTCAGGTGGACCTTGCTTGCACCATGATGTTTGGCACAAAACTGTTGTCTTATTTCTTCAGTCTGACCTAGTAAGACCGAATCCCAGAATGGCAGAACATAAAACAATAAATCATATGATCATATGATGGTGTTGTGATATAATTAAGTTAGGGAATCATTTTCATATGATAAATGAGTAGCTGGGTAAAAATGTGTGCTATATAAACAAAAATAGTTATTTTTTTTCAGTAGAGTTTTTTAAGTTTTAATTTCTCAGCAGTGCCACATCAGATTCAGTGTGTGAACTGAAGTGTAAGAAAAGTTTGCAGTCGCCAATAAGAATAAAAAAAATCTATTCAGATTGATTGATTTATTCTCCATGCATTATTATCTAATAAATAAAAATAAATACATGAAAAAAACATTTAAACTCTGTCTTAGGTATAATAATTCCTAAATAATTTTAAGAGTGTGTGCAACATCATATAATGAAACATGTATTTACTTCGTAGAAGGTGGCACCCTGCCTGACCGTCAGAGCCGTACATGGCACTACAGCACTGTGATCACAGGGGTCTTGACCAAGGTGTTGAAAACAGAATTAGTGGGGGTGTTGGTAGTCATGTGTCGTCATGTGCATGCCAGTCTCCATCAAAGCATGGATGACATCACCATCAATAATGCAGATAGCTCATCAATGACCAACGGGAGGGGGCTTGTGCATATAAAAAGAGGAAGAGTAGCCCCAACGCACAAATACGACACCGAACAACACATGGACCCTCTCAGTACAGCAGCTACCAAATACCAAAGCAGTCAAATAAAAGACAACAAGACTTGGTAAGTTCAGAGGCCTTTGTCTCACTGTCACAGACACTTATAGAAGAAATTAAAAGTCTCTAATAACCCTTCCCTACAGGTATCACTATGTTACCCATACGTTCTTTGGAGAAAATCGTGCTCGTCGCTGCGCTGTGGGGTCTTTGCAGTTTGATCTATCTGGAAGGAGCACCACTCAGGTAAGAGAGAATAGGATGCAACATATTGATCCCAGATGTTGGTGTTGTTTATAAAATCTGACCACTCCATATCTCCGTCTGCAACAGCAAGAGGTCAATCAGTGAAGTTCAGCTCATGCACAACGTTCGGGAGCACAAGGAGATGTTAGAAAGACAGGACTGGCTTCAGCTGAAGCTGAACAATATCCTCATACCCTCATTAAATGACTCCCAAAAGGAGCAAAAAGGGAAAAACAACGGCCCATCTATCAGACGTTTAAGAAAGGGGGACTGAACTGACGACTGATGTATTTGAAGAGCTAATGAACTCTGAATTATGATGAAAAGTGTTTTCTCAGTAACGTCAGTGCAGGAGGAGGACACAGTAAGTGTCAATTAAAATATATACTGCTGTACATGGAGAGAGAAAGTGCACTGCTTTACTTATGTCTTTTTTATTTTCAAATAGTATTTTTATTTATTTATTTGTAAATATTTGTTATTTAGATATTAAAGCATAATGTTCAGACCCTGTGTAGGACACACAAAGGACAATGTCTTAACCTTGTAGTAGGCCTATGCCTTTAGTCAGTGTTTTTGTTTCTGTGTAGTGCAGTACTTACTCTTTAAATGTTTTTGTATTATTTATTTTCAAGAAAGATTTGTACTTTTTTTTAGACATCCAGCAATTGCACTAAAATGTGGACCAACTGGATCTGTTTAACTGTAAACCATATTACATACACAACAACCTAAGACTTGATTTGTGTTGAAATTTCTTTCTTTCTTTCTTTCTTTCTTTCTTTCTTTCTTTCTTTCTTTCTTTCTTTCTTTCTTTCTTTCTTTCTTTCTTTCCTTCTTTCCTTCTTTCTTTCTTGTTTAACAACTTGTAATCTGATCGATTTAATCAAATAAGGCCCATTGACTACATCACGTAATTCTCGCGATACTTTAGTGAAGTCACGTTTCCCGTCAGCAGTTGGTGGAGATCAAATTCGCATTTTGAGAAAAAGCTGATGGTCCTCTTCAAATTTTGATGGTTCTTATTTTCTGTTTACCTCACGGGAGAACACCAGTAATTAATAATCTCATAAACTATGCTCACGACACTGTAAAAAGGTAAGAATTTGTATAATTTTTAATCTAAACGGCGTTTGTTTTGTTAGTTAGCTTCGGTGGCTAGCTAATAGTTCTGTAACATCCGCTGAGGTTTTGTGTGTAAAAATGAGCTCGCTGCTTTACAACAGACCAGACACATAATCACACATTTACTTATAAATACCTATTTAATTATTAAGTGAAGCGTATCAGATAGTGTTTTTTTGCTTTCGTTTATTTTTTTTGTCTTGTCATGTATCGACACACCAACCGTCCGCGAGACTTCGATCAGTCATTGATTAGTTGCCGCTTTCGGCCATCAGATCAGAACATTTTAAATAAATAACATTATAAAACATGATTATGTACACTTAAGTGGCCTTAAACAGTATTTTGACACTTAATTCTTTGAATTATGAATTATATTCGCAATGATTATTTTAAAAATATATTTTTAAAACTAGTAGGTCGTTACTAGAACTTCACTGTAAAAATAAATCTTAAAAATAAAAAATACCTCTAAAACAACATGTATTGCCTTTTATATCACAGTATATGTATTTTTTTAATTTTTTTTGTATGTGGTAAAGCAATTTAATTGAATATGGTTGACCAAATAGCACATTTTTAAATGTTTTCCCTGTTTAAAGAATATAATAATTTCCAATCCCATTTTGATGTTCACTAAATTATGTATCATAATGACATCTAAAGAGAACAGCTATATGTAAAATAATCGAAAAGGTTAGCTAAATCACATCATAGTTGTAACATCACATCATAAATAGTTAAAAATGACAATTATGTAAATACGTAAACATGTTATATCTAAAGCAGTGATGTATAATTGTGGCTTAAGTGTCCAAAAACTTTATTCGTATGGCCAAACATTTCTGTTAGCAAAGGAACGTAATGTAAAAGAGATTGATGTGATAAAAGCAGTTCATTTGTTGTTAATTAGTGACATTATATTAGGTCATGGGGAAAGAAACAGGTCTGCTTGTACTTGTGAGGACAGGACCAGCATCACATGAGTTCTGTGAAAGTGTAAATACTGCAGATTACTCACACACAGCACAGGATGATAAATGTGGCAATTCACTTCCTTGTAAGTGTTTACTAAATCTACTAGTTTATCTACTTGAGAGTCACTTAACCTACAGTTTTCAAAGGTTAACAACAGTTTGCTGTTGGTCTTTTCAAGACCTTTGGCTCATAATATTGTGCAGCAACAATATTTTTATTTACTACACTGAGTCTTTATCTAGAATAGAATATATGGTACTTGGCTCAATATGTATGACAAACTGGCCCAGGGTTTAATATCAGAAGTCTGTTTTTTGGCCAGTGAACGGCTGAGGAAGAAAGGGGTGGTCTGGTCTCTCTCTCTGTATTTGTTGTTTTATTTTAAGGGACTGGTTTAAATGGACAACTATCTTTGGAATTTCCTGTACTTTTAAAACAACAACAGAAGTGCTGTGCACAGAGGGAGTGGTTCTGCAGACAAATGTCTGATTCATATCCCGTCTTAATGGGTCTTTATCCTGTAAGTTTTAGGATTACATGTGTTTGACACATAATTTGACTTTCAAAAGAGTCTTTACCATGGTACAGTGATGGTAATAGAATCTACCACGGTACTGTATGATTACTTTAACATGGGACAAGTCCAAAAACCATAGTAGTACTATAGTACTCCTTTGTTCATTTATATTCTACAGGTGTGTATGCATGCACACAATGCGTGAGTTAGTTCAGTTGGATGACAAACATCACGTTTCTCCTGTATTACATTTATGACATCCAGCTGATTTTACCCCAGGCACTTCCTGATCAACTGGAACAGAAGCTGTTCGAACACACCCTTTCTCTGTCTCATCTGCTGCCTTATTCACTCTGTTTATTTGGATATTACAGTTTTTCTCAATCGCTTTGGCTCAATTGTCGAATGAGACTTTTATATGGGGGTAGAATTGTAGCAAAATTCCAAATAAATAGATTATGATCCACAAATAAATGATATTCACATTAGGGTTGGGCGATGTCCCCTAAATAGGCAGTTGACGATGTTTACAGTAAAACATCGCGATGGACGATGATATTGTCGGGGGGGTTCCACTTAAGAAGAGTTGTGCACTTATTATTTTAATATATCTCTTACATAAATACTATTTTCTACTTAAAACCTATAATTTCGTTATTTTACTTTATTACTTTATTTATTTTATTTCCCAACTAATGACTCATCCGGGCTTTCCAATAAGTTGCACGTAAGGGGAAAAAGTAGCTTTCTTCCACTTAAGAAGAGTTGTGCACTTTTAAGCACTTTTTATTTTAATATATCTCTTTACATATTTTTTTTTTTTCTACAAAAAACCTATAATTTTGTTATTTTACTAACCCAACTAATGACTCATCCAGGCTTTCCAATAGGTTGCACGTAAGGTGAAAAAGTAGCTTTCTTCCACTTAAGAAGAGTTGTGCACTTTTAAAGGTCCCCTAGAACATGTTTTTAAAAGATGTAATATAAGTCTAAGGTGTCCCCTGAATGTGTCTGTGAAGTTTCAGCTCAAAATACCCCATAGATTTTTTTTAATTAATTTTTTTAACTGCCTATTTTGGGGCATTATTATAAACGCGCCGATTTATTCTGTGCGGCCCCTTTAAATCGCGTGCTCTCCGCCCACGGAGCTCGCGCTTGCCTTAAACAGCGCCTATACAAAGTTTACACAGCTAATATAACCCTCAAATGGATTTTTACAAAGTGTTCGTCATGCATGCGGCATGCATGCATCGGATTATGTGAGTATTGTAGGGCTGCCCTCGACTAAAGATTTTTCAAGTCGACCAGTAGTTGTTCATTTAAGCCATTGGTCGACTAATCGCACATTTATATTAATAAGCCATAAATCATAATAATGAGCCTTTAATCTTCTATGTAATTAGCCTAATCAGCGCTCAAACTCGCATAAAGCTTGCCTCAGCGCACTGGCAAACATAACGATTATGTGTCGTGAAAAAACGGCAAGGAAACTGTCTAAACATTTCAATAATTTACTGATAATGTTTTCTCTGTTTTCGGCTGCAGAGATTAAGTCAACGATGCTGACTCGGCATCTCCACAGCAGTGGACGCGCATATATGCAAGTTTCATATGGATTGCATAATCTGAGAATATTTATTTTCCTTTTGATTTGGCTCGGTTCATGTTTGTTACGTGCTCAAGTGCACTGAGACCGAGAGCAGAAATCGCATCCTGATTGCTTTCATTGTTTTATAAAAGCACAAGGTTTTGCTGTTATTGTGAGTTTACAGAAATAAAAGTAGACCCGTTACACTTTGTGTGTAGAGCGTGTTTACTGCATATTATTTGGATATGCGCCAAAAAATAACGCACATTTATCTAGGACTAGGCTAACATTAGAGCGAACGGACTTGTAAAGTTGCTACTACTTACATGTTTCAAGTGATAAGCCATATTTGAGGTCGATGAATCATAGGCGAATGTTTGGATTTCCTGCCGCTAACGATCTCTCCCTCAAGGACTGCGTGACCTTGGCACTTCCTGTGGAGTTTTTTTTTTTGTTTGTTTTTTCTGCAACTAACCCACTAATAAAATCTTGGTCGACCAAGCCTCTTCAAGTCGACTAACGGTTATTCGACTATTAGGGGGCAGCCCTAGAGTATTGTATACTGTTATATTGTTTACATCTGATTCTGAATGAGTTTGAGGCTGTGCTCCGTGGCTAACAGCTAATGCTACACTGTTTGAGAGATTTGTGTTTATGAATTATACAGACTGCAAGTGTTTAAAAATGAAAATAGCGACGGCTCTTGTGTCCTTGAATACAGTAAGAAACAATGGTAACTTTAACCACATTTAACAGTACATTAGCAACATGCTAACGAAACATTTAGAAAGACAATTTACAGATATCACTAAAAATATCATGATATCATGGATCATGTCAGTTATTATTGCTCCATCTGCCATTTTTCGCTGTTGTTCTTGCTTGCTTACCCAGTCTGATGATTCGGCTGTGCACATCCAGACGTTCTGCCCTTGTCTAATGCCTTTCATAATGTTGGGAACATGGGCTTGCATATGCAAATATTGGGGGCGTACATATTAATGATCCCGACTGCTACGTAACAGTCGGTGTTATGTTGAGATTCGCCTGTTCTTCGGAGGTCTTTTAAACAAATGAGATTTATATAAGAAGGAGGAAACAATGGAGTTTAAGACTCACTGTATCTCATTTCCATGTACTGAACTCTTGTTATTTAACTATGCCAAGATAAATTCAATTTTTCATTCGAGGGCACCTTTAAGCACTTTTTATTTTAATATATCTCTTTACATAATTTTTTTTTCTACATAAAACCTATAATTTCATTATTTTACCCACTAAATGTGGTGGTGGTGTCAATTATATTTAAGGGTGTTTTAGGAATGTTTCTCTGCAGTTCAGTTTATCTGCATGTTTTTTTTTTTTTTTTTTTTNNNNTTTTTTTTTTTTTTTTTTGTCATTAATCCAATATTTGCCAGATTCCAATTTTAACTTAAAATGAAAAATGTAATTAATTTACTCGCAATAAAAGCTATAGAGCTGCCTCTGATTGTAGGTTATTACAGCTTTATCAGTATTATAAAATGCAGAGTTTAACTTCACAGTGGCTGCTAAAAAGGACAACAAAGTCATCAAAGCATGCAGCTCCATCTCCATGTAACTGTTTACACAGTCGTCGAGGCTGGTATGTACAGAGCCGTTGAGAGAGATGGCTCTGGGCTGGGTTTCGCAAAAGCATTGTAAGTTTATCATATAGCCACCAACGATCTCTACGATCAATTTAGGCTCACGATGCTTTTGGGAAACGCAGCCCTGGGTCTGCAATTGTCGTGTTCCAGTAGCCCAATGTGGGAAGCCACGCCTTCATTTTCAAAAGTCTCCGTTTCGGTCCGTTTACACTGAAACGCAACCCCGGAGTTTTCAAACTAAAACTGGGTCTTCAGCATTTTCAAAGGTTGTAGTAGTGTAAAGGACAGGCGTATCCGTAGCAAAAGTTATGCGTTTTAAAAGGAAAACGCACTAGTGTAAACAGGGTTTTAATGTCTTGTACAAGACAGGATGTGCAAGTGACAGATGCTTGGCAAGGTTTGATAGTTCTTCATTAGTTTTATAAGCAAAGTAATTCCAAATTTCACTTCTTCTGCCCTCTTTATTAATTAGTTTTGGGCATGTTGAGTGAGATTCAACTGCTTTATCCATTTTGTTTCTCTGTTGTCACATTTGCCTGTTTTGCGTCAGTTTGGGTAGCACACTAGCGGAACAGCAGCATAAGTACCGAATTGAGCAAAATCATGTTGTACCATTTGAAATAAAATATATACTGGGTTTTTTTCCAGTACTGGTATACTGCGCAGCCCTAAAGAGCAGTGATGCACCTGAAAATGCAAACTTTTGAAAACGGGTTTGAAAATGCATGTTTTTAAAAACAATACTATTATCGTCTTCCTGTAAATTACAAAAACACGTATTTTTGAAAATGGTGACGTCATGCACATGCATGTAGGCGCTTATGCCCTGGGTATGCTTTATTTTTTTACGCGTATGCTAGTGTACGCGCACAGTCCATCGCACAGCCTTGCAAAGTATACTTAATTTGACTCGTACGCACACACAGGCATTCGACGCATGCACAGTTTTGAGCAATCTCTCGCCACGAGTTACAAACCATGTAAACATCTTTGCTAGAGTTGTACAAACGAGGGTACTTTCTAACCTCTTCGCACAATCTCTTACATGTAGGCCTCCACTGTCGCTGTAGCTTGCATGCGTTCCGGTCTGTTCTGTTTATGCAAGTTTTCTTTGACTACCTTGTGAATCGACGCCCCCAGGGCACAGTTGCCACCTTGTGGATAAACTAAGTACGCGTGGTTACAAAAATCCAGCGGTGCGCGTAATCATCTGATGACGAAATTCACGTCACGCAAACTGTACGCTGACTCACTCGAATGCGTAAAATGTAAAGTATACTTTGGGCTTTAGTGTTTCTTTATGAATTTTTGCTGATCCATATGAATGGGGATCGTTTTGGACAATTTTGTCATCTGTACACGAAAAGGCAAAACTTTTCCATTTTTAGTACATCGTTGTTGTTTAAACGTACCCATTGATATTAATTTTAATTTCAGTTTTAGTTATTTTAGTACATCAAGTTAAACTAAATGAAAATGACTGAAATTTTACCTTGGCTATAGTAATGGGCGATATAAATGATATGCGATATAAACGATACAAAATTGGCCTACGATAGTGCAATAGAATTAAAATCTCTATCGCGATAATGCATGTTGATGACGCAATCTAAATTTAGAGCCACGAGCTGCAGCCGGCTGCAACGCATCATCATATTCGTCATCTTGAATAAACATGGCTGAAAGCGTCAGCGAAACAGGGGAGCTCGTGAAAAAGACAGGTGCAACATCTATTATTTGGACTTGGTTTGGATTTAAGCTGTCCGACGAGCAGCAGAAAAATATACTCTGTAGAGTGTGTGGGGCAAAAGTTCCAGCTAAGAGAGGTAACACGACTAATCTGTTCTACCACCTCAAAACTAAACATGTCGTTGAATACCAATAAATGTTCTCAAAACGACATGCAACGTTTCTTTATTTCTTAAAAAAAACAAAACATTTAGCCGTTTGGCTTTCCTAAGGGTCTATGTAACCTGTTGTGAAATGGTTCTATTATAATTTATATATCGCAATATATATATCGAGGCTGCAATGTATATCGCAATATGGATTTTAGGCCATATCGCCCATCCCTACTTGGCTAAAATAAAAGGATTTATATATATATATATATAAACTTTATTTCAGTTAACATTTATTTTATTTTCAAGTAACAAAATGTTTTTTTAAGGTTTTAGTGAACTATAATAACTCTGGTCTCAGCGTTGCTATGCAGAGATGTGAACAATCATGACATTGGCTCTCTATGGTGTTGTTGGACCCATTTCACCTTAAATTACACTGGGAGTCTGTTCCTCTCAAGAGCCGCTGAATTGACACTGGGTGTTGTATTCAAAGGTGTTTTCTAAGGTTTCTCTCTTTTTTTCCCTTCCTGCAGTGACCAGATGTGTTAGTCTGGACTTGAGACTGTCCAGGTGAAAATGAACATGCATGGTGCCAGCGGAGGCTGTGACCGATCCAGAGATCGACGGCGCTCCAGTGACCGCTCTCGGGACTCCTCACACGAGCGTGCCGAAGGCCAACTCACACCCTGTATTCGCAACGTGACCTCACCCACACGCCAACACAACAGCGGTGAGAAAACACACTTTGTCGTTTAGGTCCAGTTTGGCTGTTCATATAAGTCCTGTGGTTTGTCATCATGTTGTGTGTCATGTGAGCAGATCGCGAGGGTGGCTCATCGCGGCCCAGCAGCCCCAGGCCTCAGAGGATTTCTCCCAGCAGCAGCAGCAGTGGGGTGGCCAGCAGCCGTAACAGTAGCTTGTCCAGTTCAGAGGGCACCTACAAGAGCATGGTCCCCGGTGAGATGGTCTTCGTCTATGAGAATGTCAAAGATGGAGCCCGCAGCGTCCGCACATCAGAGAAGGTCACGCTCATCGTGGACAACACTCGCTTCGTGGTGGACCCCTCGATTTTCACAGCACAGCCCAACACCATGCTGGGCAGGTTAGGAGCAGACCGCTCATCTGATACAGGGTTAAAGATCACCTCATAATTTTGATTGTCTTCTAAACACCTTAATGTTGTTGAAAACATGTATGAAAATGTTGAAAATATTTGTGACCACATTGCATTTGTAGTGGTAATGCTAATCTGACTTGAGGTGTCCCAGAAAAGAAAAAGAAATTTAAATTGATATGCATGCATATGAGACACATTTTAAAAACTTTTTTTAAGACCTGCTCAAATTTAAAAAATTTATACCGTATGTCCATACAGAACAAACCCATACAATCTCAAAATAATGTATCTCTTTTACTTAAACAGTCACACATTCGACTGCACAACATTACATACATACATGCTACACAACCCTCTATGGACACACTGAAGCTTGAGTCGCCATTGGCTAGTAAATTTTTTACTTTACTCTGACTTTTTACATGGAATGCTAGAACAATGCAGATGAGAAATTCTACATAAATATAAATATAAAATATAAATTTCAAACACTATTAAAGTAAAGTAAACAGTCTAATAAAATAAGAACAAATATGTAAATCAAACTACTAGCAATAGCTCAAATAAACACAATAGAACAAAGAGACATTTTTTGGTGGGTAGATCTAACAACTAGTTTTAGTTTAGGTATTCAGTCAAATGTAAAATAACATTATGCATAGTCTTCACTTTATAAATTAAATTTAGATGAATCCTTATTAAAGTTACAAAAGTTATTCAGTCAAAAGCAGTGATTTTTATTTTGCTTTTTTTTTTTTTTTTGCAGTGAGTCTGTTGTTTGGTTAAAGGGTTAGTTCACCCAAAAATGAAATTTCTGTCATTAATTACTCACCCTCATGTCATTTCAAACCCGTAAGACCTTTGTTCATCTTCAGAACACAAATTAATATATTTTGATCAAATCTGAGATATTTTTTGTCTCCATTGAAAGCAACGAAATCTCTCTACACCGGCTCAGTATTGTTCAGACGTAAACATGGAAGATCTGCAACGTAAATACCGTATGAGAATGAATAGGCAAAGTTGTTATTTTTGTTTTATATTTACACAATTTTTTTCTCGTCGCTTCATAACATTAAGTTTGAAGCACTGTAGTCATGTTTACTATTTTGTTGCTTTCAGTGGAGGATAAAAAAAACCTCAGATTTCATCAAAATATCTTAATTTGTGTTCTGAAGATGAAAGAAGGTCTTACGGGTGTGAAACGACATGAGAGTGAGTAATGACAGAAATTTCATTTTTGGGTGAACTAATCCTTTAACATTAAGTGCAAGAAGACGTGAAAGAGAGCTCAATTCAGTATTCATGTGCTGTCAGCTACGGCTTTCTGGGTGCGCGTTTCGGATGTGCAGTTATCTTTCGCGTCTTCTTATGCCTTAAAAGGAAAGCAAATGAGATTTGGGCTCCAAAATAGGCAATAAAGTACCACAACTTACTTCAAATATCTCAAGGCAATATTGACAGTGCCCTTTAACTCATCTCAGCCTTAAAATAATGTGTAATCTGTCTTATTTTTGATACATTTTTCTGTTCTTGTTTCTAAAAAAAAAAAATGTCTTTTTTTTTTTTGGTAGAATGTTTGGATCTGGACGGGAACACAATTTCACCCGGCCCAACGAAAAAGGAGAGTATGAGGTGGCAGAGGGCATCAGCTGCACTGTATTTCGGGCAATTCTGGTGGGTTTTTGTCCCTAGATATATGCACACATTAAAGCGGGTCACACATCAGACGCTGCTGGCAGATCGCGTGTGGCTTGCATGTACAGAATGATTGATTACTTTTAGGGCCTGTTTATACCTGGTCACTTCATGTGTTTTCTCTGATCGCATAGCTATCTGATTTCCATTTACACTTGGCCACATAAATGTGTCTCCGCAATTTGAATAAAAATCCGATCTTCAATTCCCACGGTATATGCAAATTTAACTGAGTTCACGTCAACGAAAAAGTTTCAGAGGGCATTTACTCCTGTTTTTTTCACGATCGGATAGTTATCCCATCATAGAAAACGCATGAAGTGACCAGGTGTGAACAGGCCCTTATTTACAATACCTGTGCCTTTTCCTACCTGTGATGTGGTGTGGTATGGCGCTTTGTGTCCCACTTAAAGGATTAGTCCACTTTTAAATAAACTTTTCCTGATAATTTACTCACCCCATGTCATCCAAGATGTTCATGAAAAGAAATTAAGGTTTTTAATGAAAACATTCCAAGATTATTCTCCTTATAGTGGACTTCAATAGCCTCCAGACATTACTTAAGGAAAAAAACGAAACTGGCGCCGCGTTCATTCCGTAAGTAGAATAGGAAAGGCGTAGGACATACAGCATAAGCTTTTTGAAGAATGCAGAAAGCGGTGTTTATAAAGCATATACAGTTGTATTTTTTTTTCGAAAATGACCGATCATTTCGCTAGATAAGACCCATATTCCTCGTCTGGTATCGTTTAAAACCCTTTGAAGCTGCACTGAAACTGTAATTTTGACCTCCAACCGTTTGGAGGCCATTGAAATCCACTATAAGGAGAATAATCCTGGAATGTTTTCATCAAAAACCTTAATTTCTTTTCGACTGGAGAAAGAAAGACATGAACATCTTGGATGAAATGGAGGTGAGGAAATTATCAGGAAAATTTTATTTAAAAGTGGACTAATCCTTTAACAAGAAGCTACAGTCACTCACAAATTCTTAGCTCTGGTTTCAAATATAAATATTTTATCTGAAGTTCTAATATGATGACTTTCATCAAGGTAATCCCTTATTCACCCTTGTTTAGATGGCAGATCAAAACTTGTAAATCAGAAGACCGTGCAGTGAAAAAGTCTAATAGGTGATTTGTATGCGTAATGAATATTTAAGACAGGTCTGTGGTTTGGTCACAGACTTGCACTTTGGGCTTCTTCGTCTCTTAGAACATCTTATAATGAGCTTCCAGCGATAGCTTTTAAATAATGCCATTAAGTGCAGCATAAGCCTGTCATCGGCTTTGCTCTATATCCTGCTGTAATGATCTTTTGCCACAGTGTCTGTTATGTGTCTCAGGGCAGTGCTGTAGCTCAGAGTGCTGTAGACGATCAATAAACTCAGATGAGTGCATTCAAACAATGTCACTGACCAGAGAGGATGGGTTGAGCAGAACAATAATCACTAGAGGGGATGGGGAATGGGATTTGGAAAGTCTGGCTTGAACCTGCATCACCTTTGTGAGCTCATCGGCTCTAACGTATCAAGGGCACGTGGTCTACTGCAGATGTGTCTGATGTTAAAATTCTGACTGGTTTTTTGCTGAAAATTAATTTAATGTAATGGACTGTAACTAGTATATGGCTGATATTATGTTGTTGTTTAAATAATTAACAAACAAAACACTAAACTCAAATAAACTCTTTTAAATGCTGCAAGAGAATTTACAGCATTATAATGTGAAATATGAAAATCAGATGTTTCCTTCGCAACAAGCTAAAATGATTTTTTTTTTATAAATTTAATTATTAGTGTTTTTAAAGAGTAGCTTTAAGTGAGTTATAAAAAGATCCTTTAAATGTAAAAATGGGGATTAAATATTCATACAATTAAATATTCAGTTATGTTTCAAATAAATTAAAATATCTATAATATCGACCAGTAACTGGTAAAAAAAAAATATATTTTTTGAAGTTGTAAATAAAACAAATACAATTTCAGTGTTTGTACTTCAAAATTTCATGAATTCAAATTAAATCAATGTTACGTGCAGTTTCTTTGTAATTGTTTGTGAAATTCACTAGCAATTTCTGAATGAAGATTGTACATCAAATTTTTTTCAGTGTAGTGTTAAAGGGATAGTTCATCCAAAAATGAAAATTATTCCATGATTTACTCACCCTCAAGCTGTCCTAGGTGTATATGACCATCTTCTTTCAGATGAACACAATGAGAGAGATATTTAAAATATCCTGGCTCTTCCAAGCTTTATAATGGTAGTGAATGGGGGGCGGGGAGATTTTGAAACCCAAAAAAGTGCATCCATCAATCATAAAAGTAATCAATATGACTCCAGGGGGTTAATAAAGGCCTTCTGAAGCGAAGCGATGCATTTTTGTAAGAAAAATATCCATATTCATAACTTTATAAACTAAAATAACTAGCTTTCGGCAGATGACCGTAAACATTCTGTGCAAGTCGACTTGCACCACAGGAGTAACCCGTGATGTATGACGCAGGATGTAGGAGTATCGTAAGCTCAGACGCCTCTTGCGGTTTAAACAAATAGGGTTTTGCAACAGACTCAAGCTCCTCTTCTCTTATATGGAAATCCTGACATTTCTCTTTAAAATTTCTAATTTTAGACTTCGAATTTATGACCGGTGTTTTGATTTGTTCTATCCTCTGTGCTTCTGCGTTTGTCATTGTGTCATGTGTCGGGTCAGAGGTCACTGTTCTGCTGCAAGTCGATGCATATTGGCCATCTGCCGCAAGCTAGTTATTATAGTTGATAAAGTTTTAAATATGGATATTTTTCTTATAAAAACGCATCACTTCGCTTCAGAAGACCTTTATTAACCCCCTGGAGCCGTGTGGATTACTTTTATGATGGATGGATGCACTTTTTTTTCTTTTTGCTTCAAATTGTGTTTGTCTGAAAGAAGATGGTCATATACACCTAGGATGGCTTGAGGGTGAGTAAATCAATAACAATCAATTTTTTGGGTGAACTATCCCTTTAAGTCTAAAATGTTCTGGCTACCGTCATCAACATTTCTCTAGTTAGCTGACAGTGAGCAGCTGGCTTACATCCATGTATGCCTTTTAAGTGCTTTTTCGAATATTACCTTTAAATGCAGTGTGTAATATATTGGTTTGTGAATGTGAAAGGTCTGCAAAGTTTTAAAGATCGAAGCGCACAACAAATAAATTTGTCTCCTAAATGAAAGAATCGATTCTGAACTGCCAAAATGACGAGTGATTCCAGTCTCACTTCCTGTTAAAAATACTTTGATGCACTTCCAAAGGATGAGGACTCAGGCTAGAATTGATACAGAAAAACTGACGCCATCATTCCTTTTTGTATCACTGTGTATCAAGTACTGAGGATGCCTCCAGAGGTGAAATTTAGATATGGGAATGGCCGTTTCCTTTCCAACACTCGCTGTAAGCAGAATCATTGATCGTTTCAGACACTGTGAGAAAGGAGGTGATGCTGCAATGTATATCATGAGAAAATGTGTGTTTTTTTGATCTTGTTTGCATGTAAACCTGTTGTTGGAGACCTCCAAAAACAAAATTAAGATTGTTTAAAATAGCATAATAGGGGCACTTTAAGCAGTGCAGCTTCTATAATGACATCTTTTGTGTTGTCTGTTCTTTCTCTAACTGGCAGGATTACTATAAATCTGGGATAATCCGTTGTCCTGATGGAATCTCCATTCCCGAGCTAAGGGAAGCGTGCGACTATCTGTGCATCTCTTTTGACTACAGTACTATCAAGTGTCGAGACCTGAGTGAGTAATTCCTCTGCTTCTTGAAAAACCCATCCTGATAAAGTGAGATTAGTCTACTGTCAATGTCGTGGCAGTACTGTGATCTGACAGCTGTGGGATTTTAACCATGTTCTCAGCCTCATAGCTGCCAGATTTCCCTGCTTTGATTTTCCACAGGTTGTTGCTTATTGACCCACTTTGTCTCGTCAGGTGCCCTGATGCACGAGCTGTCCAATGACGGCGCTCGGCGGCAGTTTGAGTTCTATTTGGAGGAGATGGTGCTCCCTCTGATGGTGGCAAGCGCTCAGAGCGGAGAGAGGGAGTGTCACATCGTAGTGCTCACAGACGATGACGTGGTGGACTGGGACGAGGAGTACCCGCCTCAGATGGGAGAGGAGTATTCACAAAGTAATCACACACACCTTTCTGTATTATCTAAAAAAACATTTCATGAGTGTTTTCAGTGAAGCACCGAAAAAAAAATTTTTTTGACCGAAACCAAAATTAAAGCTTTGATTTAGCTGAAAACCGAAAAGCTAAAAAGTTATTAAAAAAAAATCTGCTTTTAAAACTGATTAAATGGTTAGTTTACCCAAAAATGAAAATTCTGTCATTAATTACTCACCCTCATGTCGTTCCAAACCCGTAAGACATTCGTTCATTTTCGGAACACAAATTAAGATCTTTGAGTTCATCATAATTCAGTCGGTTCATCATATAAAGCAATCGTCTTTTCAGAAAATTTGGACTAACCTGCTCAATTCATATGGAGTAGTTTTATCTTAATTTGTGTTCAGAAAATGAATGAAAGTCTTAAGGGTTTGGAATGACTTGAGGGTGAGTAAATTATGAAAGAATTTCATTTTTGGTTGAACCATCCCTTTAAATTCTGAAAAGGCAGTTTTATATAAACTTTTTAATATAATTGTGTTTTTACTCCCAATTCATGGTTGGTAAACTGTGGCTATAATAAAAAAAAAAATTCAAACATAGGCTACATTAAATAATGAAAACCTCACTTACAGCTTAAGTAAAAATAAAGAATATGTAATATAGTGCATTTATTTATCAAAATGCTCCTCTAGGATTATTTTTTCCAGCTAACTATCCAGCTATGAACATTGAATGACTTTTCTAAATAAATAAATAAATAAATGTAACGTTATGTGACATTGTTCACTAGCTGTTTTATTGACATCTTTCCGTGGTTGAAACACAAAGATTGAGCGATTTACATGACTTGATATATGTCAGTAAGTTATACCGGTTCTTTAAACATACCTTCTGATGTTCATTCACGTTTATTTTGTGCTGTAACTAGTAGTAAAGAGGAAGAGATGATCAGTTCACGTGCCCCTTGAACTGAGTTAATTAAATTGAGCTAATGCCTAAATATTATCTTTTATTAAAAAATAAAACTAAATATTACCTTTTAATATAATTTCATTTAATTTTAAAATCCATCTATATAATATTGTCTCTCTGTATTTTAATGTTTATTCAAGTAATGATTAATAAAAAAGTAAAAAAAAAAATTGAACTAAATGTTAAAGCAGAAATAAGGAAGCTGTAAAGTAATCTCTCGTTTGAACTCACTCGCTCCTGCTCTTTCGCGCACTCTCTCAGTCCTCTCTGCATTGGATTTTGGGAAATAGTGCTTCAGCGAGTGCACATCAAATGTACACTCAAAATCAGAGTGGATTGTGGATATGAAGTAGTGAACGAATGTAAGGAACGAAGTTGTTCACTCAGAATTCGGACACCACTACAAAATGGCCGACACCCGATATAATGCACTATATAGTGGATAGGGAGCTGTTTCGGACACAGCTTTTGTTTCATATTGAAAGTAAAAACGCACAAGCTTATTGTGATTATTGGATGGCAGGTGCGCTACAAATAATGTTTAGTGAACTTTTGTTCATGTATCATCAGAAAACAGCACAGACTAAATGATTGATCCTGGGATTTAAGAATAGATATTGGTTCATACAAATAAAGACTGATTAAAAAATGAGAAATCAATATTGTTAATCCATGTTTACCTGTTGTAGTGCAAAAAATAGACGCTGAACACAGTCAAAACTCGCCATCGGAGAAGTGCTAATTAAACATCATTTCAGTCAATTATTTCCGCCCTACATAACTATTTCAGCTGAAACAGATTTTTTTTTTTTTGCTGTTTTGGATATTTTCATTTTGGTGCATCACTAGTGTTTTTATTTGTGGCTACAACAAATATACTTCTTTTTTTCCCCCTTCCAGTTATATACAGTACAAAACTGTATCGTTTCTTCAAGTACATTGAGAACCGTGATGTAGCCAAATCAGTTTTAAAGGAGCGAGGACTTAAGAAAATTAGGCTGGGTATCGAAGGTAAGAATCCTTTTTTCACATTGTTTTTACAATATTATACCTATTTAGTTAAATATGCAATTTTATTTAAATCATTTAAAGAAAAAGCTCACCCAAAAATGAATTTTCTCTGCAATAGCAGAGAATCAAATATGACAACAGGTGTCAGGTTTGACTTCACTGAAATTTGATCGCGAAAAAACTGGGAACCGATGATGTTCATTGTCTTCCAATCTGATGTCATGAATACTTTAAACAACTTTTACTCAAAACTCACTATACATTTAAATAAATTATTTACTATCCATTGATAAAGCGGAATCAGTAAAATCCGGCCAAATATTAGCTGACACATCAGTCTGTCTCTAGTCAAAAGGGGCCATATAGTGAAGAAGACACAACTTTTGAATATCAAATCTGCATTTGTAGGTTATCCAACATACAAAGAGAAGGTGAAAAAGCGTCCCGGTGGTCGACCTGAAGTCATCTACAACTACGTCCAAAGACCCTTCATCCGCATGTCCTGGGAGAAGGAGGAAGGCAAGAGTCGACACGTGGACTTCCAGTGCGTGAAGAGCAAGTCCATCACGAACCTGGCAGCGGCCGCGGCAGACATTCCCCAGGACCAGCTTGTGGTGATGCACCCCGGACCACAGGTGGATGAACTGGACATTCTTCCCAACCACCCTCCCCCCGGTCAACACTACAGCAACAACTTCAACAACGAGCCTGACCCCGACGCCCCCTCGCCTGCCGTCTGAGAGCAGACGCCCCTTCACAGCATGCTGCAGCATGAACCAGAGTGACACTATAACCAGATTGCCTTCTGCACCTCCTCCACAGCCTTAGAGCCTCAACTGTCTAGTTACTGTATTTAAAAAAGAAAAGAAAAAAAAATTCACCGTGGACTTGGGATACTGGCATGGGCAGTGCTCTCTTGTTTCGTCTTCGCTGTTCTCTTTTTTTACTTGACCAAAGGAAATTTATTTTTGTTTGTTTGAAATGAAGTTAGCAACCTCACTTATTTTGTAATTGGGCCTATTATATGATTATAATTACTGTTCTTTTCAATTTGACTATATTACTGCAAAGATTTCAATTATTATTATTATTATGAAGTTCCTTTCACTTGATGCATTTGGGTTTGGTGCCACTTTTTTCTTTTGGAAAGCTCTCTCTCCCCCCCCCTTGATCTCCTCAGGAGGTTCATTTGCCTGGTGAATAAATGCAGTGTTTTTCTTCGGTGGACATTAATTTATCTGCTCAAGATCTGTCTGTTCAAGCGCTTGAAAATCATTGTATTAATAAAGATATATAATATAATGCACTGTGTTAAGTTTGTACATGTCAAGTTTGATTTTATTGTTTTGCTGATGTCAAAGATCAAAATAGCAACTGTTAGAAGTGTGTAACTGGGCATAACAATAGTTCAAATTTGTATTGATATACAGCAGCAGTGTCAAACTCATTTTAGGTCGAGAGCCGGATGGGGAAAAAAATGTAACCATGTGTGGGCCAAATCACCATTTTTAAACCTTAGTGCGCTGACAATTAGCCTACATTGATATTGACCCTACAAACCACAAATTAATAAAATTAGAAAAAACTGCTCTTGCTTGCAATAAACCTTTACCCCCATTTCAACATTTATGTTTTCCTATATTTTGCGAACATAGAGCTTTCTGTGCCTGGTACAGTTTTTGCTCTGCTGGTGCATCTCCTCTTTGCATCCATCTTCAGTGTGCCCCGTACAAATTGCCCCGTTAACTCCCACACAAATTACATTTTGGGAAATGATTGCAAAGCAGTTTGTGTGCAAGTCCGGAATAGAGATTGGGCAAAATAAAACTTAAAACCATTCCAATTTATGACTGGTGCATTTCTATTTTCTCTTATTGTTAAAATCATCCCCTGGGCCGGATTGGACACCGTTGATATCCTCTGCAATACAATTGGCTAGATCCATTTTATTACCTGAAGTGTAGCCAAGTATGGCCTCCCATTCCCGTTCTGCATTTCACCCATCCAAGTGAACACACACCCGGAGCAGTAGACAGTGTTTTTTTTTGGCTGCGGCGCCAGGGGAGTGATTGGGGGTTCGGTGCCTTGCTCAAGGGCACCTCAAGTTGTGGGTAATGAGAGTGGAAGAAAGCGCTGTTCATTCACTTCCCCCACCTACATTTCCTGTCGGTATTCAGACTCAAACACACAACCTTCGGGTTACAAGTCCGACTCTCCAACTATTAGGCCACAACCCCCCCCTAACTGCACTCCTTTGCACAACACTACAATCAGGATGCTTGGAATTCAGTTAAAAACGAGTTTTACTAAGAGAGCGATGTTTGTTCACTCCCCCCACCTACATTTCCTGTCAGTATTCAGACTCGAACTTGCAACCTTCGGGTTACAAGTCCGACTCTCCAACTATTAGGCCACAACTGCCCCCTAACTGCCTTACCTGTACTCCTTTGCACAACACTTCAAAATCAGGTTTGGAAATGCTAAAAACGAGTTTTACTCTAAACACATGCAAAGGTTTTGTAGTTATATGTAGAGAACATCATTTCTAATTCAATGTTTTGAAGCAAAAATAAATATTTGGTGCCTATTTTTTCATCTGAATGGTGTACTCTCGCATGAAATGAAGATTGTACTCAAAATACTTTTTATTTTAAAAAGTCACTGCCCTTTCGTTCATTTAAATCATATACATTCAGATAAAATAATTCATCCATGTTATAATACACATCTCTATGATACACTTTTTTTTTTTTATAAGTAAATAATGCAGAAACACAGAAAAATAAATGTTGAGAGATGCATATAGAAATCATCTCTAACAGGATTTGTGGATGTTAGCCGTTTTAGTTTGTGGAACTGACTCGTGTGCTCCATTCTGTGATTAAAACAATATCCTTGCCCTTGCGTGTTGTAGGATGTTGTCACATCCAGGTGAGAGACGTCTTTTTTTGTCCTCAATGAAAGTGAAATAAGTGACAAGATCACTTCTTTGACACGTTGGAATATACAGCTGTGGAATGGGGTTGTGGACCAATGAGACTTTGCTATGGGCGGAGCTACCTGAGGCATTGTGACAAAAACAAATGCAACATCACCAAAAAAACAAAAAAAAAACAAAGTCCACACATTGATTGTCAAAGTCATGGCTGGTTAGAACAAGAACAAGATGGATACAGCATGTCAGGTTGTACACATTATGGTTCCTCACAGCGGCCAGGGCAGGTCACTGAAGTCCACGGGACCTCCCAGGCCTGCGTCCGCCTCCAGCAGACTCATGATGATCGCCATGGCAGCCTCATCATTACTGGGGCTGCTGGAGCCTGGCTCGTCCATGATGTCACCGATACCGATGTGTGAATTGTCACCTACAGATCGGAGACCATATTGTGAACCGTTTCAAAAGCAATACTGACGAATCAATGATCAAGTCATCTTTAAAACTTACTTAAAATAGAGCTGTTAGAGTAAGGATATCCTATGCTGTCCTGGCCTGACACCATCCCTGCAGAGGGAATGTCTGGAGTTCCACCATTTGAAATCTGAGCAGTTAGGGAAAAATAAAATCAGGAGATGCATTAACATTACATTAACATTCTGTACCTCTTAGGGGTGTGCGATATGAATCATCTACGACAATATTTAGTTACTGTCGTATTAACATTGAGAATGTCACACACTTTGCAAAACAAAACATGCCTTGAGAGTGCATGCTTTCACCGCGTGATGTAACCTAGCATGCCCACACATTTGCCCCTGAGTTTTTGTCTTACATTTCAATAAGAAATAGTTCAGCAGTGTTAGATGAACAAGCGTGCTGTTTTCGCTGAATGTCAGCATGATTGCAAATGTGATATTGGTTTTATACAACAGTTCAATAAACAAAGTTACATTTTAGATTAAATTTTTATTTGCTTTAGATGCAGCTTCTGTGGCAGTTCTGCAGTGCAAAAATGTATTTTGTTGATACTGATTTCATTTGATTGACAGCCTATAGTCTCGTATTATTCTAATTTAATTTATTGATTAAATGTAAGAATTTGACATAATCTGACATAAAAGTTGATGCATACATCTGATAAGGTTAGAAAAAATGGCCCTGAATAAGGTGGGATCCCTTGATGTTAAACTTAATTTCAGTCAACAAGATACCTTATAGAACATGATGAATATGTAAAACTTTAGGAGTCAGCTGGCCATGACAGGCTTAAACCAGTCAAGGTACCAGCACAGAAACACACACAGCAAAATGTTGTCTAATTACCGTTATCGACAAGATATTTTTTTTTTGTCAATATCGCACACCCCATCTCTATATATGTTAGTCAGAGACTGAACCTTAAAGGATTAGTTCACTGAACTTGTCCTGATAATTTACTCACCCTCATGTCATCCAAGATGTCCATGTCTTTCTTTCTTCAGTCGAAAAGAAATGAATGTTTTTGATGAAAACATTCCAGGATTTTTCTCCTTATACTGGACTTCAATGGAGCCCAAACGATTGAAGGTCAAAATTAGTTTCACTGCAGCTTCAAATTTTTCAAAATGATCCCAGATGAGAAATAAGGGTCTTATCTAGAGAAACCATCGCTCATTTTCTGAAAAAATTGAAAATTATATAAAGTTTTATCCATAAATGCTCATCTTGAACCAGCTCTCTTCTTCTTCTTCTCTATTTGAATTCCAGCAGTGTAGACACTGCTAAGTGTATTACTGCCCTCCACAGGTCAAAGTTTTGAACTAATTTTTATGTGCAATATGCTAGTTCAATAGTATATAACAATATAGGCGGAGTCGTGGTATCAAACTTCCGCCCAGAACTAGAGTAGGATTAGTTTTGTCCTGGNAAGTCATAGACTGTAAAAAAAGATGGACGACACGACGCCGCTTCCTTCCATTGTAATGAACTGAAGTTAAAACGGACGATGATGGGCGTTGACATGTTACTCAAAAACGTCAGTTTTGGAGCCTGGGCATGCGCAGAAGGAATCGTCAGTGGAGTGCGGAGGCGGAGTCGCGGTATCAAACTTCCGCCCAGAACTAGAGTAGGATTAGTTTTGTCCTGGTAATTATAATTGTATACCCATAAAAATAATTAGTAACTGCCAGATAACGATCACCTGCTTTTCCCCGTCATGGCTAACGTTAGGCGTGTTATCTTGGCTAATAACATTTATTAATTAGCTTATAAAGCCCACATTTAACGTGACCGAAAAAAGCTCAGTGATCCGTCAGATCCTGTAGGTCGGTTAGTACAGTTTACTGCTGAACAACTCATTTTGTCAGTGAGAAATAACACAGAAATCGAAAAATAATAGTTTTTTATTTATCTTCAATCTCCCCTCGAAGCTCCGACAGTCCTCAGAGAAGCTGTCAATCAACTGTAATCACGACGACACGCCCCGTTTCTATAGCATCAAATTGCTAGCTAAAATCAAACTGATCACAAAAACGAACTATTGAATATATATCAGCGTGATAACAACTACCTTAAATGACGAAAACCATCTTTCGGAAAATTTTATTGTAAGTGTAATTAATTTTTTTTTATTTTGACAAGTGCCATTCGTTTGCATTGAGAGTGCGGGGTTTATGATTTGTACTGTATCCAGCCACCAGGGGGCGATCAAAGAACGCGCAGCTTCACTTTTCAGGACGTATGAGGCACACCCGATTCAAGTCTACTGTATGGGAAAAAATCCTGGAATGTTTTCATCAAAAACTTTAATTTCTTTTCGACTGAAGAAAGAAAGACATGGACATCTTGGATGACATGAGGGTGAGTAAATTATCAGGAAAAGTTTATTTAAAAGTGGACTAATCCTTTAAGTGAACCCCAAAAGTTACCTTCCTGCCCCCAGGGGACGATGTATCAGGAGGGGGTGTGCTGTTGGTGATGTTGAGGGGGCTTGAGCCACAACTAGAGGGGGATGAGCCTCTTATCCTGTCAATCATATCAAAGAAAGATAAAACCAGATGCAATGTCATCAAGAGCATGAATCAAGTGCAGATTATTAGGATTAAAACCATGTAAACTAATCCAATCACCTTTGGATCTCCATCACTTCCTCCGCGATCATGCGCCCGATCTTTCCTGCTCCGGGTCTTGTGCCTCCAGGTATTCCAGGGACAGTCTTCCCGGATCCTGCAGCAGAACATTTGACAAAAGACACCAACTGCCTACGTATATCTGTTACAATCGAAATGCTATGCAACCTTCCAGCATAGTATTCTCCCTTAGCAAACTGTGGTAGTAGCAAACTCTTTCCGTCATATATATATATATATATATAGCTTTAAATAGCCACATCATTTTTGTCAAAGAGTCACAGGTTCCCAACCTCTGGGTTAGGACATGGTTTATTTGCTGTGTTAGGACGTGGAGAGTAAAATAGATCAGCATACCGTCACCGGCTGTAAGGACACTGTTCATACTCTGGGGGGAGGCAGTGAGTTGAGGATAGTGAGGCTCTGCTCCCTCAAGTGAACTTCCCCTTAAAAACACACAGCCATTCAAGTCAGTAAACCAAACTATCAGAACAATATTTTATTTGTAGAGATTTTGTTTACTTACGAGACGACTGTATTAGTTGAGACAATGTATTCTACTTCTTTGGTCCAAGGGTTCATGAAACTGAACCAGCGACTTCTTAAAGTTATAAAAGAGCCATCTTTAATCTTGAAATTGTAACAGTTAGTGTTGATCTTCTCTCTCATCTGCAGTACTGCAAACAGAGACATACAAATCAGAAATCATGACATGAGTCTGGTCACGCTGCAGGAAATGTATGGAGAGCATCGCTCTATTGTTACCCTGTCTATGGCATTCAGCAAGATGTCCGATGTCATCCTGATGGAAATACTCATAGAAAGACGTGCCCAGCAGCTCTTGAGGTAGATAAGCAAGAATGGCCGTGGCCCTGAAATGAAAAGAGAAATCTTTTACACACATTTTTCTGTACTTTCTTCATTCATCTCAAATCACTTAATATAAAGCCTACTTTTTGTAGATGTTCTGTAGATCAGTTTATAATGACAGCATCAAAGTCATTTTGGACGCATATCGGACTACTTCTCTTTCTTACAATCAACCGCAAGCTCACACTCAGATCCGCCTCCATTTTTGAGTGTAATGGTCTCAACCGTTGGATAGAACAAAGTCCCTGACGTACTTTCTTTTTCTTTTTGAATAAGCCATTTTACACATGTCACTATATGAATATCTAATATTTTGTGATCGCGCAGATGGTGAATGTTGAGACAGAAGAGTCTACTAGGGGGCAATATGCACAGTTGTGATGTACTGTGCAGTAGTAGAAGTATAGAAGCTTGTTTCTGCCACTGAATAAAAAATAAAAAAGGTAACAATTCTGACTTTTTTCTTGCAATTGCGAATTTACATCTTGCAATTTCTTTCTAAGAATTGTCAGATTTAAAGTCAGAATTGCATGTCATAAAGTCAGAATTGTGAGTTATAAAGTCAGAATTGCGAGATATAAAGTCAGAATTGTGAGTTATAAAGTCAGAATTGTGAGTTATAAAGTCAGAATTACGAGATATAAAGTCAGAATTGTGAGTTATAAAGTCAGAATTGCGAGTTATAAAGTCAGAATTGTGAGATATAAAGTCAGAATTGTGAGATATAAAGTCAGAATTGTGAGATATAGTCAGAATTTTGAGATATAAAGTCAGAATTGTGAGTTATAAAGTCAGAATTGCGAGTTATAAAGTCAGAATTGCGAGTTATAAAGTCAGAATTGTGAGATATAGTCAGAATTGTGAGATATAAAGTTAGAATTGCGAGATATAAAGTCAGAATTGTGAGATATAAAGTCAGAATTGGGAGATATAAAGTCAGAATTGCAAGTTATAAAGTCAGAGTTGCGAGTTATAAAGTCAGAGTAGTGTGATATAAAGTCAGAGTTGCGTGATATAAAGTCAGAACTGCGAGTTATAAAGTCAGAATTGGGAGATATAAAGTCAGAATTGCAAGTTATAAAGTCAGAGTTGCGAGTTATAAACAGAGTAGTGTGATATAAAGTCAGAGTTGTGTGATATAAAGTCAGAATAGCGAGTTATAAAGTCAGAGTTGTGTGATATAAAGTCAGAGTTGCGAGTTATAAAGTCAGAATTGCGTGATATAAATTCAAAATCGCGTGATAATAAGTTGCAACTGTTCCTGTCACAGAGGCCTCTAACCAAGCCGTGACCTTACCTCCAGCTGGGCCATTTATCCATTTGAATATTGACCAGCATTGTGCTCACAAAATCAAATAAGCTGTCACGCTATCATCAGGATTGGCCATAAGGCCAAACATCTGATCCCAAATCAGTTTATCCATCAGTAGACAAAACAAACATCACTCAACCAATAATCAATTTTACCTAATAGTTTGCTTACACTAATGTAATTTAGAATCTGGAAAAGTATACCATATTATATAAGCCATGCCACATGTTGTAGTGCATTGGCATTGTTTAAGGTTATTATCACATTCGAGTTATGTCACATTCGAGCAAGTTGCGTTCACACAAAGCAGGCCATCCAAAGCCATTCTTGCCAGCAAGAAATCTAACCAACCCTAAATAACTGCTTTCCAAACAGCTTCTTTATGGATTTTTTTTTAAATACTGAAGTATAGTGCCTCATCCACTGTGGATCTTCAGTTTTGCTTTGTTCTGAGTTATGAGTTTCTGCCCTCACTGCTGTACTGAGAGGCTTGCTATTGGTTGGTGCTGTGAATTTGAGTTTCAAAGTTCATCCAACTTTAACCTGATGCGACATTCACATATAGAAATCAGGCAAAATTCTTCATTGCACAGATTCCCATTAAAATTACCCAGTGGATTTGCTTGCAAAATTTTCCCTGAGCAACGGTAAATGCGACCGCACCTTTAAACTGCAATTGTATTTCGAGTCTGAGAGCCCAGTAGTCACCACTTGCCTTTGGTCCACAAAGACAAACTTCCCATCAATGGCATGGCGCGAGACATACTCTGTCGGCTTCACCCGGATGTCTCCATTCATAGGTTGTGGGACAATATGAGGATGTAATCGGCCAATGGCCACTAAGCAGCTGAGATTACAGCCTTCATTATCAGGCTCATTGTCTTCATCTAAGCCCATCTTAGTGGGCGGCCAGCTCTTCAGATATCCAGTGCTGTGGATGGTGCAGAAGCTCTTGCGATCGGCTACAGGGAAAACAAATCAATAGTTATGATAAGGATTCATTGTCTTTGAATGTTTAACAATATTCAAAGCACTGTTGTTAAAAATATACATTTTTCGATATGTATCAATACTGAAATATCGATTACAATACTCCTTTTCAGCAGTATCAATACACCGATATCAGCTGCATGTTTTCGCTCTCTCTTCTCTCCGAAGGCAAATTGACAGTTTGACACAACTGCGACCCACTTCCTTCTCACTCACTCGTCTCATTCGTTCCGGTTGAATAGTGTTGGTGTTACAGCCAGGTCCTGAATTTCAGAGTGGGGTTGCGGGTATTGCGCATAACTTCTCATTCCCGCATGTTTCACGCTCACACCAAAAGCACACGCACCACTGATCTATATAAGTGCGCACATAAAGCCGCCTCTCAAACAGCGTGCGAGTACCAAATTAAGTTCTTTTTCGTGGCTTATTGCACTTAAACAGTCAAATACACACAAAATGATGTCAAAATGCCGGTCTTGACGAGTATTAAGGTAAACACAGTCAGTTTTGGAATGGAATAAGTTGAGAAAGAAAACGCATGTTGTGTAACAGTATATTGAATTTGTGCATAAGCTCTTAAAGTGACAGCAGCCTAATAAGCCTGCTGCTGTCTGTTAATCAAAGAACAAAAGACAAAGTCACTCTTTGCTTGACTGAACAACTTTTGTAACTAATTGTAAGGATTAATTTTTACAATGAAGACTATCCAGTGTTATTTTACATCTGATTAAAGATTCAGTGTGTAAATTTTAGCGGCATCTAGCGATGAGGTTGCGAATTGCAACCAACAGCTCAGTCCACCGCTCACCCCTTCCTTTCGAAGTACATAGAGAAGCTACGGTGGCCGACACAGGACAAAGATGTCGTCATCTGAGACAGCAGAAAGTAGCCAGTCAAGCAATGAGGCTCTGTAGAGCAGTTTGTCCATTTAGGGCTACTGTAGAATCATGGTGGCGCAAAATGGCGACTTCCATGTAAGGGGACCCGCGGTGTATGTAGATAGAAATGGCTCATTCTAAGGTAATAAAAACTTTATACACCACTGAAAACATAGTTATGTATATTATATTATTTTGCATTTCAGTCAATAAATCCTCTTAAATATTACACACTGGACCTTTAATTATTTAATTTCTGTGTATTTCTTACCCCTATATTACTGATAGACACACCTGAAACACTTAAAAGCCATGTTCATTTCATTTGTCTCTTTATTCTATTGTATTTATTTGTGCTATCATTTGCAATTTGTCTATTTGTTCTTATATTATTACAGTCTGTTTTCTTGTCTTTTTTATAAATTTAGTTCAGAGTTCCAAATAAAACCTCCCTGTGCTGTGTGTAAGCTACTGCATCAAAGTTACCCAAATTATAAAAAAAATTATGAGATAATAAAATGTATATATGGCAGTTTAACCCGTGGTATCGAAAATGGTATCGGATATCGATATTTTTCAAGGTATCGTATCAAAGTTATGACAACACTAATACAAAGTAAATGAAAGAACTGATTTACCATTCTTTTTGGAGCAAGTCGAGGAAAAATCTTTTTCCTCCATTTTGACAAGGGACCTGTTGCACTTCATTCTGCAGAAAAAGGAGCGTCTGGCCCCCGAGCACAATCTGGAGGTACTAGGGGCAATGTCTGTCCTGACTCGCAGCCCAGCTGAGAAAATAACGCACTGTCAGATCATTTCAAAAACTGGTAAAACAAATGAAATGCTTGTAATTAAAGGCTGGAATACACTACATGACTTTTGTACAGATTTGTGTTGGAGTGTCGGAGTTGACAGAAATACCATAAAATCAAGTAATGCATGATGGGCACAAGCTTTTTAGCTTCAGACTATGATTCCATCCAGTCAGAGGATATCAAACACACATGACATTTTAAAGCCAATCTCCTCAATCAACGTGACGCATGTTTTTCCTGAGTTTATTGCGTTCAGAACAACTTGAATGAGTGTGTGATCCTCAGCCGAGTTTTTCCTCTGTAACCATTTGCAAAGTCAGCAATATGTATGCCAAAAGATGTATGATGCCTAGTGTTTTAAAATCTGTTCTGATTTCCTGAAGTGTACTCCAGCATTTACTGTTTGCTTGCATAATGCTGTGTTTAAGGCATATAGCAGCAGGTACTAACTTACTTTTAGCATCAATGAGTCTTTCCCGTGGTGCTGTGTCAGATGACGAGAGCTGCTCTTTGACTTTTGCAATGTCTTTAGGATGCAAATAATCAAACAAACTCTGGCCAATCAGGTCATTCTGTAAGACGGCAATATGAGTCACTTCACAGTCTGAGTTTTGAATCATATTATAGATGTTATGAAGCATTAGTAGGCCTTACCTGACTGTAATTTAGAATTTTGTAGACAGACTCTGACACAAAAAGGATCTTCCCCCGATCACAGCCCACAACGAATAGAAAACCATCAGAAGCCTGAGACCCAGAGTGAATCACCAATGAATCACAGCCAGGGATTATCACTCAGCATAACACAAAATTTCTTTAGGTCACCTACCCTCAATATTAAGTGCTTCAGCTCATCGTCTGATAAAAAGTCTGGCTTGTAGTTAGCTTCAGTATAAGGGTTTGCAGCACCTTAAAAAGACAGTAAAAAATAAGCATATGCATGCAATGCCAAACTTTTGGGAGCAAACGCAAAAGCATTGAAATATAATTATTTTAAATATAAATATTTATATTTATGTTACAGTACTCAGCTACCAAATTACTTACATTTAAAATCCCAGCCAGGCCATAATGGTTCTATGTGAATGACAGTGTGAATCTCACCTCGAAGTGTTTTCATATGCTGTACCGCCATGCGCAGCACAGTGAGTTTGTCCAGCTTGCGGGACATGGCGTTGCAGGTAGGCACTAATGAAGCCAGCTCATCAATAAAGCTGTTCATTTTATCTCTGCGTCTCTTCTCTATTTGACTGTGAGCCTCCCTGCTGACAACCAAGAGTCCAAAACAATTTTACAATTGGAAGAAATGGCATTTGATCTACAACAGGCTTTATCCACTAATAAATAAATAAAAATACAGAAATGCTGAATTACAGCACCTTGCATTCTTAATCTGGTGATCGACCCTGTTGAGAGAAAAATTATGAGCTTAACATCCCAGAAATTAATCAATTATGTAGACTAAGTATAAACACCAGTTATAGATGAACCATTTTATTTTGAAAATGGTCAGAATTATTGGCACGCTTGGTAAATAATGCAAAATGGCTGTGAAAATAAGATCTGCAAAAAGTCACAAAAATCTAACCTTTCACTGAAGTAAAAGAATTGAAAATGTGCGGAAAGTCTCATTATGAAATGTTTTTCTCCAATACACCTTGTTTTATTCAATACTTTTTCAACCTCCTTTTGCCAAGATAACAGCTCTGAGTCTTCTTCTATAATGCCTGATGAGTTTGGAGAACACCTGACAAGAGTTCAGAGACCATTCCTCCATACAGAATCTCTCCAGATCCTTCAGATTCAGAGCTCCATGTTGATGTTTCTCATCTTCAGTTCACCCCACTTATTTTTCTATAATGTTCAGGACAGGGAACTAGGACTGCCATGGCAGAAGCTTCATTTGGTGCTCAGTGACACATTTTTGTGTTGATTTTGATGTTTGGTTTGGATCATTGTCCTTCTATCAGAGGTTGGTCAGGTTTTAATTTTTTTCTCTGTTATTATTTGTTAGAATTCATGATGTCATGTATCTGAACAAGATGTCCAGGACCTCCAGAAGAAAAATAGGCCCACAATTTCAAAGATCCAGCAGTATATTTAAGCGAGGGCATGTGGTACTATTCTCTGTTTGCACCAAACCCATCTGGTGGGTTTACTGCCAAAATACAATATTTTTACTTTCATCTGACCATAGAAACCGGTCCTGTTTGAAGTTCCAGTCGTGTCTGGCAACTGAATATGCTGGAGATTGTTTCTGGATGAGAACAGACGATTTTTCTCGAAACCTTCCCAAACAACTTGTAGTGATGTAGGTACTGTTTAATGGTTTTTTTTTTGTTTTGTTTTTGGCTTTCTGACCCTGAGACTCAACTATATTCTGCAATTTTCCAGCTGTGATCCTTGGAGTCTTTGGCTACTCAAACTCTCCTCCTCACCGCGCATTAGGCGATATAGACACACGTCCTCTTCCAGGCAGATTAGTAACATATTTAGTTGATTGAAATTTCTTAATTATTGCCCTGATGGTGGAAATAGGAATTTTCAATTATTTAGCTATTTTCTTACTGCAACTTTCTATTTTGTGAAGCTCAACAATCTTTTGCTGCACATCAGAACTATATTCTTTGGTTTTACACAATGTGGATGATTAAGGGAATTTGACCTTTGTGTTTTCACATATTTATACTCCAGTGAAACAAGTCATGGTTTGGACAATTTTAAAAAAAAAAATACTGTTTAGGGGATTTCCCTTTGATTCTGTAATTGAGTCCGATAGTAAAAAAGTAAAACTGATTTGTAAAACATGGAATGCCAGCCCAATGGTTGTGGGCGTTTAGTTAGTGACTTCATAGGGTGTGTTCACACTTGGCAGGTTTGCTTAGATTAAAACGAACTCTGATGTGATTGCTCTGTTAGTGTTAGTCTGTTAGTGTAAGTGTAAACGCTGCCATCCGAACCCTGGTGCACACCAAAAGTTGGGCCTCAGTCTGCTTCCAAACAAACTTCAAGTGAAAAATGAATGCAACACAGACCAAAGACACATCTAAATGAATCAAAAACAGGATGTGATCTCAAGATGCGAGGACAGAATGCTCAAGAACACCTGGTTCTTCTCATCGTAATTCCCTATGTTGCCCATTACAGTTCAGTACAGGCTTTGGATTCGCCGTCTCCTTGCAGCAGATCATCATTTGTGTGTGCGACAGAGGAATTCCTGGTGCTGTTTTGACTCTGTGGCAAGCAGGGTGGGGCCAAGAGCCGTGGGAACGGAGCGAGGCTGGTGATGAGTCTCACGGAGGAGCTCAGGCTACATCTACATTAATCCAAGTACCTTTGAAAACAGCGTTTTCATTCCAAAACTCTCTCCGTTTAAATTAGCGTTTTCAATCGTTTTCCAAAAGTTTCTCATCCACACTGAATTCACCTTATTACGCATGCGTAAACCCTCATAAAAGCTCTCTGAGATGATACAGATGGAACAAGACATAATAAAGTTATCACGCAATACTTCTGGCAGGATCATTTTATTTTGCAAAATATCTCAGCATTCACTGATGAGTCCAGGTCGCACTCACTCACCATCGTTTGGTCTAAAGCGTCTTTTAGTCTCCTAGTCTCCCTGGTGGGATAAAAATGTCAATATGAATGGAAATATACTTCAGAGATATTTTACTCATAAGAATTTCTATAATTGTGGCCAACGTGTTTTGGAGAAAAACATTTATTTCATAATGTGATTTTCACTTTGTTAACATGAGAGGATTCGCGAGCGTGCAGAACTCTGGGGTTTTGGGAGGTGAGTGGATTCTAACTTGAACGCTTCTCATTGGCCATTGCATTCAAGAAATCAACAGATATGTTTGTGATTGGCTACATTGTTTAACGCTGCAAAAACATGTTGTAAATACTACCTAAATCAACCTTTGACATTCTCCAGAGCGAAACACAGACACACACTGGATTGCTTGCCAAATCTGTTTCGCCAATATGCTATTATTATGAGCAGTTTTTCCCTCTAAAAGGAATTTCTAAGTGAGAAAATCCCATGCTAGTCTCAAGTCAGTGGCCAGTGGCTCAGACTGCACGGATTGCATTAAAAAAAAATTAAACAAATTGTGAATAAAATGAATAAGACATGAATAAGATTCTGCTATATTTACAGGTCACTAATCAAATACAGTACATTTGTGAAATCATGCTATTTGTTTCCATTTAAATAATATAATTTTTTATTAAAAAGTCTGAAAAATGCTAAATAAAAGCATTTTCATTTGTGATCTCAGACTTTTAGACCATAATGGTGTATATATGAGATACATAGCTTGATCATTATTTCAGTTTACCTTCCAAGTTGTTTGTCCTTGTCTGTGTCCATACTGTCCCTTAAAAATGAACAGTAAACAAATATATTAGCTTAAATAGTTCAGGAGTCAACCTATATAAAGTACTTTGAATTCAAATGCATGAAAGTCACATGTTTATGGGGCAAGTTAAAAGGACAACATATTTCTCAAAACCTAATATTTCTGAATAGTAATCTTTAAAACTCAATCATTTTTCTCTTCCTCGTTAATTGTCATTATAGACCATAAATGATTAGGTTATGGGCACCTCTAATGAATTTCACCCCATTATTCCCCACAATATGGTACCAGAAACAATATACTATGACTTGATATGATATAACTCCCATTTCATGCACCATCAACTCCAGCTTGGTTGTTTCATAATGGCTGGTTTCATAACTGACCATAATGAGAGAAATTCTACACGCTGTTTACCTGAGGGCTTCACACTGTGATAACATCTACTGCAGATTTGTTTTCTGTTGGTTAAGTAACTTTTAATCTATCCAAAACCCTATGACCTCAATCATTTACTTGAAGAAATGATTGAGATAAGCAAAATATCAATAAATATAATAGATCTGTTCTTGTTTGCAAACAATTAAAATAACCAATTTCATACTCTTTATAATAAAATGCCAGTTTTATTAGAATCTCAAGAAGCCTGTTGTTCACAAACCCTTGGATAGGAAACCCTGCATTACAAGTTATAGCTAAAAACGAACATTAAAAATCACAGCTGCACACAATAACTGCTATTTTGCATGATTTTTAAACACTGAAACAGTTATTAAAAGGGGTAAATTCACTTATAATTCATTAATATAATTCATTCACTTTAAATTGTGCTGATAGCGTTGTTTATGTGCACACGCTGTTTGCGTAGTTTGAGCACCAAAAACAATTAATGCAAATCAAGTAATGGCAGACTACCATAATTGACAGCAGCACACAGCAACAATCCAAGCACATGAATTGGCTCTTTAAAATGCAGAAAGTGCTCTTGTCCATCACTGGATGAATAACTAAAGCTATGATCAGTATTGTCTCAAACATCTCTTTTGAATAAAATTATGTTAAGCGCTCGCTAACCGCTTACCTCTTCACAGGTGTTAATAGCCCAACGGTAACTTCACCAGCGATGTACATAGGGAACAATCTATAATAAGTCTAATTTTAATAGAAAGGAGGTATATTTGAGCTGAAAACATTAACTTAATGCCAGCACACAGGTAGCACCTGGTTACACTGGATTGTAGGTGCTGGGAGAATAAGTTTTTTGCGTGGAAATACTGTTTAGGGAATTTCCCTTTAATTGTGTAATTGAGTCCGATAGTCTATTTGTAAAACACTGAATGCCAGCCCAATGGTTGTGGGCGTTTAGTTAGTGACTTTATAGGGTGTGTTCACACTTGGCAAGTTTGCTTTGATTAAAACGAACTCTGATGTGATTGCTCTGTTAGTGTTAGTCTGTTAGTGTAAGTGTAAACGCTGCATTTCGAACCCTGGTGCACACCAAAAGTTGGGCCTCAGTCTGCTTCCAAACAAACTTCAACTGAAAAATGAATGCAACACAGACCAAAGACACATCTAAATGAATCAAAAACAGGATGTGATCTCAAGATGCGAGGACAGAATGTTCAAGAACACCTGGTTCTTCTCATCATAATTCCCTATGTTGCCCATTACAGTTCATTACAGGCTTTGGAATCGCCGTCTCCTTGTAGCAGATCATCATTTGTGTGTGCGACAGAGGAATTCCTGGTGCTGTTTTGACTCTGCGGCAAGCAGGGTGGGGCCAAGAGCCGTGGGAACGGAGCGAGGCTGGTGATGAGTCTCACGGAGGAGCTCAGGCTACGTCTACATTAATCCGGATACCCTTGAAAACGGCGTTTTCATTCCAAAACTCTCTCCGTTTAAACTAGCGTTTTCAATCTTTTTCCAAAAGTTTCTCGTCCACACTGAATTCACCTTATTACGCATGCGTAAACCCTCATAAAAGCTCTCTGAGATGATACAGATGGAACAAGACATAATAAAGTTATCACGCAATACTTCTGGCAGGATCATTTTATTTTGCAAAATATCTCAGCATTCACTGATGATTCCAGGTCGCACTCACTCACCATCGTTTGGTCTAAAACGTAACTGTTCTCATGTTTTGGTGCAGGATGACAAATGTGAGTAAATTTTCTGTCCTCTTTATAGGACTGTGATATGAAGAATGTGCAACATTTTAGCAACTGTCTGAAAATGAATAACACATAACAGGCACAATAGCGGTATAAACATGAATATCTATTGGTACAATATGCGTCACATGACTAAACTTGCGTCATCGTTTTCAAATACCTGTTTTCATAGTCGGGAAAACGGCGGTTTTAAATTTATCCACTTTGGAAAGCGTTTTCAAAAAGCTTTGTTTTCGTTAATAAAAACGCTGTCTCAGTGTGGACGGAAGGCCAAAACGAAGAGAAAAAGAAGCGTTTTCAAACAAAAACTTATTAGTGTAGACAAGGCCTCAGAAGGATAAAAGAGTGACAACAGTGCAAGACGAGAGAGGACCAGGCCTGGACTGTTTATGTTATCGTTTTATTATGTTTATTTGCAGCATTCATCCATGAGGAGCTGCCGTTTACTTTCGTTTTGTTGTTTATGATTAAAGTTATTGTTGAACGTTCACCGCCTCCTTCTTCCCTGAAGGTGAACTTTGTTACAGACTCCTTTACACATTTAATAAGCTTTCATGAGTTCTCAGCAGGTAAAAAATACCATTTGTACGCACATAAATATTGTGCCTACAAGAAGCACATTTATCCCAGCACACAGCATTGTGTTGGATGTTCCGTCAGAAAGACATACATCATAAAAGACATTTTTTGTTTTGTTTTGTTTTGTTTTGTATCTTTAGGTTTGGTGTTAAAAATGACCGTGTGAGCACCAAGTAAACCAGGACTAAATGTATCTTCTTCTCTCTCTCTCTTTTTTTTTTTTTGATCTGGACCAAAAGAACCAAGAGAACCGAACTACAAATGTGAACACAATTTTCACAATTTTTGTCCTTGAAACACTTTGTGTTCCATCGCTCTGCGTGAAGTGAGAATTTTGGTATCAAAGGTGCTGGAGTACATTTTTCTCAAAATAAGCACAGACTGGACAGTTTGACCAGTTAGCATCTCTTCATCCATACTCACTGACCGTTCACTCTCAGGTGATTGTGTGAGCTGTGAGCTCGGGATGAGGAATCTCATCCATGAAGCCTCAGATCTAAGAGGATAAAATTGGCATTTTTCTCAAAATCAAACGGGTGAGTTGATACAATTAGTGGTAGCACTATTTTACAGTCCTGTTCCCCATGCACATACGATGTACTTATTACAGTAATTACAATAACTGGGTAATAACTCGGTACTAACCCTGAACCAACCCCTAAACCTAACCTTAACCCCTGTAGTTACCTTATATTACCCAGTATTTTCTTAGGTAAGTACACTATAAGTACACGCAAGTACACATACTGTAAAATAAAGTTGCACCCAATTATTTTTTCTATTTAATTAGATGAATGATGTGCCTGTCTTTAAAGAGAGACACAAACACTTACAAAAAAGTACTCTGACAGTACCATGTTTAGTGATGATAGCATGGTAATATGATACATATATATATCATGGTAGTGTTTTATACTGTTCATGCACCAGGGTATGCCATGGTTATAGCTTTTTGTAACTGAATGTACATTTTTATTCACATTTTATACTATTGTAAAGTCATTTTGATGTTTTGATACTTACTCAAAAGAATATCCATCGATTCTGTAAAAAAACAAAGAAAGACATTGACAAAATCAAATTCATATAATTGCA
>RJVU01052005.1:1113481-1147952 GCA_003731715.1 Anabarilius grahami
TTATTATTTTGAACAATGCTGGTAACCAAACAGTTTTGATTCCCATTGACTTCCAATGAACTAACAAAAAATACCATCGAAGTCATTGGGAACCGACATTCTTAAAAATATCTTTTTTTATGTCCCACAGAAGAAGAAAAAAAGTCACAGGTTTTGAATGATTTGAGGGTGAGTAAATGATGACAGAATCAATATTTTTTATTTATTTATTGTGTGGACTATACAAAATATGCCAAATCATGCTAACTTACAGTAAATGTTTATGGTTTAAAACTCATAAGCAATGAAGACAAGTATGTGAGTGGAGAGAAATGACAGCAAGTTCCCTCCCCATTTAAAGCATTCTGTAATTACTCAGATTCTGGTCCATTCCGGGTTTTCAATTTCCTGCTTCTCACTTGCGCAGTGCTCACAATTTACATGCGTATGATGATTAGATTGCTTGAAATAATTTTTTGATTGCTGATGATGAATTATTTGAAAAACTACATATCTGAGAGCAGAGAGTCACACTATTTACCCATCTTTTTACCCACTATTTAGTATTATTAATTTCTTATTTAGTATTTTTGTTATCTTTAAGATAATGCTTCATAAATTCCCTTTTTTCAATATTATTGCTAAAAGAGTATCAATACTGTTTGACATAGTGAAGTGAAAGAATAATGTTTGTTTTGGAGTGATATCAGAGCGATCTCACACTGAGAAAGAACACAGATGTTCTAACTTTCCAAAAAAACAACAACAACAACAAAAAAAAACCTGCTACAAGCAAAATGATGCAACTCTCTGCTCCGCACCGCACATACTTTGGTACAATATACACTACCATTCAAAAGTTCAAAATGTTTTTGAAAGAAGGCTGCATATTTTAAAAAGTAATTTATTCCTTTGATGGCAAAGCTGAATTACAGCAGCCATTACTCCAGTCTTCAGATTTGGTGCTCAAGAAACATTTCTTATTAATGTTGAAAACAGTTCATATTTTTGTGGAAACTGTGATACACTTTTTCAAGATTCTTCGTTCAAAAGAACAGCATTTTTTTTGTAACATAATAAATGTCTTCACTGTCACATTTAATCAATGTAATGTGTTCTTGCTGAATAAAAGTATTAGTTTCTTTCAAAGTTTTGATCACACGTTCAATAGTTCGCACAGGCTTTCTCACAGAACTAGACATTGGGAATCTCATCATGACTCATGCTTGAGGTCCATTATGAACACACGAACATGAATGATGAAGAATGAAGAGTTAGAGGATCATTAAGGATCTGCTCTTACTGATAGTCGGTGATGCTGCCCTTCCTCTTGCGACTGTAGTCCATGCCTGGCGTTCCCATGGAGCTGCTGATCAGGTCAGTGGAACTGGACATGAACTCATTCATTGTGGAGGAGATGTCCATTCTTTGGTCTGCCATTAGATCATCTGAAAAATACAAACATAAATGTAATCCCTTCGTTTCTTGTATTCTGCTATTGTTAAAACAATATTGAAAGACATCTGCAATAACACAAACACTTAAAGTTTAGAGTTTTAAAGACCAGCTTTTATATATGACAATTAAAGACCTTGATACCTTAAATCTGGATTTGATTATTTACAGTAAAGGAGCAGAAATTAGAAATATAAAAGGGAATATTCCTTAAACTCACCACAGAGATAGACGAGGGCTGCTCTACCTTCACCATTTCCTGAGGCTGTCTGACGCGATCCTCCTCTGCAAGAGAACAGAGTTGTAGTAAAGAGGGATATATAATCTCCACCCTGACAAAGTTTGACCATCTCATAACCTGGACACAAGAGAGGATTCTGTATGATGTAAGTGAGCAGACCGCAGCTCCTGAATGTAATATACAGGAGAGTCCAAAAGTCAGAGGGCAACAGAGAAAATATGTTATTGTATTCTTTTTAAACCTGGAAATAATCCAAGTGTTGACAAATTTAAAAGGTAACAAAGAGCAATGGCTTAAAATTAACCATATAAAGCGTACTGTATCATATTTGATATGAAAATTTCTAAGGTCTCTAAATTGTCGATATGATCTAAACTTTGCTGAAAAACCTGTTGTATCTACTACATGCTCTGATTAATACATTTTAGCAAAAAAAAAGTATCAAAGGATTAGCTCACATTCTAATAAAATTTTCCTGATAATTTCCTCACCCCCATGTCATCCAAGATGTTCATGTCTTTCTTTCTTCAGTCGAAAAGAAATGAAGGTTTTTGATGAAAACATTCCAGGATTATTCTCCTTATAGTGGACTTCAATGGCCTCCAAACGGCTGAAGGTCAAAATTATAGTTTCAGTGCAGCTTCAAAGAGCTTTAAACGATACCAGACGAGGAATACGGGTCTTATCTAGTGAAACGATCTGTCATTTTCGAAAAAAATGGAACTGTATATGCTTTATATAAACAAATGATCGCCTTCCAAGTGTTTACGCCAAAACCGCACTTCCGTATTCTTCAAAAAGCCTTCCCTATTCTACTTACGGAACGAACGCAGCGGCAGTTCCATTTTTTCCATAAGTAGAATAGGGAAGGCGTAGGACATACAGCGTAAGCTTTCTGAAGAATACGGAAGTGCGGTTTTGGCGGAAGCACTTGGAAGGCGATCATTTGTTTATATAAAGCATATACATTTACATTTTTTTTTAGAAAATGACCGATCGTTTCGCTAGATAAGACCCTAATTCCTCGTCTGGTATCGTTTAAAGCTCTTTGAAGCTGCACTGAAACAGTAATTTTGACCTTCAACCGTTTGGAGGCCATTGAAGTCCACTATAAGGAGAATAATCCTGGAATGTTTTCATCAAAAACCTTCATTTCTTTTCAACTGAAGAAAGAAAGACATGAACATCTTGGATGACATGGGGGTGAGGAAATTATCAGGAAAATTTTATTTGAAAGTGGACTAATCCTTTAACTATAAACTATACTTTATTTATTTACTTTTGGGGCTCTGAAATCTTTAATCTAAAGATCTCACTAATTTACATTTCAAGATATCAGGGGCCGTATTCACAAAACATCTTAAGACTAAAAGTAGCTCCTAACTTGCCGATTTAGGAGAAACTCTTAAAAATAATGGGCGTGTCAGTCCTAAATTTAGGACTCCTAAATTTTTGCTCTAAGAGTATTTCACAAAGCTTTTTAGCGCTAAAACTAGCTCCTAAATCCGTGAAACGTTAGGAGTAGTCAAGAGGACTCCTAAGTCACTAAGACCAAAACACAAACAATCCTAATCCACATAAAGACACTGTGCACCATGAGGCAATAGCAATAGAGCTTTGGGTGCTGAACTTTTTCTTCATAAATGCAATACATATTTTGATTTATAGATTTGAATCTACGATAAGCTCACGAGTTCACACTTACAAATGATCAAATAGAGTAAAAAAAAATAAAAGCGTATTTGGAGTGCTGTCAAAAGGGATCGAGGACTCCAAGCTTGGAATTTAGCCCTAACCGAGAGTTCTCCCCCGTATCCCCAGCCGAGAGTGAGGAATGGGGTGGCGGAGGGATGCAGAAAACTGTCGAGGTAACTATAGGTGAGTCGGCTCTCGTCTGTGTATACCTCCACTCGAGCCGATGAGATTAGACAAACTTTGTTTATAAAACAACATTTGTCGCTTGAATTCTGCTATCTCTTGAGACACAGACATGTAAGAGGCTGACAATTAACATATACTAGTTTAATTAGTGACACTTAGCCTACATTTTTAAACCTTTATTTGAATATGGCAACATTTTTATTAAAAATCTTTTATTTGAATACGCAACATTTCTATTTTAAAACCTTTATTTGAATATGGCAACATGATACCTCATTCTACAATATTTCTATGATCGCTGACAGAGACTCCAATCAGCCAATCACTGTGGGCATAGTTAGTAAGTGTGTTGACATCATCCATAGCAACGAGGTCAACCCCGCCCTTACTCTTAGCTTAAGACTTTTCTCTATTGCTTAGTAAAAGCTGCTCTCAGCAGCTTTGTGAATATGATTTAAGAGAGAACTCTTAGCTAAGAACTTTTACTGCTATTTAGGAGAACTCTTGGTGGTAAGATAAAATGTTTTGTGAATATGGCCCCAGAATCATACTTTTTGGCAATATGGCTTATCAGTTGCTGATATTTATAACGCCTGATGTATTCAATGACATAAAAAAATAAAATAAAAAATAAAAAGTTTGCATACGTGTTTTTATTTGTTTTCCGATTTTCTCTAAAGGTTCAATAAACTTCCAATACAAAATGCATCTAAAAATAGTGGAGAAAACATAGTGAGTTGCTCCAGGAACATGGCTTGCCCTGTTAGGCGCTTTGACAGATGAGTGTGCTGTTTAATGTGTGATATGTTTCCTCAGTGCAAAACTCTCATTGTACGATTATATCCTTATACAGGTGCTGGTCATATAATTAGAATATTGTGAAAAAGTTCATTTTTTCATTGTAAATTATTTAAAAAAATTAAACTTTCATTTATACTAGATTCCCTACATGTAAAGTAAAACATTTCAAAAGTTTTTTTTTTTTAAATTTGTTGATTGGAGCGTACAGCTCATGAAAGTCCAAAATCCAGTATCTCAAAATATTAGAATATTTACATTTGAGTTTCATTAAATGACCATCCCTACAGTATAAATTCCGGGTACCTCTTGTTCTTTGAAACCACACTAATGGGGAAGACTGCGGACTTGGCAATGGTCCAGGAGACAATCATTGACACCCTCCACAAAGAGAGTAAGTCACAGATGGTCATTACTGAATGTGGTGGCTGTTTACAGAGTGATTTATCAAAGCATATTAAATGCAAAGTTGACTAGAAGGAAGAAATTGGGTAGGCAAAGATGCACAAGCAACAGGGATGACCACAAGCTTGAGAATACTGTCAAGTAAAGCCGATTCAGACACTTGGGAGAGCTTCACAATGAGTCAAATGAAGCCGGAGTCAGCGCATCAAGAGTCACCACACTCAGACATCTTCAGGAAAAGGACTACCAAGCCACTTCTGAAACAGAAACAACATCAGAAGCATCTTACCTGGGCTACGGAGAAAAAGAACTGGACAGTGAACAGTGAACAGTGGTCAAAAGTCCTCTTTTCAGATAAAAGTAAATTTTGCATTTCATGTTGAAATCATGGTCCCAGAGTCTGAATGAAGACTGGAGAGACACAGAATCCAAGCTGCTTGAAGTCTAGTGGGAATTTTCTGAAGTTAGTAATGATTTGGGGGGCCGTGACGTCTGCTGGTGTTGGTCCATTGTGTTTTATCAAGTGCAAAGTCAATGCAGCCATCTTCCAGGAGATTTTGGAGCACTTCATGCTTCCATCTGCTGATAAGCTTTATGGAGATGCTGATTTCCTTTTCCAGCAGGACTTTAGCACCTGCCCACAGTGCAAAAACCACTTCCAAGTGGTTTGCTGACCATGATATTACTGTGTTTTATTGGCCAGCCAACATGCCTGACCCCTGAATCTATGGGATATTTTCAAGAGAAAGATGAGAAACAGTCGATCCAACAATATACAGATGATCTGAAGGCTCAATAGTGCCTCAGCAGTGCCACAGGCTGATCACTTCCATGCCACACTTCACTGATGCTGTAATTTGTGCTAGGAGCAAGTAATTTGCTGTAATATGTGCTGCCGACTAAGTATTGAGTGTACAAATGAACATACTTTAAAGGACTTGAACTTTTCCATTTTGAAAATCCATTTTTTGATTGATCTTAGGAAATATTCTAATATTTTGAGATACTGGATTTTGGACTTTCATGAGCTGTACGCTCTAATCATCAAAATAAAAATAAAAAACTTTTGAAATGTTTTACTTTACATGTAGGGAATCTAGAATATATGAAAGTTTCATTTTTAAAAATAATTTACAATAAAAAAATGAACTTTTTCACGATATTCTAATTATATGACCAGCACCTGTATAATCTGTTATATCTGTAAGTGTTACAAAGTCACACGAGTATTTCCATTTTGCATGAAGGCTCATCCTGACAGTCTGCGTTAAACTTCACTTCACTTTACTGAATGAGCGTTTTAACAGACGGGGACGCATTAGAGAGGGAAACAATGTAAGAGTCAACATGTAATTGAAGTATTGCATGTAATTGAATGTAAATGTTTCTTACATTTACAGGATAAAGAAATGACAGTAACCGGTTACAGGTGTCCAGAGTGAATGTGTGCGTTCCTGCAGAACATTCCTCTTATCTGTTAACACCGAGTTCATGTTTTTCCTTTATTATATTATCTTCATTTTTAATGTAGGGATTTAAACTGTCCCTTAGCTTTATAGCTCCTTTGCATATAACATAGGTATAGATATATTCCCTAAATATGTTTTCATAGCATTCAGTTGGCACGTTTGTTTGAAGGACGGCATTGGGCAGGATGTTGCATAGTGTGTTTTATCAATAGAATAAAAAAAAAAGAAAATTAGGCTTTTTATCCAATTAATCAATCGATGAAATAATCAAAATAATAAGTTGCAGCCCTAATGTAAAACCACACCACAGTTGCTTGTTGCCAGTAAAGTTGATGGCAACTTCCAGTTCACGTACACTTAAGCAACATGTCACCAATATCAACTGGATGGGCTTAATACAACAAGCATGATGCCGATATCTAGATAGCTTTAAAGGCACAATATGTAAAAATTTAGCATTACATTATACAAAAATCACTGGAACAATTTTGTACTTGCATTATCCCAAATGTTTCCAACAATGTTTAAATCAAGAGAAATACACAATTTAAGCCAGTGAAGTAGTCTGTGCCATTGCGTCGCCTGAAATTGACATCATATCCTTTTTATTCTCAGTTGTCGGTTTTACTCCTGTAGAAACCAGAAAACAGTGTGCTTCCTCATCCATGAACATGATTTCAGCTTGAGTCCCATAGGAATGATTCCATTGGTTGTGGAGATGAAGACGACAACTCCCATGATTCCACACTCGACATCATCAAGCCACGACACTGTTAAGTGATTGAATAAGCAACCTCTAGCGGTGAAAATTACATACTGTGCATTTTATCAACAAACATGTTCCAGTAAGAACCAGATAAGCTTAAAGCAACAAGCATGTTACTGATACCAGAATAAGATTAAGCACAGCATGTTGGCAGTAATGATCATAAGTTTAAAGCAATAAGCATGTTTCCAATAATAACCAGATAAGCCTAAAGCAACAAGAATGTTGCTGGTACCCGGATAAACTTAGCACAGCAGGTGCAATAAAAACCAGATAAGCCTAAAGCAACAAGCATGTTCCAATAACAACTACACAGCCTTAAAGAACAAGCATGTTGTTGATACCAAAGTAGGCTTAAGCTTAGCATGTTGGCAATGATAACCAGGTAAGCCTAAAGCAAGAAGCAGGATTCCAATAATAATCAGATAAGCCTTAGCAGCAATAAGCACATTACACTAGGCTTAAAGTATTAGTTCACTTTAAAATGAAAATTACCCCAAGATTCACTCACCCTCAATCCATCCTAGGTGTAGGCTATATGACTTTCTTCTTTCTGATGAATACAATCTGAGTTATATTAATTAATATCCTGACGCATCCAGGCTTTATAATGTCAGTGTACGAGTGTGAAGCTCAAGAAAGTGCATCCATCCATAAATATGGATATTTTTCTTACACAAACGCATCGCTTTGCTTCAGAAGGCCTTTATTAACCCCACGGAGCCGTATGGAGTACGTTTATGGTGGATGGATGCACATTCTTGGGTTTCATACTCGTTGGTCCCGTTCACCGCCATTATAAAGCTTGGATGCGTCAGGATATTTATTAATATAACTCCGATTGTGCTCATCAGAAAGAAGAAAGTCATACACCAAGAATGGCTTGAGGGTAAGTAAATCTTGGGGTAATTTTCATTTTAAAGTGAACTAATCCTTTAAGGAACAAGCATGATGCTGGTACCAAGATAAGTTTAGTACAGTATGTTGACAATAATACTAGATAGCCTAAAGTAACTAGCATGGTACCGATAACAACGAAAATAATGTTACTGATACCCGTGTTGCACAGCTAAGCACAGCATGTAGGCAATGATACCAGATAAGCCTAAATCAACCAAAAACAACTAGACAGCCTTAAACCACAAGGGTAGTTTTAAGCAATGACAACAAATAAGTAACACACATTGCTAATATGATTGGATAAGCCTAGAAATAAGCATGTTACTGAAAACAACTATATAAGCCTTAAGCAACAAGCATGCTGCCAATAACCTGATAGCTTTTAAGCAATGTGCATAAAAAGAAAAACTTTTGACGATATGACATGGATGGTTGATATCCTTCTCCTTCATGTGGGGAGTGTGGATCTTGTCTAAACTTTGTTCTTGAGGCAGTCACATTAGTATAACTTCAGCGAGATTTACGGGCAAAGAGTCCGTGTTAATAATGTAGTAATGCGAGAAGCAATGCTTACTCAGGTCACCTCCGAAATCAAGCAGCTTATACTGATCAATGCAGAGAATTTGCAAGTTCAAGTTCACAAACTTGAATCTGATGTGAAATTTGTGTGGGGAGCAAAAGCATCGCAAACAAGAGTGATCGCTCCATTCCGTGCCCAGGTGCGGTTCGTTTAGCTGGCCCTGGCCAGCTTGGAAGAGGTGGGCCAGAGGTTTGGTTGGGCTTGAGCGCGGTTCGCATGCAGTGTGAGCGCGAACAGTTACTACTTTTGTGTGCACTACTGTCATCATTACGATGGCAAACATCTTTATTACTACTATGATAGTACACTTATCAATTCATGTAATTAATTTGAGTGTATTTGGGTTTATAGCGGGTATAGATCTCACCTTATTGAAAAACAGGAATTGTAGTTTGCGAGTAAAGCTTTAAATTCCACCATTAACGTCAGCTGCCTTTGTAATAATCCTCTGATACGTGAAAGTGAAAATCGCTGCATGGCATAAATGATAAATATATTAGGCAGTATCTTTTCATCCAGGCATTTCATCCTGTTTTCTTCCATTCAAAAAGTTGCATCATATATGACGCAAGAGTGCTCCGGCCTGGAACATTAAGGGCAATGTTAGTGCGGGCCAGCGGGGGAGTTGGGAGGGGAGACAATCGCGCTCGGGCTCAGTTCAAGGCAACCGTGCCTAGTGTGAGTACACCCAGAGCCATGATTCGAGCTTTGTGACATGGTGCATTATCCTGTTGGAAGTAGCCATCAGAGGATGGGTACATGGTGGTCATAAAGGGATGGACATGGTCAGAAACAATGCTCAGGTAGGCCGTGGCATTTAAACAATGCCCAATTGGCACTAAGGGGCCTAAAGTGTGCCAAGAAAACATCCCCCACACCATTACACCACCACCACCAGCCTGCACAGTGGTAACAAGGCATGATGGATCCATGTTCTCATTCTGTTTACGCCAAATTCTGACTCTACCATCTGAATGTCTCAACAGAAATCGAGACTCATCAGACCAGGCAACATTTTTCCAGTCTTCAACTGTCCAATTTTGGTGAGCTCGTGCAAATTGTAGCCTCTTTTTCCTATTTGTAGTGGAGATGAGTGGTACCCGGTGGGGTCTTCTGCTGTTGTAGCCCATCCGCCTCAAGGTTGTGCGTGTTGTGGCTTCACAAATGCTTTGCTGCATACCTCGGTTGTAACGAGTGGTTATTTCAGTCAAAGTTGCTCTTCTATCAGCTTGAATCAGTCGGCCCATTCTCCTCTGACCTCTAGCATCAACAAGGCATTTTCGCCCACAGGACTGCCGCATACTGGATGTTTTTCCCTTTTCACACCATTCTTTGTAAACCCTAGAAATGGTTGTGCGTGAAAATCCCAGTAACTGAGCAGATTGTGAAATACTCAAACCGGCCCGTCTGGCACCAACGACCATGCCATGCTCAAAATTGTTTAAATCACCTTTCTTTCCCATTCTGACATTCAGTTTGGAGTTCAGGAGATTGTCTTGACCAGGACCACACCCCTAAATGCATTGAAGCAACTGCCATGTGATTGGTTGATTAGATAATTGCATTAATGAGAAATTGAACAGGTGTTCCTAATAATCCTTTAGGTGAGTGTATATAGTATAGTGTTTTTGAACCATACTATAGTAAAGTGTAGTATACTGTATATATTATAGTATTTACAACACTTTGTTAATGAATGCTATAGCATACTGCAGTATAGTGAACTGATACTGTAATACTGTAGTATACTTTAGCAACTATAGAATTACCACAACAAATTAATTGACAAATGTAATTTACTATAGTATGGTTCAAAAACACTATAGTATTTACTATAAATTACTATAGTATTTTTTCACCTGGGAATAAAGAAAAAAAATCCTTATTTTAGAATGTATATTTGAGAATGTATTTTGATTCTGTTGACTGTCTGTCTATTATGTGTCAGCTCAGCTGATTTTTGGATTGATGGGGAGAAGGAAGTTTATAAGTGAGATTAAAAAAAAACAATGCTTAAAAGCAGCAGCAGCAAAAAAAAAAAAAATACCAGGCTAAATGGGAAATCAAATCATACTAAATACCAATACTGTATATTATATACTACTACTGTATTTAATTTCTCCTGTTTTTCTCTCCTTTTATCTTGCTTTCAATACAAGCACGAAGGGGATTCAGATCCTGAAGACTCCATGCAATGACGCTGTACCCTCGCCGCCAGTCTCTGCTCCTTGGATTTTACAAGCTTTTCCTTGCTCCTTATTTTTAATAAACCTTTAATAAACATAAACGTTCCCAGTGTTGGTTGTGTAAAAGGGGCAGATACACTTGTATATGATTAACACACAACTTAGCACACAATCTTTAGTTCTATTTAGATTGCTCCTGCTGACTAGAACATAATTTTCTCCTTTCCGTGTCAGTCAGAAACCATTCATACTTTCTCTGAACAACTGGATCATCCTCATGCAGCACTGCAAACCATAGTGGAGACTACAAGAACATGTCGGAAAGGACAGACAAAATGCTTGACATGCAGTTTATTAGAAATGTATAAATCCATTGTACTAAATCAGTGCAAAAGTCAATGTGTGTGTATGTTTTGTTTTAGAATTGAATATATTGTGTATGAATTTATATAGTAATAAGTGCATAAGAATTGTAAACATTAAGTTTAGTTAAATTTCACTTAATTAAATTTTACATTTCACTTGTTTGCAATGGGTTTTTTAAGGAAATCACCTGTCACCTGCAGGGCTCATGTCCCTGTGAAACCATAGTGGACATGACGTAATTGCCCTTAACTAACATACAAGTTTAAAAACATAAAAATACTTCAAAACAACTGCAACACGGTCTTTAACCAAGTTAACGTTAGCCAGAAATATGTTAACAAGGCAGGCAACGCTGGTTGACAACACTAATCCTCAAATATTAGCAGGTTTTTATCTTTTAAAAACAACATTGCTGTAGCTACATACACAAACTACATTCACATGTAGGTGTATTACATAAATATTGTACAACGATGCATTTATTGACTAAAAATTACCAAAAATCCCGGTTCTGTCTTCCTAACCCAATCATTTTGAATTGCCGCCGAAGCACTTCCTGGAACTATCTGAAGTCTACGCGAATCACATGACGACCAAGCATTTTGAACTTCCGTTGTCGCAACTCTCTCTCTCTATGGCTCTGAGTACACCCTAAGACACTCATTCCTTTAGACTTCATCATTATCTTTGACCTATTTTTCACCAACTGACACTTGATCCAGGTGACCTAACAGATCCAGGGTGCCGTGACACCCAATTAAACCTGCTATGTAACACCCTTATCTCCCCATGCCACCAGAGGCCCACATTCGATTATGTTCTGGGACAATCATTATAGGTCAGACTGACACCTGCTTCTATTCACGCCAGTAATTTGCATTGAGAAACTTAAGCTAACAGACAAGTACAGAAGGACACTGATAATGTGACAAGTGTTTGACAAATGTGTTATGGAAACTGAGTGTCTTACAACACTAAGAATCACTAAAGACTGACCTTGATGAATTCTCTACATTTACACATCATGAACTTCGCTCACATTTCTATCAGGAACTGTAAGGAGCTGCTTGCGATGAAGGAGAGGTGCGCTGTAACCTTTTTAAGCTATCAAAATTATATTCCAATGCTTTTGTATTTGCATCTCTCTCAAAACTATTGTATTCCCGTGAGAAACGTTGCGTTCGCTTGCTAAACATTTGCGCTCTCTCGCAAATCTATTGTGCTCCTGTGATGAATGTCGTGTTCACTCGCAAAAGCACTGAAATATAGTTTTTCCACCCAAGTCATATTATTTCCATCACAAAACTTTTAGTGGGTGAATGCAAAAGTTAAATTAAATATGATTGAAATACAATTTTTTTACTCCCATCTCATTTTTTTCATCACCATGTCCCTTTAGGGGCTCAGTAAACAGGTGGGTAAAAAGTAAGGTCTTTTTTTTTTTTTTCAATAATAAATATTAATACTTATTAGCTTTTTTAAAAAGCAGTCATAATAGTACTCTGAAAACAGACAAATCAAACTCTCTTTAATTATAAATCAACCACTAGATCATATCAAAACAATGTAGGTTACATGAGCAGAGAGGAAACCAAAGGCTGTGCGTGAGAATGTCAGGAGGAAAGGCAACAAGCAGACGTACACAAAAGCGGCAGTGAATGTAGGTCACCTGAGTAAGTCTGTTACAGAACATTATTATCCTTATTAAAAAGACATGAAAAGGTCTGAAGTGATTTGTGTTGATTATGGTTTTCATGAAGAAAATTATTTGGTACATCCGACCAATTTACCCTACAGTCAGATCAAAATATTACACAGTTCTCAATTCACATGTATTATAATAGGCATATCACATAGTATATAGTACATCATCAAATGGAGTACAAAATAATAATCGTTTGACAGAGTTCAATGGATGACTTTAATGATTTCTAAAACATAGCTTCTTGTATTTACGTTGTTGACTGGGGCCTAAAGCAATAGTTCACCCAAAAATTTAAATACTGCCATCATTTAATCACCCAAATGATTGCCTTTTGTTGAACACATAAGGAGACATTTAGCTGAATGATCATGCTGCTCTTTTCCATACATTTAAAGTTCCATACATTTCCATACATTTAAAGATGACAGTTGAGAGTGAATCTCAAAAAACCCAATGAACCCAAATCATTCAACCAGAAATTGATGTTGTCGAGCTACAAAATGATCAAAAAACACCATAAAAGTAGTCCATATGACTTGTGTGCTCTATTTCAATTCATCGGATGCCATGCAACAGTTCTGCATGAGGAACAGACTGACATTTAACTCATTAATCATTCAAAAATCATACAATGACTCAAGGGTGAGTAAATAATGACAGATTTTAATTTCTGGATGGAATATCCGGGAATTAATTCCACATTCTGCTTCCAAATATGCACATACCTCAGAGAACAGCTGTCTCGTCACAGCGCTGGCTTCTGCTGAAAACCACGAACAGGCACTGGACCTGAGAGAGCACAGGCCATAGATAGAGGAAGGGAGGAGGTAAAAAACAAAAAGAAAGAGCGTATGAAAGTTAGGAAAGCAGCATTACTCCACCAAACTGCTGTGCTGAGTGTATGAGGAGTCATTGGCAGTATCAGCTGTTGTGATGAGTAATGCCTGTGACTGCAGGGGCAGCAGATGGGTTCTATACACATGGTGTACTGTTAGCAGAGGATCACGGGAGGACAGAGGCTCTGAGTCCGGCCGGACGGACTGCAAGCTGCTTAACCGTACCACCAGATGCACTGCCTTCACCTGACAGCGTCAACAAGTCATGGTGCGCTCTGTACAACATAATTAAGAACCCCACGACTGCCACAACTACAATGTTATTAACACCATGATTTTCACGATTGCCATGACTAAAACATTCCTAATCACATCCAGACCCCTTAACCAATCTCTCCCAACCTACCCCAACGACCTCTACCAACTAGGCTTGCTGCGATAGTCAGTGTTGACGGTGTTACGCGGCATCGCCCCCCACCGTCATTTATTTTTTTAAATAATAAAAATCACTTAGTTCAGTTAGAAAACAGACTCTGCAATTAAAAAAAGTGTCCTCAATTCTATTCTGTTTTTTCACTTATTCCCATTTATTGTCCCTTATCGTCACCATCTTCCTGATTCCCATTTGTAATCTCTAACCTCCATTTCTTCTTGCTATCTTTTGTTTTATCAGTTCCTTGTTTCACAATCTACATCAGCACAATAAATACACATACAAACACACACAGGTGTAAAGGTACACACCTTTGCCAAATTGGCTTCACCGCACACAAAATCACAGAACTTTTAAAGCAGATACTCTGCACACTCTCAATGCAAGTTTTGAGGTAATGATATGAGCCCTACAGCTTCACCCCGCTATAGTGAACATGTCTTCACCATAACAGGGCTGATGAAGCTCCACAAATAACTGCTGAGAAACATCTTGCAGCAAAATGAAATCAGCTGCTTATGATTGATTCTCTGTGACATCAAGAGGCGAACTAACACATTTCCAAAATTCAGTCCTACTTTATATGAAGTATATTTACTTTATATATTAAAGGTGCTACAGAGGATGTTTTGTTTTATACATTTTTGCAATATTACTTGAAACTGTCTTTACTAACTGATAAAAGACTATTTATTAGGTGCACTGAAAGGAATAATATTAATACATCATCTGTGCACGAGGTAGGGCCTTAAAAAAATCAGCCAATCGTTTACGCGATCATCGCGTAAACGATTGGCCCTCTGGCTTGTCAATCACTGCCATGACGATCCTTGTGAGAGACGCGCGGCTGCGCGCTCCAGTAACTTTCCACACTCCACGGGCGCCGCATGCAATGTTTTTGTCAGGAGACAGGAGTAACAACTGCAGATTATGAGTTACCTGCGGTGAGTCCGACATAATGAATCCACTAACACGACACAGCGAATGCTGGTGGTAAACACTCGTGCACGAGTTTTGGGAGGTGTTCCCTCGAAAGGAGGGGGGTTGTTCTTACGCATGCGCTCATTTCAAAAACTCAGTAACAGTCTTTGGTTTCTCAGTCGATGAAAAGATCCTCTGTAGCACCTTTAAGTTTCTTTGTATGTAATAACATTTAAATTAATCATTTGATACAATGCACTTAGTGTACATACATGTTTTTTTTTCCATTGTATTATATTAAAGAAATCCTTGCATGCAATTACAGCTGTAAATAATTTCTGTAATTACAGCTATAATTACGCTGTTAATAACGCTTCCTTTACACCTTAACCCACCCTTAAACCTAACCATGCCATCAAACCTGACCCTAACCTTATCCGTATCCCACCTCAATAGCAGCACAAGTGTTGTGCAATACAACATGAACACAATATATACCTAACCTTTAAGTAAGTACATAGTAGTTGTAGACGCCTAATATAAAGTGTCACCCCAAATTCTTTATTTGTACAGAAATAAACCAAAAAAGTCCTTAAAAATCAAACAAACTTTTTACTGCACAAACACACAGTGTGCAGATGAAGTTACAACAAAACGTTGTAGTGTTTAGCCAAAATGCATCATTATGGCCTTAAAAATAATACCTGTGCACATGATGTCCAAAAATTGCAGCATTCATCTATTATGCCAAAAAAAGTTAGGATTTCCACAAACCAGCTGTATGCACATATGATGTCTGAATACCATGCCACTGATGTCCAAACATACAGCATGCATTTATTATGCTAAAAAAATGCTGAATGGACAACAACAACAACAACAACAGATATCTCCGAAAAACTGCATGCCACTGCACAAGCTCAAAAATGTTGAACGCAGCTACAGCTAGAATATGGAGCCTAAATTTGCTGAATACATATCGATCCCCAAAACAACTGCCTAAAATCATTCACGACTGTGATACCCAATGATAAGCTGAAGCTTGTTTCTACCACGGAATTAAAAAAATAAATAAAATAAGGTAATTGCAACCTCTTTATCTCACAATCCTGACTTTTTTTTACACTGATCAGGCAAAACATTATGAGCACCTTGCTAATATTGTGTTGGTCTCCCTTTTGCTGCCCTGACCCGTCGAGGCATGGACTCCACTAGACCCCTGAAGGTGTGCTGTGGTATCTGACACTAATATGTTAGCAGCAGATCCTTTAAGTCCTGTAAGTTGTGAGGTGGGGCCTCCATGGATCGGATTTCTTTGTTCAGCACATCCCACAGATGCTCGATTGGATTGAGATCTGGGGAATTTGGAGGCCAAGTCAACACCTCAAACTCGTTGTTGTGCTCCTCAAACCATTCCTGAACCATTTTAGCTTTGTGGCAGGGTGCATTATGCTGCTGAAAGAGGACACAGCCACCAGGGAATACCGTTTCCATGAAAGGGTGTACATGGTCTGCAACAATGCTTAGGTAGGTGGTACGTGTCAAAGCATCACACTGCCTCCGCCGGCTTGCCTTCTTCCCATAGTGCATCCTGGTGCCATGTGTTCCCCAGGTAAGTGACGCACACACACCCGGCCATCAGACCAGGCCACCTGCTTCCATTGCTCCGTGGTCCAGTTCTGATGATCACTGTTGGCTCTTTCGGCAGTGGACAGGGGTCAGCATGGGCACCCTGACTGGTCAGCAGCTATGCAGCCCCATACGCAACAAACTGTGATGCACTTTGTATTCTGACACCTTTCTATCAGAACCAGCTTTAACTTCTTGAGCAATTTGAGCTACAGTAGCTCGTCTGTTGGATTGGACCACACGACCAGCCTTCGCTCCCCACGTGCATCAATGAGCCTTGGCCGCCCATGACCCTGTCGCCGGTTCTCCACTGTTCCTTCCTTGGACCACTTTTGATAGATACTGACCACTGCAGACCGGGAACACCCCACAAGAGCTGCAGTTTTGGAGATGCTCTGACCCAGTCGTCTGGCCATCACAATTTGGCTCTTGTCAAACTCACTCAAATCCTTACGCTTGCCCATTTTTCCTGCTTCTAACACACCAACTTTGAGGACAAAATGTTCACTTGCTGTCTAATATATCCACCCACTAACAGGAACCGTGATGAAGAGATAATCAGTGTTATTCACTTCACCTGTCAGTGCTCATAATGTTATGCCTGCTTGGTGTATATAAAGTCAGAATTGTGAGATATAAACTCGCAATTACAAGAAAACAAGTCCAAACTGTTAAATATAAACAAAAGAACAAAAGTTTTTTTTTTGGTTTTTTTTTATAGCGCAAGCTTCCATACACTGATCCTCAAAACAACTCCCTAAAAAACATGCTCCTTCCTGACTGTGATGTCCAATGATCCCCGAAACTGCAGTACAAGCCAATGAAGGTACAAGTTATGATGCCCAAACCAGCTCAAAGTGATGCTGAATAACGAAAAATCATGCTGCAAGCGCCAATAACGCTATAAAATGTTTAACTGGGATTCTCGAGACAGCTTCAGTGTTTACAGAAGTAAAAGGGCACGAGAGCTTACAGTGGGATGATCAAGGGCTCGTGCACATAACGCAGTACAACGAAAGCACGTGCACTGTAATGTGTTTATACATGCAAAAGACTGCGCTTAAGGTTTCATTTAAACCAATATATTTTCATCACAAATATGACCCAGTCATGCGTAATGACGCGTAATTAACACGTTAACTTCTAACTCCGAGACCTTATATAACCTGACATGAGTTTAAAGAGAAGTGCGAGTATGCAGCAAAATATAGACTAATGTTTCTGTAGTGCTAATAATGTACGAACCGTGACAGAAATATTGCATTTTACTAAAAAAGTCGAGGTTATGAAACTTTAATGCAGCGCGCGGGGACTATAGCGAATTAATGATCAGCCGTATTTACATGTAAACAACATACAGCACAGTTCAGCACGTCTAGAGATCAAACAAATCTTACTTACATGAAAAGGGCAGAAAAGCACATGTATGATGAAGCGAATGTGGACGGCGCTGGGCAGTTTCTGCTACATTCGCTGTGACCTACTTTCCTCTCAATCTAATAACCAGCGAGCCACTAACCTACTTACTGAGCCAATGATGTTTCAGTGCAGATAAAGCGATGACCCCTTTGTCCAATCAGAAAAAGATCGATGCATCTAGCAGCCAATGAGAAAACACGGGGAAAGAGCGTAACCAATATTGCAGCTTTACAACAACCGTAAACAAAGGGCTAGTGGTGGATTCCGAAAACAGCGCTGCGTTGTTATCAGTAATCAAACACTATTAGGGTTAGGTGTGCGGTTATCGTTTTTACAGTTTACATTTAGTCATTCCACAAAAATGGCTTTTGTTTTTGTCCCTCATGAAGTGACTTGAATAATGAAACGCTGCCACTAACTTTTGCTATCAGTAGGGTTAGTTCACCCAAAAATGAAAATAATGTCATTTATTACTCACCCTCATGCCGTTCCAAACCCGTGAGACCTTCATTAATCTTCGGAACACAAATTAAGATATTTTAGTTGAAATCCAGTGAGGCCTGCATAGCCAGCAATGACATTTCCTCTCTCAAGATCCATTAATGTACTAAAAACATATTTAAATCAGTTCATGTGAGTACAGTGGTTAATATTATAAAGCGACGAGAATATTTTGTGCGCCATAATAAATAACGACTTATAATGGCCGATTTCAAAACACTGCTTCAGGAAGCTTCGGAGCGTTATGAATCAGCGTGTCGAATCATGATTCGGAGCGCGTGTCAAACTGCCAACGGCTGAAATCACTCCGAAGCGCTGATTCGACACGCTGATTCATAACGCTCCGAAGCTTCCTGAAGCAGTGTTTTGAAATCGGCCATCACTATATAAGTCGTTATTTTGTTTTTATGGCTCACCAAAAATATTCTCGTCGCTTTATAATATTAATATTGAACCACTGTACTCACATGAACTGATTTAAATATGTTTTTAGTACCTTTATGGATCTTGAGAGAGGATCTTTGCTCCCTATGCAGGCCTCACGGAGCCATCGGATTTCAACAAAAATATCTTAATTTGTGTTCTGAAGATTAACGAAGGTCTTACGGGTGTGGAACGACATGAATAAATGACATTATTTTCATTTTTGGGTGAACTAACCCTTTAAGCAGGTATTTGTTTCTTAACATATCAACAAAATCCACATTTATTTATTTTTTAAATATATGTATGAATTTAGACTATTTATAGACATTTATTTATTCCTAATATTTCTCACCTTCTGGTTTGTCCCCAGCGATGTGTTTGTTTCTGATTAACTAATATGAACATTTTGATAAATTTATTTATAAATTAAAAAACATATGAATTGAACAAAAACGATGAATTAAATATAAACGGGATAAATTAAAAACAAAAACGATCACTTACACATGTTAACCACTGGAGAGCGCCAAAACATAACAGTGGCATTTGGGCATTTGGTGCCACAGGTTTCAGTTTGTAGAACTAGTAATTCAGGTTGAATTTAGGGTATTTTTGGAGCTAAAAATATCCAGGAATTTAATGCCATTGTATGTATTTATTAGTTTGACTTAAAGAAAATAACCTTCTTTTACTCAGAACAGAATATTTTTAGTGTAGTCATTTTTTCTGAAGAAGCTAGACTGTGCAAATAAAGAAATCCACAGAGATGTCAACAGATACAAGCTTCTCAATAACCTTTCATCCTCATGTGGTGTTCAAGATTTTCTTTTTCCCGAAAATACTAGCTAAAGGGTTAGTTCACCCAAAAAAATGAAAATAATGTCATTAAATTAGCTTACCCAGGTGAAAAAAAGTACATTTCTAATGTACTTAAAGTGCTCTATTTTCGCGCATTAATGTTGTACTTAATATTCAAAAAATCCTTCTTTAGTGCTTCTTAAGATAATCTTAAGAACATCTAAGTGTACTCAACTGTGCTATTTTCAGACACCATGAAATATGAACTAAAATGTGCTTTTAATATACCATCTCTGTATTTAAAAAATATATTTAGTTACCACTTGTAGCACACTATGGGTTCAAATGAACTATAAGTTGTATCTAAATATATATATTTTTTTTTACTTTTTTTTCACCTGGGTACTCACCCTCATGTCGTTCTACACCCATAAAGCCTTCATTCATCTTCAGAACACAAATTAAGATATTTTTTGATGAAATCCGATGGCTCAGTGAGGCCTCCATTGTCAGCAATGCCGTTGAAACTCTCAAGATCCATAAAGGTACTAAAAACATATTTAAATCGGTTCATGTGAGTTGAGTGGTTAATATTTATAAAGCGGTGATAATACTTTTTGTGTGCCAAAAAAGCTAAATAACGACTTTTCAACAATATAGTGATGGGCCGATTTCAAAACACGGCCCATAGCCTATAGATACTGCTGAAAAGTCGTTATTTAGTTTTTTTGCCGCACAAAAATTATAATATAATATAATATTAAGATAGACCCACTGAACTCAAATGAACTGTTTCAAATATGTTTTTAGTTCCTTTATGGATCTTGAGAGTTTGAAAGGCTTTGCGCTCAATAGACGCCTCACTGAGCCATCGGATTTCATCAACAATATCTTCATTTGTGTTCTGAAGATGAACGAAGGTCTTACGTGTGGAACGAAATGAGGGGGAGTAATAAATGACATTATTTTCATTTTTGGGTGAATTAACCCTTTAACAACTTGCAGAGCTCTTCCTTGTACCACCTGACTGCTGCAGATTCATTTCATGTTTCGTTTCATTCATTCATGTTGCAGTAATATAAATGGCAAGATGCTCTACTGCAAATGGGCTCTGTTCAACTTTGTTTTAGTCTGACCCTAAAGGATGGAAAATAGCCTGTGGGACATTTCAAATGTATTTAGAGGGCAGCCTGATCCATTAGTCCATTAGGATGGCAGAATCCTCTTGGGATTTCTGTATTCCCAGTGAACATTCAAAATAAATTGTTGCCTCCTGCAGGGGCCAGTTACATGAAATGATTAGAGTAGTCTTAGAAGTTAGTCATCTATTCTTCTTTGTTTGTTTTCTTTTAGACTGGTCATAACTTTTTTTTTCTTTTTTTTAAAGTCAGTTGCATGCATAATATATTATATATTTTTTAAATAATATTTCCAAAACTGATTACCTCTTGGCTAACTGCTAGTTGGTCAGACTGTTAAGACATTGTAAAGCCAGTTGCATAAACACAGTCACTATATTAAGACTGTTACTTAAGAATTCAGCTAAGGGGTAATCATCCGTCCTACTTTTCGGATTTAAATTAGACCAATCTACGATTTTATGTAACAAACCTGAAAAACGAATGACCTAACTTGTAAGACTAGTCTAGGCAATTTATGCAAGGCAACTGACATATGAAATAAAAGTCTGAAAAAATCTGTTTTTTTAAATGGAACAGATTATTTAATCTTCATATAAAATAATTAAAAAAAAGACTCATATTTGATACATTAGGCTTTTATAGCTCATTTAATATGATATAGGAGAATATGGAGCTGATACTCAGGGATGAAAATAAAAACACCTAAAGCCGCTTTTCACCAAAACTACCCGGAATAATTTGTCCCAGGAACTTTTTTCCCAGTAATTTTTCCCCCAGACCTGTTGCTGTCTGTGTTTCCATCGCGGTCTAAAGGGATTAGTTCATGTCAGAATTCAATTTTCCTGATAATTTCCTCACCCCCATGTCATCCAAGATGTTCAGAAATCCCACTAGGCCTTAGGCCACGACTAGGGGCAGTCGTGGCCTAATGGATAGAGAGTCGGACTTGTAACCCAAAGGTCATGGGTTCGAGTCTCAGGTCCGGCAGGGATTGTCGGTGAGGGGAGTGAATGTCCAGCGCTCTCCCCACCCTCAATACCAGGACTGAGGTGAGACCCTTGAGCAAGGCACCGTATCCCCCAACTGCTCCCCGGGCGCCGCACCAATGGCGGCCCACTGCTCCGGGTGTGTGTGTTCACGGTGTGTGTGTTCACTGCTGTGTGTGTGCACTTGGATGGGTTAAATGCAGAGCACAAATTCCGAGTATGGGTCACCATACTTGGCCACATGTCACTTCACTTCACTTCACTTCAAAATACTTCTGGGAAGTCAACATGCCCTGCGGTGTGATGTGCTACACTCCACTCCATCATGTCTTTCTTTCTTCAGTGGAAAAGATGAAGGTTTTTGATGAAAACATTCCAGGATTATTCTCCATATAGTGGACTTCACTGGGGTTCAACGGGTTGAAGGTCCAAATGTCAGTTTCAGTGCAGCTTCAAAGAGCTCTACATGATCCCAGACGAGGAATAAGAGTCTTATCTAGAGAAACCATCGGCCATTTAAAAAAAAAAAAAGATGTACTTTTTAACCAAATGCTCATCTTGCACTGCTCTGTGATCCGCCATGCATCACATTAGAAAAAAATCAGAATGAATAAGCCAATCTTTTTATCTGCACTGTTTGTTCACTGGTTTGCACTCTATCTGCCATGTGCCTTGCGCTGCTTTATTTAACTTTATTTATTTATTTTTATATATTTTTTTATTATGTCTTTTTTTACATCCCCTTATTGTATAGTTATATCTTATATTTTATATTGATCTTGTATAGTTATATCTTATATCTTATATTTTATATTGATCTAGATTCTTAAGCTCTACTGTTAGTGTTATCTGTATGCACCGGGGGTCTGAGAGTAACGCAATTTCGATTCTCTTTATGTATGTACTGTACATGTGGAAGAATTGACAATAAACCAGACTTGATACTTGATACTTGATAGAAAGGTCACGCATGATGTAGGCGGAAGTACCGCGGTAGGGCAGAAAACTGCATCTCATTTTCTCCTCCAACTTCAAAATTGTCCGACATTGTTGTTATACCATTTTTTGTTTGTAAAGGCCGTTTGTCTTAGTCTTTGCACATTCACTTTGTAGACACTGGATCGGTACTTCCGTCTACGTCACGCGTGACCTTTCCAACGTGATTACATTAAAATCCTGGAATGTTTTCCTCAAAAACTTTTATTTCTTTTCGACTGAAGAAATAAAGACATAAACATCTTGGATGACATGGAGGTGAGTAAATTATCAGGACATTTTCATTCCGAAGTGAACTAATCCTTCTAAAGTAACGTGAAGATTATGCACTAGTCCGGCGACGTTGGACTGCGCATGACTTTCCAGTTCCCGCTGGATTTTGTCCTCCGCATATAAGCTTAATAAAGCCTGCACCTCGTCGGCAGTCCATCTGTCGTATTTTTTAAACTCCATTTTTGATTCAAATAGCAAACAACTCTTACTGCACGCACCTCAACAGACTTTTAAAAATGGTGGTTGAAATAAAATGCTGCGTGAACTCAACCAATCAGCATGTTCAGCGCCCAAGTCCCCCCCCCAAAAAAGTTCCTGAACTTTAAAAAGTACTACTGCAAGAGCAGGGACTTTCTGAGGGGGAATTTTTTACCCGGAACTTCATTTAGAAACACACAGAGTACCACCCCGAAGTCCCTAGTTCCTGGGGAAAGTTCCTGCGGTGGAAATGCGGCTTTAGTTTTGTTCAAAGGCCCAAACCGAGCAAAAATGCATTGCAATTTGGCGCAGCTGCTGATATTTATATGGTAAAATATGAAGATGAAATTCTGATGGCTGTAATGTAAATCAATGAGATCTTTATAACAGTATAGCACACACAAAATATCAGTTGTCACTCTATATCTCTCAATACCATGTATATTTAAATGCTTAGTTTTATGATCAAAGCTCTAAAAAATATAATGCATTGCAATACGATGATAAATAATAAACATTCCTCAAAAGCCTGATGGATCATATTTGATACTCACATTTTAACATGATTTTCTTTTTCTAAAAATGAAGTTTAAAAGTTGAAATATTACTAACAATATAACATTTGTTCTTACGTTTACTTTATAAAAATCAAAGGATTTCACACGTGTACAACGATCTGAAGGGGGACGTTTTTAGAATGATACTAAAATTTGTAACTGCTAAAAAGTATCAACTATCAATCAGATGACAGAAGGCATGTAGCAGATTATCGCTTTTACAACATTTCAAATCTAAACACTTATAAAAGACTTACCATAGTGAATCAGGGTAAGACAAAAACAACACTGACATACTATACCAACTGCAACCTGTACAAAGACATGAAGCCTTTTGCAGTCTTCGGAAAACCTGTCAAGGTTACACAAACGAAAATGTCGCGCTGCTTTAAACGGCAATGTCACGGCTGAAGGAAAACGTTTGAAATGGCTCTCTTGTTTCAGTCACTTTCTGGCCATTCTGTGTGGTGATGTTTGCTTGGCGCAGCGTGTGATGGCTTGGTGACAGCTCCTTTTCAAGGGACAGAAAAGAAAAGTGATTGGTGAGCAAACACAGCCTTTATTGTGAGGCATGAAGACGGCTTAAAGAGAGGGAGGATATCCACTAGCAGAGCTGTGTTTGAATAAACACTTTTTCCTGAAAAATGTGTGACATGACAAACACGTGAAGTTCAAATGGTTCACACGTCACATGCGAACAGTAAAACGCAGAGCTGCTAAACAGCAATGAAACAAAGCAATTGTTGGCTAATATGTCAAGGTTTCTTGTGTAAATGCTTCTTCAGGAGAGTCAAAGGCCACCGCTGACAGAACTTTGATGCAGACAAACAAACATGCAGACAAGTGGATGAGGAATGAGCCATGAGGAATGTACTCTGGATGGCAAACATCCCAGCCTTGTTGAATAAGCTTTTCACGGAGAAAGCCCGCCTGATATGATTCCTAGAGCATTTCATTTTATTTACTGACAGCGCAAACAAAAATGAAGATCTATCTATCTATCTATCTATCTATCTATCTATCTATCTATCTATCTATCTATCTATCTATCTATCTATCTATCTATCTATCTATCTATCTAATACACCCTTCACATATCAGTCATCTAAAATCCTGAAGACACATACCCAAGTATGTTCTTTTTCAAAAATATATTATTATAATATTATAGCATTTTCCTTGGAGGTTGATTTTGACACTTCCTTGTCATCTCCTCACAGGTATTTGTTTAACAAAAGCAAGTTGCACATCCTGTATTGCATAAGTATGTATGGATGAAGGTTTATTATTGCCGTATGAAACCAGCATATAATGGAACGGAGCTCATGACATCTTATTTTTCAACCCCACTTCAGAAGAAACACAATCCTTACAAATTGGGATATAAAAGGAATTACTGAGACCAATATCATTTCTGCTTTGGAGGAAGAACAGTATCACATTCTGTGACCTTGTTAGGAGATACATGCATAAAGTGTTTCTACCGGCATATTTTAAACAAAGCAGAAACTAGCTGAGAACCAGCTTTGAGAAACTAGCTCTGACAGAAAGAAACAATGAAGCAAAACTGGGTGTCTTTCTCTCTCACACACAAACACACACACACAGAGAGAGAGAGAGAGAGAGAGAGAGAGAGATTTGGTGCTGTGGGTTGATAGCTTAAGCTATGCCTCTTTTATACAAACTTTCCCATGCGCATAAGGTAGTTGGTACTCCAGATGAAGCGGCTGTGTTCTCCACGCGAGTTCCTTCTCTGTTCTCATCGGTGAATCAGTGAGGTCAGCTGGAATCTCGAGGGTCCTCTCTGAGAAATTCCCCATTGGTTTTTGTTAATGAGTGTGTCTCTAGGTAGTAATGAGAGAAGCACATGCATGCCATCTGAAATGGTTACCAAGTAATTATTTCCCTACCACCAACCCTGTAGAAAAAACAGTATGATCTGAGTTCAGTGTTGTAGAGTTCATATGCGTGGCAGTGTTAAATTGACTCTGATACTGCATCTCTATTAGACGGGCAAGTTTGCTGGGCATGATGGCATTCAGACTGCAGGCAAAAGTGATTTTTTTTTGCTCATATGTCAGACACCTGGGTACATCGAAAATACTTGAATATCAGCAACTCAAAGTGTTTGTAATCAGTAACCTGCAAATATTAACCCCTTAGCATTCCTAAGGTCTCTTTTTGAATGGTATTTGTACCACGGGTGGTACAGTGGAATGCTGGGTTAAAAGGATATACAGTAGTATGAAATATTCACAAACACAAAAATCCCTAATAATCAACATACTGTAACTACAAGCTGTGCTTTAATTCTCTGGCACAGTTAAGGGCTATTTACACAGGACTTAAATTTGCATAAAAAAAAAAAAGCGAAAAGAATATACATGTCTTGAGACACATTTTAAAATTTCAAAGTTCAATGCAAACAGAGGTATTTTCTTTTCTTTTAAGAAATGAGGGTCAATTCAACATAGGATTTGCACAAAAGATTAACATGACGGCACATGCTAGTCTATGAGTTGAATCAACTCCACAGCGACTACATAAATTTATCCACTAACCATTCAGAAACGTCCAGTTTCATTCTAAAAGTTGTAACTTCTTCCTGAGTCTCTCCATCAGTGTCGACTCCGGTTTGAACAATGTAAGGCTGAACACCGTTACTGACAATCCTCATTTTGGCTGCGTGAGATTCTCCAGCTTTGTTGTTGTTGAGCAACCGAAGCACGAGCTGTTAAAGCTCCGCCCTCTTCTGGAAAGCGGGCCGTGAGTAGCAGCTCATTTGCATTTAAAGGGACACACACAAAAACAGCGTGTTTTTGCTCACACCCAAATAGGGGCAAATTTGAGAAGCTATAATAAATGATCTGTGGGGTATTTTGAGCTGAAACTTCACAGACACATTCTGGAGACACCAGAGACTTGTAAAAGGGGCATAATAGGTCCCCTTTTAAACCAACACTCTTAGCTGAATTTCAGTTATAATACACTAAACTACGGAGCCACTAAAGGGACATGGTGATGGAAATTTTTTTTTTAAATAAGATGAGATAAGAGGTAAAAATACGTCAATGATTTTGCATTTTCTCACAAAATTTTTTTGCATTCCTCCGAAAAACCTTGCATTCACAAAACTTTTGTGATGGAAATAATATGGGCTTGAAGGAAAAACTATATAAAATGCAATGTGGTTTTGTGAGAAAATGCAAATGTTTTGCAAGCGAACACAAAGTTTCTTGGTTGGAATGCAATAGTTTTGTGAGAGAAAGCATAAGCACTGAAACATAATTTGTCCTCCCAATTCATATCTTCATGTCCCCTAAGTAGCTCCGTACTAAACTGCAATTGCACTGCAGTATAACACTTAATTATTATAAGTTTAAAGCATTTTCACGGCAATACTTTATTTACTACTGTATATAAAACTGCACTTTTCATTTTTATAATACTGCAATCATTTTACAGCTGTTCGTTTTTGTATTTATGCTTCTGCAGCATAAATAAGTCTCTGAGTATAAAACGTGCATTTTCTCTTGTAGTTAGTCACTCATATTAAATGCAATTTTGTTCCCCTTCCTTGTCAAGTAACATCAGTCCATTCCAGACAATATAATAGCCTTTGCTAATTTGTGGAATGTGTCACTTTTCTGTGTCGTGTTGCTAACCCGCTGCTGTGTCACTAATACAGCCGGGCACTGAAGAGGGCTGCTTTTCATGAACACCCTTCCCAAACCACCAGAGTCCTACAGGGGGCCAATCAGCAATGGCAATGGGCTGACCTGCTCAAGTACACTTCACCCGAATCAGTGACTGTTACGGGGCCCTTAGAGCCGGAGGCAGGAGGCTTTCCGAACGCTTTGTTACTGAGAGCAGAAAGATCAGAGGCCCACTGTGGAGACACGGCAAAGTGTCCTTAGGAATTATGCTGGGCTCCACCTCATTAGACGTCGCTGTATGAAAGTAATGACAGGTGTACCGGGCCCGTGGGGCCCTGCTGTGGACTTTGACCCCATTCACAGTGTGGGACAGCACAGTCTCCAACACGGTAGATTTCCACCTTTGTAAAATGACAGCTTGTGTTTCCCATGGAGGGAAACATTACAGGGCACTAAAATTCATCAGAACAAAAAAAGTGAATGACAAATTTGATATTGAACTCATTCCATGCGCACACTTGAATAAAAAGCAACAGACAAGGGTTGTTAAAAGGATAGTTCACCCAAAAATGAAATTTTTTTTGTTAATATCCTCACCCTCATCCCCATTCAAAATGTAGGTGTAAAGTAAAGAAGATTTTTAGCTGAAACTGTGGTCCTTGGTGATTTGTAAAATGCAAGTCAATGGGTGCCGTCACTTTGAGGGTCAAAAAAACATATACAGGCAAAACAAAATTAATACCCGCGCCTCCTGACAATACACTGAGGTCTTATGAAGCAAAATGATCAGTCTGTGCAAGAAACTGAACATTACTTACAACATTATTACCTGTAATCCACAGACTCTGCAAATGGTTCTCCAGTCTGGAGCGCAAGCTTCCTGATGCATAATGATGTATGCTCGGGAACTCACATGTTCACAACAGAGAGGAAGGAAGTGTGTGTTTTATTGTTTATCAAAATCGTACTTACTTGTGTTTGATGCAGCAACCTATATATAGGGGCTTTTCTCACAGGAGGAACCTTTTCATAGTTCCTAGAACTATTTGTGGAAGTACCCACTTTTTGCAGTGTTCGCACCGCAGGTGCTAGGAACCCCTTTTGGGGAAACTAAATTAGCTCCTACTTCAGAGTAGGGTCTAACCCAGCACAATAGAAACTATCAGTGATGTAACTGTACGCTGATTGGACGAACGCACAAAAAACACCAACACCAGCCATTTTTCAAAAAAAACGCTGTGTACACACACAATTTATAGCCTATGTATTTACTCCACAAACTAACTCTATGAACATGTAAAACAGTGATAGATGGACCTCTCAACCTTTACGCTAAGGAGAAAATCCAACGCAACTTTCAACAAGTACAAATGTACTTCTGCTCAGCTAGTGACATTGGGCATCAACTACACGGCAAAACGCAAATACTTTTTCATATACTGTCTACTTTCTTTGTATAACAGTTCTATCTAATAACATGGACTGTTAAACAGATGATAAACTAATGGAGAATAGGAGCGCTGTCAAAATAAAAGTCACAACAACAAGTGCAGTATACGTCACTTCAGAGTTCCTACTGGTGGTGCGAATGCAACCAGGAAAACGGCCCTAGGGGAACATTAGTTCTCGGGGGAACCACCCTGGTGGCTAGTTCCTATAACTACCCAGTGGAAAAGCCCCTTATGCAAGATCTTAATTGGGAAGATTGGCTTTTCACAGATTCTCAACGTTTGAGCTCCCGCACATACAACATAACGCGTCACGAACACGCTCCAGAATGGAGGGCCGTTTGCAGAGGCTGTGGATTACAGGTAATAATTTTGTAAATAATGTTCAGTTTCTTGCACAGACCAATCGTTTCGCTTCGTAAGTCCTCAATGTATCATCAGGAGCCACGGGTATTAATTTTGTTTTGCCTGTTATATGTTTTTTTGACTCTCAAAGTAACGGCAGCCATTAACTTGCATTATACAAATCACCAAGGACCACGGTTTCAGCTAAAAATCTTCCTTATTGTTCAACTAAAGAAAAAACATCATCTACAACTTGGATGCCTGAGGGTGAGTAAATTAACAGCAAACTTTAATTTCTGGGTGAACTATCCCTTTAAAGTTTTTTTGTTTGTTTGTTTAACAAAACTCAATCATAATCGTTAATGTCAGGGATTGTTCGCTTGAGCTGTGTGATCTGAAGCTGAACAGTGAATGAACGCTGAAGTGCTTTGCTGATGGGTTAATTAACTAACATATTCTATACTGTACATATGAGATCTTATTATTATAAATGTTAAAAAAAAAAATTTGTTTTGCCGCTTAATATTTTTGTGGAAACCGAGATCCGTTTTTTTTTTTTTTTTCAGGATTGAGTTACATGATAAATCGAATTCTAAATATGCTCTTTCTGGAACAACGTGCTAAAACACAGACAATGAAAAACTAAAACATTAACAATTCACTACATTGTATTACAAATGTACTCATTACAATGTTATATCATGCAGTTATTAAGTTGTTCTGGGGGTTTGGGACATGTGTCTATGCTGACCCATTAAAGGGCCAATCCTCATTTTAGCTCAGCCTTTTAGAAAAGTAATTTAGCACACCTCTCCTCTACTCTCCTATAGATGAGATTCACACCAAAGTTTAATACTTAGGGTTAAGGATTTGTTTAAATAATAATTCCTGCCTGAACAAGCTGTCTTAATGACTGCAATGTAGTCAAAAGTTCCTATGCCATTGTTACTAACATTTTCCTATCTCAGGGATTATGTATTCAGTATTTATTGGCTTTACAGGCTCTTACCTGAGGCTAATTAGAGTACTCTTAAAATGCATTGTCCTTTGCAGGTTGTCAAAGAGAAAAATTCTGCCTGAACATAACGTCTATGAGAAGATCTCCCCTCATGTGAGTCAATGCCTAACTGTGAGTTACTCCACAGTCCCCACATTTCATCCTGTCATCCTCAGTTTGCCTCCATCCCAAGAAAGGCAACAGTAGAGTCAAGAGCCGGCATGCAAGTCACAACAGGGATGGGCCCCAGTCAAAACAAACAATGCTCATTGTGAGAAATGATTGGTTTCAGGAGCAGTATTAAGCCCCATGGTTTATGTGTTAACATTAACCAGGTAATTCATCATCACAGCCCACAGAGATATTAACATCTTCTGTAGACAATCTGAGTGGTGCCTACAAAAATCACATGAAAAGTTGTGTGTTTTGCCAGGGCATTTCTATTCAGTTGCTAAGGTGTTTTGACTGGTTTTTAGCATGTTACTGTGTATTTTATGGGTGGTTGCTAGGATATTGCTAGAGTAAGTGATTGCTAGAGTGCTCTGGTTTGATAGCTAGGTGGTAGAAAAATAATATTAGGCCTAATAGTAATCAAAAATAACACTTCTCCTTACAAAGCTGTTCTATTTTGGTATTAAACTGTCATACACTTAAACTGAATCCATAGTATGTGATAAAAGAAACATTTAGGGCACAGAAATTCAGGCATTTGTGCTGGGCAATCCTTATACACTGTCCTCTAGATTTCAGGTAGTCAGAATTATGGACTCGAGCACCCAAAAAATACAAGATATTCTCCAGTCATTTTAACCATTCAAAAACAGAGTGTCAGTTTACACTAAGTGCAAATAGCGTCCCTTGTTGGCAAACGCTATTTATAGTAGCTCCGCCCACCAATGTCTGGTTGGGCCACTCAAGTTATAAAAAAGACACACAACATTCAATGTCTTCAGTGGTGCAGCAGTAGTGAGTAAAGATTGCAAATCTGGCTTTTAACGCGTTCGGCGCAGGTTCGAATCCGCCTTTTGCCGAGCTCGCATTTATTTTCAATAAAAATGAAAATAATGTTCTAAAAGTGGAAATAAACTGCGAACAAGTGTTTAATAATGTTAAGTGTTTATTGGGTAGGGTTGGGGAAGGTGCAGGGAAGGTTTTTATTCTCCCATTTAATAATTTTAATAAAATTATTATAACAAATATAATCATTTTAATAAATATAATCATTTAAACTCTATGACATTATTGCATCCTGTTAATGTACAAAAATGCAAAAAGTATCTGCAAATATAAAGTATAGATACACTTATTGCAAATAACTGATACTTTTACATGGTGTAAATAGAATCTATCGCTATTTTCACCTAGTGTACACAGCATCTATCGCTTTTTGCTTAGTGCAAATAGCCTATGCCACTAAAAAATTGCTTGCAGCTTTCAGATACGACTTTCTTCTCATTTTTATAGTTCATTTAAGGCTGTTTCTATGGCGTTATTTTAATGACAAATGTCGAGATTGCGTTATTATAACACGAGAGCGCATCCATGTAATGCGCGAGCACGAATATCTCACTCTCAACCTCTTTCACTCTCGCACAAAACTGGACACGCGCTTTCAAATATAGCGGCCACATGTCTCTGCTCTCGCTCAGATATAACGTGTGCGCTCAAACTTTGTGCTGTGCACTCGCAAATCTCTACAAGCTCTTTCTCTGGAATTCTCTTCTCTCCTGGATTTAATGTTGCTAAAAATCTTTCATCCACCAGACTTTCATGATTGACTGATGAAACACCTTTAAATTGTAAAGAAACTACACATCCATCTTTGTTTTATGAGATAGCATTTTCAAGCTGATTTTAGTCAGACAGTTCTCTGGTTATTTATTTTATTATTTAATAGTTATTTGAGTTAAGTGCTTATTGTAAATAGGTATTTATTGAATTATTTTTATTTAAAATGTCTAATTATTATTATAAGGGGGTGCCTATGGTCAGAGTTAAGTAAGATAACAAAATATTTGACTTTTTTTTTTGTAAATGACACATGGCAAAACCTGTGCATGATCTACCCATGTGTTCCTCAGCAATTTAAATGAGTTCAGTTGTGTGAAATAGGATAAGACTGAGAAGAAATGAGAGCTTTATAGTGAAATAAAAACGTTATGTGTCACTCTTAAAAATAAAGGTTCCAAAAAGGTGATTTTGCAGCGATGCCATATAAGGACTATATTAGGTTCCCTGAAAAAACGTATTTTCTTCTTAGTGCAAATTATCCAAAATAACTTTTTTCTGCTGTTAAGCACCTTTTGAGCAATGAAAAGGTTCCATGGATGTGAAAGGTTCATGGAACCATTAATAAAGAACCTGTGTATGGGCATAGTGCTTACTGATCAAATCTGTCAAACTAATGGCAGCTGGTTGATTTCCTCTGGTCTGAAAGGTAAATGTAACTTCGAAGCCTGCTGTTGAATAAAGAGTTCAACCTTTATTTTGCCAAGCTTGTGTTGAATTGGAATAATCCTCTCGGTGACCCCGGTGACCCGGTTCTCATTCTGGAAATGTCAGCAAATCATGTGCTGACATGGGAACAGAGAGGAATGCCAGGTATGAACATGTTTCGGAAGTTGCTCAGTGTGGGTGTTTTGTCTGTGTCCACAGATGTGTGTCTGAAGGAGTGCTGGAGACCGTGCCCTCATATTAAGCTTAACCTTACTCAATAATATCGGAGATATAATAGTTGTAAAAGAGCCTGCAAACACATTTACAAGCATGGTTACATGCTGCTGTAAAATACATCATAAAATAAAATAAAATAGAATAAAATAAAAGATTTAAAAATACAAAGAAATTATTTAAAATAGTTCATATTATTAATGCATTTTTAATTTCATTACACACTTTCTAAAGCATCAATATACATGATTAAAAAACACAAATTTAAATGAAACAAAAATGTAAACAAAAAAAGTCATGAGTGAAATACAAAATATTACATTAAATTAAACAAAATCAGCAATGAATAATGTTCATTATACAAATAAATAAAAAATATTAAACAAGACTTTAAAGGTCCATTCACACCAAGGACCATAACTAGGCATATAAAGATAAAGATAATGATAAAGAGATATAGTTCTAAAAAACGTTATCAATATTAAAGAATATCGGAGTTCACACCAGCTTCAATGATAACAGCATAGAGAAACAATATCGTTGGAATCACTTTCAGAACAATTTCATCCAGCTGACAAACGATAAAAACATTGACAGCCAATCAGAATCCATCCTGCTGTAAAGAACTTGAGCATTAAAAGTGACAGACAAGCGTGCACTTAAAGGATTAGTTCACTTTCATATAAAAATTACCCCAAGATTTACTCACCCTCAAGCCATCCTATGACTTTCTTCTTTCTGATGAACACAATCGGAGATATATTAATATATATCCTTACGCATCTGAGCTTTATAATGACAATGAACGATACCGAGTATGAACTGAAGAAAGTGCTTCCATCCACATCCATTTTAATGGTAATGTTAGTGGGAAAATATCACATTCATGTTAGGCTACCATGTAAATGGAAGAAATATAAACTCTCCTTTATTTCTTCATGATTTTCTATATTTCAAAGTTTCAAATACTTAAAAAAAAAAAGTGGAGAGATAGAAAATCTATACGCTGTCAAAATATTTACCAATTTAGTGCTTTCCTGATTTATGTTTTTTGTTAAAGTCATGAATCCATTTCAAATGAATGTTAGTAATTGGGGTGTGCCTTATTATGCTTCTTGTCTTGCATTGTAAATGTGAAAAATGTGCCATTAACTTTTAAAAAGACAGTAAAGGCAATGTTTAAAAAATCCATTTTAAATCAGTTCAAATAATTCACATTTCTATTTTCCATTTCATAACCTCTCTGCTCACATTAACTTCTGCTTCTACAGATGATAAGAGAACTTCACCTCTCAGATTCATGAGGAATTAAAAGCAAATCACATACAGTATGCTGAGAATAATTTCTGCAGTTTCTTCTCTTTCCACAGACATGTCCATACTGTATACTTGGAGCCCTTCACGTCCTCAGATTCGGACTTACAAATTATACTTTTCTTACCTCCAAAACAAATTTACACTGGTCAACTCGTAGCTTTCAGAAACTTCTGGCCTGTATCCCAATGTGCA